>CM074498.1:6012723-6104965 GCA_037389245.1 Oryzias sinensis | reverse complement strand
ATATATATGTATGTATATATATATATGTATATATATATGTATATATATATATGTATATATGTATATATATGTATATATATGTATGTATGTATATATACTTAACTTGCCCCCCTCACCACCCTTCCTTGGGTGGTTTCTCCTCCAAGCTCAGGTCTTCTACCAGAGTTATTGGAGCTTGAGGGTCCTGCGCAGTATCTTAGCTGTTCCTAGCACTGCACTTTTCTGGACTGAGAGGTCTGAGGTCTTTCCAGGTATCGGTTGTAGCCACTCCTCCAGCTTGGGGGTTACTGCCCCGAGTGCTCCAATTACCACAGGCACCACTGTCACCTTCACTTTCAATGCTTTCTCCAGTTCTTCTCTGAGTCCCTGGTATTTCTCCAGTTTCTCACGTTCCTTCTTCCTGATGTTCCAATCACTTGGCACCGCCACATCCACCACAACGGCTTTCCTCTGTTCTTTGTCCACCACTACAATGTCTGGTTGGTTCGCCATTACCATCATCAGTCTGGATCTGGAAGTCCCACAGGATCTTTGCCCTCTCATTCTCTACCACCTTCGGAGGTGTTTTCCATTTTGACTTTGGGGTTTCCAGTCCATATTTTGCACACATGTTCCTGTATATTATTCCAGCCACTTGATTGTGGCGCTCCATGTATGCTTTCCCTGCCAGCATCTTACACCCTGCAGTTGTGTGCTGGATTGTTTTGGGTCTTGTCTGGTGTGGTTGATCTGAGCTTCTATGGCTCTTGTGCTCAGGGCTTGTTCCTGATGAGTGCTTCAGTGCTGTCCTGTAGGCCAGTCCTTTCTAGCCATTGATAGGTCTTCTTGATATCAGCCACTTCAGTTATGGTCCGGTGGTACATCCCATGCAGGGGTTTGTCCTCCCATGAGGATCTGTCCTCCAGCACTGTATCCTCTCCATTGCCTGAGACATTCACTGAGCACACTGTCAGTTGGGGCCTTGAGCTTGATGTATTCATACATCTTGGATGTTTCATCCTGGATAGTGACTTCCGCTCACTAGTCCTCGGCCTCCTTCCTTGCGGCTCAGGGTGCTGGATTTGGGATGGAACCCTCCATGCATGGTGAGGAGCTTTCATGTCTTAACATACGTGGTCTGTATTCCTTCCTTATTATTCCTGCAGGGTATCTGATAACTGGCAGTGCGTAGCTGTTTATTGCCCGGGTTTTATTTTTGCCATTGAGCTGGCTTCTCAGGACTTGCCTTACTCGTTGGAGGTATTTAGCTGTTGCAGCTTTCCTTGTTGCCTGCTCCAGGTTGCCATTTGCCTGCGGAATTCCAAGGTACTTCTAACTGTCCTCGATGTCTGCTATTGTTCCTTCTGGGTGTGAGACCCCTCCTGTGTGGACTACCTTGCCTCTCTTTGTCATCATCTGGCTGATTATATACATATATACATATATATATAATCTAACATTTAAAAGAAAACAACATTAAATGCATCAGGATTTACAATTGACTTTACATTCTAGACCAAGAGTTTGAAAAATGGTTTTTCACCAAACCTGGTGATAGATATAGCTTCAAAAATCAATAAAGGGAAGAGAGTCAGAGGTTGTAGATTCAGGAAACGCGAAGGTGTTAGGAAGTGGGGACCTTTAGTATCTTGGAGGAGTGGGAAGAAAACATTCCTAGTTAATTTATGACTTATTGTCCAAACTAAGTTTGATATATTTATGTATATGTGTGTATAGCTTTGGCAATGTGAGTAAAAAATCCTAGATATCTTTATTCTTATCTTACTTTATGTCTGGTGATTTTCTCAAACACATGTTTTACCATTTCTTGAATATCTGAAAGATCTTAATACAACAGCCTGAATAGGCGTCAGTAGATAACAACCAAAATACAAATTTCTTTGCCCATAATCTCACCCTATATGACCCTATTTATCCTTTCTAAATATTTATCCGTCGTTCACCACCCTTTTCAGAAAGCAGCCCCAATCTATTATGTCTCCACCCCCATGTTTCATGTTCTTGGGATGGAGTGGCTTTTATAACAGAGTTCCATTTTGGTCTCATCTGTTCTCATAAAATTTCCTCTAATCCTCTTTTGGATCATCCGGATGGTTTCTGGAAAACCTGAGACAGGTTTAGACATATGCTGGTTTAAGCAGTATGATCTTTTGAGAACTGCAGGAATCCATGACAATGTCGTGTGCTACCTTAGTGATCTTTGTTAGTATGATCCCAGCTCTCGTCAGGTCTTTGACCAGTTCCACTGTCTAGTTTTGGGCTGTTTCCTCCTCGTTCTGAAGATCATGTGTACTCCACCAGGTGAGATCTTGCATGGAGCTCCAGGTGCAGAACGATTCTCAGCGGTCTTGTATTTCTTCCATTTTCTAATAATTGTTCCAACAGTTGGCAGACAAATAAATTTTTCCCCACTGTTTTACCACATCTATTACTTTTACTATTGCAAAAAGGATCATTACACCTACAACGGTTATATCGTTTTAATGATACCTGGCCCCTGTTATGACTTCTCTGGCTGCTAAACCATGGGGGAAGCAAAACACTTTGTTTATAGATATTTTACGGGAAGACACCCCAACATTATAAAGGAGGAAATTGACACAAACAGATCGGAAGAATTAAAAACTTTAATCAATTTTGTTAAAGTGCGGTGTTAATGTTTCAGCACATTAAAAAAAAAGAAACAAGAATAATGACAAAGATCTTTTGTCTCTGTAAAGAACTACTATTGGTTTCTGTATGTGAAAGTTTCTGTGTATTCAAGCTGCCTTGCTTTGCCTCTTTGTTTAAACTCACAGTACAATCCAATTTAAAGTAAAAAAGTTGAAAGAAAAGTATGGTGTCTGGTGTAAGTTAGAATCCTTAGTCAGAAATGTTTTTGAAACAATAAATATGGTCAGAGGTACTAGGACAGTGGACTCCTGGTTTGTTCAGACAACTTGAGGACGGAACTTGGACATCAGGGCGGGAATGGTGTTTGGATGGTGAGCTTGAATGTAGTACAGAGCAGTTCCTCCGGCAACGGCGACCAAACTCAGCTTGAACAGGAGCTGTTTTGCTGAACCTTTATTCACCTCCAGCTGTGGATGAAGCATCCAACAAGATTATTATTGGAACTGATCTTCTAGTTTATTCCTTAAACCCATAGAAAAAAAAATCTCCTTTAGCACCTTTCTCGTTTTCATTGGCTGGTACATGCGGTCAAACTGGGTGAAGATTGCTTGGCGAGCTCCATCCCATTTTCCTGGCCCAAACAGCCGATACTGATAAGCAGTGACAGGCCCCCAAAAAACCCTCTTAAACAAGGGGAAATCCGTGAAGAAGAGCCAGAGGAGGCTTGGTCTCACTCCGATGTCCTTTGCCAAGTTGTCCATGTACTCAACAAAGTCCACCTGAATTGGTGTCAGTTTGGACGTGATGTAGCTACAAGAGAAATTTATTAATATTAAGACACGCTGTTCTCTAAATCACATCCATAACAAGCTCAATTCAGAAATGACTTGCACAATTTACACTTCCACAACATTAAGTCACATGTCAGTTTTACACAGACATGAAGTTGCAACAATTCACTGATATTATATGGGCTAATTTTTTTAAACATGAAAATAAGATAAAGATATATGGTTCAGATTCAATACTTCTCATACTTTTTCTCAATATTTCTGGTGTCCTTTTCAACAGCCTTGATCATGGCCTGATTTGATGGCAGCTTCTTATGTCCTGAAGGGCCAAAGACAAAAAGCTGAGCAAACAGGCTCACATGAATTATTGGTACAAGTTATAGTTTGCAGTTGCAATGCTTTAGTGCTAAAGTGATCTTTACTTATATGCAGACTCACCTTTAAAGACACGTGCAACGTAGCGGGCCTGCATTTCAGCCTGTGGCATGATGGCGCCATCAGAATGGATGAAACCCACAATGGCCAGAGTGGGATGATCCAGGTTTGGAGCCAAGACATGCTTGTAGAGACCCACACGGTGGCCAGACTTATACAAAGCATTTTTTGGTAAGTAAGGAAAATCATAATTATAACCTGTAGCAAACACAATGGTATCCACCTGAAAGAAAAAAGAAAAAGAAAAAAAACATTTTGTTTTTTTTGGGACGTTATTAGGAAGGTAAAAGGATGTCATGAAATTAGATGTTTGCTGACATTTTCCACAGAGCTACCATCTTCAAACACCACAGTGGAGCCATGGATTGACTTGATGTTTGGTTTGACAATAACTCCTCCAGACAAAATCTTGAAAGGCAGGTCATCATTGATGACTGGAATCTGGCTGAGAAGCCTGTTGACCGACAAAAAGATGGAAGATGAAGTCACACATGAGTTAAATCTATTATAAGGGGTCTATTATAATAAAAAAAACTAAAGGAATACTGATTTCAGTAAAAAACTAGTGAAACAGTAACTCCAATGCTACCTTTGCACCGGGCTTGGAAACATGCGTTCGAGTAACCACTTCCAATAAAAAGTCTACATAAACACAGTGATATGTGTGTTTCGGGCTTCCGCACTCAGAATTCATGCGTTCATGCATTACTACACAAGTTTTTAAATGTAAATGATGTATACTTATAAAGTGGATTACTACCTTTTTAAAAGGCCCAAAGTGCTTTACAGTCACAGTCTCATTCATCCACGTACACACACATTCACACACTGATGGCGGATCCGCTAATGAGCACTGCATGGCACCAACTTATAACCATCAAGAGCAATGTGGGGTTCAGTGTCTTGCCCAAGGACACTTCAACACATAGATGCGCAGGGAGGGAACCAAACCTGCGGTCTTCTGACCAGAGGTCGACCGCACTATCTCTGCACCATGGCTGCCCTTGTTTGTTGGCTCTACGTTCTGAAGGTGAGACCAGTTGAACTTTGACCAGTCAGGTACTCAGATTTGGTAAACAATTTAGGATCATCAACCCATTATCAACTCAATTCAATTCAATTATACCTTATTAATCTGACAAGGAGAAGTCCTATGACTTCCAGGACAGAAATGGCTTCCACCTTTTAAATTGTATCAATTTGAAGTGATAGTGATTGTGATAGATTATGTTTATGGCCCAAGGAAGAAAGAAAAAACAATTAAATTGGAGTTGTTTTCTACCTGTGTTTGGGTTTGAGACCATACATTGCATGGTCATACATAGAGTTGAGTTTTTTCTCCCCAAGCCAGTTGAGCAAACTCATTGGGAGAAGCTTGAGCATGACATGAACAAAGCGCGTGTTGAAAATGTCAACTGGCAGGCCGTTGTCAGACACTTGTCTGATGACCCATGCACCACTGCGAGTGCTCAGGAACACCTGGAACAGCCAGAAAAAGAATCAGATTTGAAATGATCAAGGTCATTGCGATGGTGTTTACATATGAAGATGGAAGAGCCAGTGCATCATGAGAACACAACGTTGCATAGTAATGGAAGGGACTTGAAAGCTGAATCTCAACAATCACTGGGATTTTCCAACCTCTTCTGCAACTCTGCTGGTCTCCACTGCAATGTCTCCTCCTGAATTACCAATCCCAATGACCACCACTCTCTTCCCATACATGTCCTCCGGCCCCTTGTAATCCCAACTGTGGAAGTAATTCCCTTCAAATGACTCAATTCCTGCAACACAACATAATATTAATGTTTTATTTGACACTATCCAGGCCAAAGGTTTGTCTTGTTTCCTCTTGGTAGGTACCTGGAAAGTCTTTAAGAGGCAAGTTCGGGTAGTTGAAGTGACCAGAACAGCAAATAATTGCATCAAAGATGTGACTCTCCTCGTTCCCATCTTTAGTCCCCACCACCACTTCCCACTGACCGGTGCGAGAGAAGTCTGGTCGCTGGGTAATTTTCTTCACCGAGGTCTGGGATCCAAAACCAGTCAGACTATCCACCCAAAACAATGAGTATTCAACTACACACTACCTGTAGTGTCTAGTTACCTGAAAGCGAATGTGCTGCAGCAGTTTAAAGTGATCTGCATACATCCTGAAGTATTTCAGGATTTTAGAATGGTGCATGTAGTTGGGATAATCAGCTGGGATAGGGAAGTCACTGTAGCACATCATCTCTTTCCAGATGTTGATGGTTAGGGAGCGATAGATGCTGGCTCGGTTTGGCTCTGACACGTCCTGTAAAGTAGGTATTTGACATGTTTTTATTGTCATCTGTACTTGTAAAACACTTTTCTACCCACTAAAATGCAAAGCCGTTTTACACTATTTCTAATCTATCAACTCGTTCACATGAACACAAACAACAATGGCGGCGGGGGCGCCTGTGCACCTCAACTAAACCCACCAAAGAAAACTAAGGTGTCCTCCATCATCAGCAAAATGCCACAAGGACATATTAAAAACACAAAAAGCACAATTTTCATCAGAGTGGGTCTTTAATCCACTGCCATTCAATAATGATCACAAACTGAATAAAACATTTTACATGTCAGGTAGAAAAACAGACTTATTAGAAATTTTCAAGAGTAAAAGCTTGCCTTGAACTTCCATAGTCCACCCATGTCGTCGCTGCTTTCAAAGCAGGTTGGCTCCAAGCCCTCATCCAGACAAGCCTTTAGGCTGGTCAGACCTGAAGGGCCAGCGCCGATCACTGCCACTGTGCGCACCATGGTGCAGCTGAAAAAAGACAAATTAACTACTACCTTTCATGCTTTTGCTGAAAAAACAGGGTTTTCTGACTGTGACTCTTTCTAGCCTTAGAATTCAATATGCAGCATAATAAATGCACATACCGTACTTTTAAACTTTAGTGCAAATATAAAACTTCATTTGACCAAGCTGTATAGAACCTCATGCAATTTTTTAGTCCAAATTAAATATTAGGCCTGACCTATAAATGTAAAGGAATAATAGTATACTATCAATAGTAGTAGGAGTACTATATTGAATTTTGTTCAAAGAAAAATACTGTATCTCTCTTTCCTTGAGTCAGATTAAAGGGCTAAGCACAAACTGCTCTGGAACCTTTATCTAAGCAGACAAGACATTCATTGTCCAACCTTTTTCTAAGCATTATTGTTGGTCTGTCAACATAAGTACAAAGCTGCATTGATTCCTACTGGACTCATTTACATGCATCAATTTGGACCACTTGAAAAGTGTTGCTCAAGTATATAGGAACAAAGAAGAGTACTATGTGGACATTTTTAAAATGTTCATTTTAGTCTGTCATATCTATGGATGTATTAAAAAAAACAGACTGTACTTGCAGCATTCCTGCACTGACCTATAGTGGGTTCATGGTATTGTTTATTCTACAGTAAGGCAAGATAACGCTTTAGGTTTCAGCTGTGGAGTTTTTGCCCTGCTTTGCAGCTTCTGTCACAAAACAGTTCCTCGAACTTGCAAAAAGGTGAAAGGTAACTTTGCAGTGATCTCTGTTAAACTTTGGAATGACCTAATGGATGCAGTTTACACAGTGAAATCTTTGGACCTATCCAGATATGTGAGAAAACTTCTGTTATACCTTTCAAATGTTTTGTCAGTTATAGTTTTAAGATGTTTACCTCAGTTTGAGTTTTTGTTTTTCTTTAAGTGATGGATTTAAAACCCATATAGATTAAAATAAAGTCAAAATCAAGATATGTATTACTCAAGCACTTATTCTCAATTTGTTTTTATCTTCCCAGAGATAACTAATGTTTACTTTTAACAGAACTATTTACTCTATTGTAATACCTATGTACCAATAAATAATTGGTTATAGAAATTTCTCTTTTCCTTACTGTTTCCTTGTCTCACATCCTTTTGTTAAATCTTTTGATTCTTATGAACTTGCAGAAAAAACAATTTAAAAAAAACGCCTGGCACAATCTTACTTTGCGATTTGTAGGAAAAAATTGCAAGGAAGTTGAGAATTAAGGTCCCTTTCTTGAACATTTATGTATGAAACATTGCAAAGTATGAATATAAGAAAAAAAAGCTCTCAGTTGGATAATATATCAGGACAAATGTCATTGGAATGTTTGAAAAACACTTTAAACATTGAACAAAAAAAAAGTTTCACCATCAAAAAATGCTGTGAGCTCATTATGATACAAAGTCATTTGTCCAGAACAGTTTGACGGCAGAAATAATCTTTTCTTTCCTACCTTGTGTGCTGGATGGCGTATGTCTGGAGAAAAGGACGACACTCATCAGAGTCCTGACTTTTATACTGAGACAGGAACCCATGCAGGCGGGCTTTTCTTCCTCAGGCTGTAAACTGTTCTGCCTCCAAATCAGACAATGTGATCTGTACATTAGAATCTATATTACACCTCAGCATTATTCTACGCAGTTATTTTCCACTTTAAAGTGAATAGTTAATCTATTATAGCATATTTAATTCAGCACAGTGGGGATAGGCTGTCTTTGCCTGCATAGCTGTTCTTGTAAACTCTTTGAACTCCTCTGCATGAATGCCGTGGAGCTGATTGGACTGTTTGGTTTTCCAAGTAGAGATTTTTTAAGGTGGTTAAGGAATGCATGATTTTGTGATTTTTATGTTAAAAAAAATATATACAATCTTGTAGTAAAAAAAATCCACTTGTGTTATGCATTGTTTGAACTTTAACTTTTAATAGGCTTTATTTTTTAAAATGTAGTTTTGTCTTGTGTTTTCTTCAATGCTGTGATAGGGGGTTTATTGCAATTGGTGCATTAGTTACAAAAGAATGTGGCCCAACTCTGTTCAGTACAGTGTAGCAGTGTTTACTCAAGGCTTGAGCTGTAACTTTAGCAGGAGTTTCATTTGTGTGCTCAGACAGGACAGACCAGATGGCTGAACTCCTCGTTGTGACATGTCATTTATTACGACTGTGTGCTATAAAGGCTTCTGCTGTGTTTTTGCAATACGCTGAGATGCTGCAAGTTTATAGATTATTCTAGTCCTTCCAGTTGGGGAAACTTTGAATTAATCTACCTCTTCTGTTTACAAGTGTTTGTATAGCTACTGTGGCTTATAGATTTTATCATCCTGCTGAGTATTTACCTCAAAGCACAATAAGTTTGAAGAATTAGCTCAGTCTGAAATGTGTGAGGAGTGAGGAATGCAGTCCTTCAACCATCAGTGTCTTGGTCCCTGACAGCACTACAGCAAATAAAAAGGGGGTAACATTAAGATCTTACACGTTTCATTGACTACATCTTTGTTGCTGATTAAATAATGCACTTTAACTTTTGAAATGTCTTCTTCAGGCTGTGTTTTCCTTGTTCTAATGTCAATATATTGCATTGTGGTTCATCTTAAATGCTCTCATTAGGATGAAGATTAAATTTCTTTGGGGCTACACATAGTTGATGGATTTTTTTAACTTTCTTTTTTCAGTTTCTAGAGGGACAAGGTTGAACAGCTTGAGATCTGCCCTATTACCCTCCACTGAAATGTATAAAGTGCACAAACCACCTCACTTGTCCTCTTTTAGGGCTCATCTGTCCATCAAGTCCCTATCAGTGAGCCCAGACACCCAGAGAGTTAGGGCTGATTTTACACTACAAACAAGAGTGGAGTTTGTTATCAAAACTGTGGGAGGAGGACTGTAAGAAACAGAGATATCAAGATGGAAGAAGGACCTAGCAAGCGAAGGAGGTGTGAAATAATGCCATAAGGAAAAATGCATCAAGGTCAGAAAGGTATTACACGAAGAGCAGGTCAGACTTTGGTCAGCCTGATGGAAATTTCCACTGGTGTCTCTGGCATTCAGACCAAAGCTGATTTTCTGCAGTGCACAACAGCACAGAGCACTGAGGCAAGCAGCCTTTTGTTTAATGTCTTTTTAAAAAGAAAGTGCAGGTGTTTGATGAATATTCAGTCAAAATATATGCATTTTGATTTTGGATGCAAAAGATGTTTTGCTTGGAGGAATCCTAGATGGCAAATGTTTGCAAAACACTGTGTTCAATGTGTTCAAAGAAATACAGAGATTAAAAATATCTTTTAGTGCAGAGTAAAAGCTTTTTCCATTATATTCTGCTGTGGCTACTGTTTTCTTTAACCAAATAGTGACATTTTTAGAAAGCAAATTGGAACCAGAAGTTTCATCTGCTCAGAGTGAGACCATTCTTTAAGCAAATCTGTAATATTGCTGCTTCTGAAGGAAAAGCTTTGATAAATCTTTCACCTTTCCACCATTCCTGTGCTGAAAAGTTCACGTGGTACAACCACAACATGTCATGCTTGACCTGTTTTCTGGGTTAGAGGTCCTTTGAAGTTTATGAATCAATATGCGCGGAACAGTGTGTACGGACTTAAACACAATGGTGTGAATTTTGTTGCAGGTTTTCTGTGTTTAAAAAGGAAAAAACAAAATGTGCCTATCTTATTTCCTTTTCATTTTAATTGCAGTAATTCTCCATTTATGGTTTTACCTCACAATTTAAACTGCCAAATTAACTAGATTTTATATACACTTGCAAATCGCCTGTAAGTTTGCTTTCAAAATTAAACCTATTTTCCGCTGTACTTGCTATCTTTTCACTGTGGTGTAAACAGTACTTAATTTCTGCTGACACGGGGTCCCAAATGTGTTGTAGAACGACATATCGTTCATATAACACTATGGATGACGAGAGGCTGATCACAGAGTTCCAGAACCGTCCCATCCTTTATGATGCTGTACAGCCTTTTTGTAAGGATGACGACAAAAAGGACAGAGCCTGGGCTGCAGCAGGACTGCAGCCATCTGTAGCTATTATGTGAGTGATCTGCCGTAGCTAGACCGCTTCGGTGGCTGCTCTGGAGCTGGACTGGATGCAGTGTGAGCCCAGGGTAAGACTGAAGGAGCCACACGTATTGAACACCAATTGAAAATTGAGGCGACATAATCCTCTCGGCGCTGATGTTTCACTTTGACTGTTAATGTTACAGCAATTAGATTTTGTAAGTGTTACGAAATTGGCACTACTTCCTGTCCCAGTCGCAGGACTTCCTGTTTTAACCTTCTCAACATGTTTAGTTCTACACACAATTAATATTGTTGCCTTCACTCATGTGTTAGTTGTCATGTTTAGACCACTATTTCTGTCTGTTACATTGCCAGATTGCCCTGCATTGACTCCCCAGCTGGGATTTCTGCTACCTAATCTGATATCAAATTTTGATTTGACTAATGCTTCTATTTCATGTGTGCCTGTTAAGAGTTCTGGATCATTTTTTCAGGATCTTTCTAAAGGAACCCAGTTATACCTAGATCCCAAAGAAGTATTCAACAAAAGCCAGTGCCACCTCATAATCACACCCTATGATTGTGCCATAGATCTCATACCTACAACATCCCACCTCAAGGAAGATTTTGTTTTTTACTTTGCTGCAGAACAGGGAACTAGAAACACATATATCATTTGATGCCATATCAGTAGATGCGGGAGTGGTTTGACCATCCTAAACTCCTGCAGGAGCTAGATTTTTCCTTGGTGGAGAAAAAGGTCGGAGGTCTGTGGCTCTGCACTGATCAAGGAGTTCTGAGCCCAAATGCAGTTAAATATCTTCTTTTGTTTTATTCACAGAGTGCCAGTATCTTCACCTAACTAGACTGTTGCAATACATAGCACCTGATCCGAATCAACTAGGGTGGAAAACAGCTTCAAACACACCTAGTCACTGCGAATACCTGGTGATGCCATTTGGGCTTACCAACATCCTTGCCCTTTTCCAGCACTTGGTCAATGATGTTCTAGGAGACGTGTGACACGGGGGTCGAAAGCATCCTGTATCAGCGCTCTGAGGATCAAAAAGTACATCCATGGGCATTATCTTCCTTGCACTTAAACCCCAAAAAAGAAACTGCTGTGTTGCAGACTGCAAGCTAATTGCTCTGAAACTGATTTGGAGGTATGGAGACATTTGCAGGAAGGGGCAGAGCAACAATTTCTGGTCTTTCTATATTAGAAGAACCTCAAATATTTTCACTCACCTAAGAGGTTATACCCAAGTCAAGCCTGCTGGGCTTTGGTCTGTATCCATTTTAATTTCATCTTATCCTGTTAACACAAGTCAAACAATGGAAAAGCCAGTGGGATGGGTTTGATGGTAATCCAGAATGTGAGGAATCTGGATTCCTACTGCCCTTGGGAGTTTAGCTGGGAGCTGTACTCCTTAATATTGAAAAGAACGTTGTGCAGTCGACCTCCGAGTGGAAGATTGGAGGACTGGTTCCCGCCTTGCCCATCCATTCATTGTGGTGTTCTTGGGCAAGACACTCAACCCCACATTGCTCCTGGTGGTTGTAAATTGGCTCCAGTTTTGTGCAGTGGAGCCGCCATCAGTGTGAGACTGTGTGTGTGCGTGGGTGAATGGGTCTGAGACTGGACAGTGCTTTGGGCCTTCTAAGAAGGTGGTTTTATAATCGGGCACCACTCTTTTTACAATAAGAGGGGGAAATTGGCTCTTAACGTATCCACAATTTTACTTAAAATGCACTTACAAGTGTAGCAGAATCTTCAGAAAAAAATCTTTGGAAAAATGATTCTAGAATAAATACAGAAACAGTGACGTCTTTAGAGTTCTCAAAATTATATTTGTTAGTTGACTTCCATTCGAACCAAAATGAACCTGAATATTCAGAGTTCACACTCAGCACTCAGAGGTCACTCAACGTTTGACTAGATTCAGGCGGAGAAAGGTTGGACAAAAAAGTGAAGAATGGTAGGTGGCCTGTGTGTTTGGACGTAGTTAACTGCTTACAATCAAGTTCAGTTTCACCAGATGGCCAACAATTATGGGCCACTGGCCCACCATCTGGAGGACAAGAGCAGAGGCACTGAAAGTTTAAATTTCTGTGTAATACAGGATGAAGGCTTCAAAGAAAATGTTTGAAAATAAGAATTTGAAGAGAATATGTTTATGGTAGAAGAGCAATACTTACTGGACCCGTAGGGCTTCTTCACAGAACTAAGATCATGGTTTTGCTACAGTCAAAAAGGCTAAAGTTTATTAGGCAATACATTATCATAGTCTGACAATAGTTGCCTTATCATAAAGAAAGGACTTGAACTCTGTGATGTTCACTCAGTTCACTCAGTGCAGGTTGGCACCAAGCCCTGGTCAGATAGACTTTACCTGAAGAGCCCCTATCACTGCTACTGTTCGCACAATAACAGAGCTGAAAGAAGATTCATTGTACACTAGAGATCTACCTGCATGATATTCATTCTATGTGTCTGCTTTTCACTTCACTGATGAAAAGGGATTTTTTTTAGAGTAACCCTCGTGCTATCCTATGGCCTCATAGAATGTCATGGTCCCTACCATGACAAAGGTGGATGAAGGTGGAGAGGATTTCATGTAATCATAGAACCCGGTGTAGATCACAAATCAAAAAAGTTCAGTCCACTGTCTTGTGAGGTCTAGATGACCTCACTCCCAATGTCAAAGTGCCTAGGCTAGCACAAGGGTTAACTTGAAGGGTCTATTGTGTAGACATTGAACTCCTTGTAACTTAGAAATAATTCCTTTTCCCTACAACAAACGTGTGGTTCCACTCAGATCATAACCAGTATTAAGTCAGGTTCTTTGATAAAGTTCACGATCAAATGGCTTCAAAGACTTTTTAACAAATAGAAGTTCAACTTTGCACAATCTCTCTTGACAAGTAACAACATATTATCAAATTACTTTTGCTGTGTAAGTATTTAATAGTTCAGCCATTGCATGCAAGGTATCCCAAGTTATCATTTCACAATCATGGGTTCTGTCATAAAAGGTTTTCAGTTCTTGGAAATACATGAAGGTGCAAAGGTTGCTGAATAGAATTTTAAAAGAAATTGCAAAGCACTAAAGACTATATTTAAAAAAAACTGGATTACATAAGTTTCTTATCTAAAAATGCAAAATATTCATAGGCAATTCTGCAAATTACTAACAACAAGAAAAAAAGTAATGACATTGAAAAACTGGGTTGGAGTATCTGGATTTGCATTAAACTGCTTTTCCTCTTATCTGACTCATAGATCATTTTCTGTTGTATTTTCTTTTTGTATTTTCGAAGCTTAAGTCCTAAATTTAAGACCTGCATCCCTTATTTCTGGCGTGCCACAAGGCTCAGTTTTGGAACCTTTATTGTTCAATTGATATCTGCTACCTTTGCAGCATATTTTAAGTTATTTTAATGATATTTCCTATCAATGTTATGCTGATGATATTCAGCTTTATGTGTCTTTAAACCTCAGGATGTTTGTAAAATACAGATTATGCACAGCTGTCTGGATTCAGTCAAGAGTTGAATGAATAATAATGAATAAGTAAATGAAGCCAAAACTGAGGTCCTAGTCTGCGCTCCTTGACAGTTGCCTCCCCCAGATAGTCCAGGGGCTTGGTCCACTTGCTTCCTTTATCCAGCCCTCTGTCAGGAACCTGGGGGTAACTCTAGACCCTGTTTTATTTCTTGACTCTCATGTCAAACTTGTTCTTTTTTTTAATCATTTAAAAAACATTGCCAAACTGAGTCCAATTTTGTCACGTTCTGAGATGGAGACGGTTTTATATCTTCTCGTCTTGGTTATTGCAACTCCATCTTCACATGTTTGAACCAATAATCTGTAGAACGGCTTCAAGTTGTCCAGAACGCTGCTGCAATGCTTTTAAGCAAATCATCCAAGTTTTCACATGTCACCCCGTCATTAATCCAGCTGCACTGGCTCCCTATCCGTTTCCGAGTGCATTTTAAAAATCCTATTTTTAACATACAAAAGTCTTAGTAACCAAGCACCGGTCCATATAAACGACCTTGTGCAGCTGTGCACTCCAGCAGGTTCCTGAGATCATGTGACAAGGGTCTGCTGGTTGTTAAGACAACCCAGTTAAAAACTAAAGGTGACAGAGCCTTTGCAGCAGTGGCTCCATCCCTCTGGAACTCCCTTCCTCTTAGCCTCAGATCTGTAGACTGTGATTTTTTTCAAAAGCAGCTAAAAAAAACTATAATTATTTTTTTCTTTATTCTTTTTATATATTCTCTGTTTTACTGTGAAGCACTTTGGGAATTTTATCTTGAAAGGTGCTATATAAATAAAGTTTATTATTCTCAACTCAACTCAACTTTATTTATAAAGCACTTTAAACAGAACAAGGTTCACCAAAGTGCTGAACAATACAAAAATTAATAAAAGAACATGAAAATATAAAGCATAAAACACATAAAATAGGTCCGGATTCCAACTCAGTTAAAAGCCAAAGTGAAAAAATATGTTTTAAGAGCAGATTTAAAAATACTGAGTGAGTTTATCTGTCTGAGGTACAGGGGCAATTCGTTCCAGATTTTTGGTCCGAAGACTGAGAAGGCTCGGTCACCTCTCAGTTTTCTCCTGGTCTTCGAGACGACCAGCTGCGTCTGATTTGTTGACCTAAGGGAGCGGGGGGGATTGTACACCTGAATCAGGTCAGACAGATATTTTGGGGCGAGTCCATGGAGACATTTAAAAACAAATAGGAGAATTTTAAAATCAATGCGTAAGCGAACTGGGAGCCAGTGAAGAGATGCTATAATGGGAGTGATATGTTCTTGTTTCCGTGTACCAGTTAGAAGACGGGCAGCTGCATTTTGGACTAACTGCAAACGAGCAAGTAATTTCTGGGAAAGCCCAACATAGAGAGCATTACAGTAGTCCAAACGTGTTGAAATAAAAGCATGGATTAAAATCTCAAAGTCATGACGGGAGAGGAGAGGTTTAACCTTGGCCAGTTGTCTCAGGTGAAAAAAGCTGGATTTCACCACTGAGTTTATATGAGCATTAAAAGTTATTATAAAGATCAACAGGACAAAACAAAACCCATCTTTATTATGACCTGATCCTTCTTAAAAAGGTCTGAAAGGGTGAAATGCTGACCCAAATCTTTTTTACTTGACTTAAGTTCAGTTTGTGTCCTAATAGCAAGTTAAGTAACACAAGGATACACCTGGATACACATGTAGCGCTGTTGAATATAAAACCCAAACACATTTCCATTTTCATGATGTTTTTCATCAAACTGCACTGCAAAAACTGTGTGTTTCTACCACACACACAATCTGGCATACATGTTTTTAAAATATATATATATATATTCCATTCACAAATTAGAAATGCATCTTTGAGAGACATTTATTGTAGTTATAAGACTGACAGTTGCACAGACTAAACAGGGGTTCCTTAGCATTTTGGTAGAACACAAAGAAACACATAGATGATTAAAAAAAGCTGCCTTTGAGACTAGCTATTAAAAGAGACCAGTCCCAAAACAGACAAACAATTTGATAGCAGCAACACTGACATCAGACTCTGCATATCAGAGAAGGTTTGGATGTCATCCACCATTACAAACTACAAATGGATCAGTGGAGGAACACAGAGGGTGAGGCGTGTATGTAATGTATCTGTCTTTTTGCACTAGAGATCAAAGAGGAGCTTAATTTTACGAGGAAGAGAAAAGTTCTGCCTTTTCTTATGTGGTTTATGACATAAATCTGATGCTTTATTAGTGTTAATAAAACTTGAAGAATCTGATGATGCACTCACCAGATTTTAAGTTGAGACAAGACAGGTTTATTTGTACTCCAAAAGTCATTCTCTAAGGCAGTGTTTCTCAACCAGTGTGCCGCGGGAGAAGGTCAGATGTGCCGTGGGAAATTGCCCTCATTGACTGATCTGACAACAGTTTCCATCTCCAGGAAATCAGATCTTTGTTCATCCCAACAGGCCCTGATAAAACACTGAGTAGTTAGGAATATAAAAGATCATAAAATACTTTTTTTTTCTTTCATTCTTTTTAACTTGTCCTGTCCAAAAGCTGGCCAGACAGATGAGAGCTGAGGGCCTCGTGTGTTGGACATATTTTACTTTAACAAGAGGGGTTATTAGTCTTCAGACAAACCAAAGGTATGTCTGAATAAACCCCTTTTGTAATTGAGGCCAAACTTTATTAATTTCAATCAGATTTGAAAATCTTTGGTGTTGGACCGGACGGAAAAGGAAAGGAGGGAAGAAGAAAGAGGGATGTTAGAGAGGGGGGGGGTGATAGTAGAAGGGGGGGATAAGACCATGAAGCAGCATAGAGCAGAGAGGTTTACTGGTGGTTTTTCATTACGGTAAGGTTCAAATGTAGTACAGAAAGGGCGGGGCCTGTCCACACACACACTGAAATGTTATCAACACACCTGCTAGCTGCAAAAATGTCCACATGTCAAAATGTGCACAAAACAGATAGTGTTCACGCACGCATACTTATGCCTTTAAACCAACTAATGTGAAATCTTTCATTGATTCAATCATGCAAACTATTAGCGCAAAGGTGAGCTAACACCTGTGCTCAGGTGAGTGTTTATGTTCTTCTAAAATGGATTGTGGAATGTGAAAAGAAGGAGGAGGAGGAGCGCCCAGCCACCCCCACACCAAGCCCCCGCCGCAGCAGCAGCGGCAGCCGGAACCCCCAGATGCCACACAACAGGCAGGGGACAACCGCCCCCAGGCCAGGACCAGCAGGACCGCCGCGAGGCCCCCAGAGCCAGAAAGCAGGGAAGCACGGGGGAAAGAAAGCGGCGCCCCAGCCCAACCATGAGAGCAGCCCCCCTGCCGTGCCGGAAGAGCCCAACGCAGGGCCCCACCCGAGAAGGGCACCCAAAGCCCCAGACGAGCACCCCATCACCACCCAGGAGTTCCGGGCATCCCCTCGCCCCAACCCCAGGTACGAGCCAGGACCACCCAAAGGGAGACCCGCTCCGCACTCCAGGCAGCCACCCACCCGGCCCACGGTTGGTCCAGGGAGGAGCAGGGCAGGGGCCAGCCACCCCCACCCTGGAGGGGAGCACCCCGGGGAAAAAGCGGGACCCACAAGGGGTGTTGTAAACATGGCCCGACCAGGCTCGGCCACTGTTGGAAGTTTGGCGGGGCCCAGCGCCCAGGGGCAAGGACCAGAACCCACCCCCAGGGACACGAACACCCCCCCAGCGTGTTAGATCGTCCTGTATGCTTTTCAGTAATGGGGTGTGGTTTAGCTGCACCAGTTCTGATCGTTTTGGGGAAAAGTAGATACCCAGATATTTGATATTTCCTGTTTTAACTGGAATTGTGAGTCTTTGTTCCATATTCCTGTTGAGTGGTAATAAAACAGACTTATTCCAATTAATGGAATAGTCTGATATGGAGGAGAATTCATTAATGATCATTGCTGTTTCATTTACAGAATGTAAATTCCTTAAAAACAGTAATATGTCATCTGCATAGAGACTAATTTTATGATGGCTGTGTTTGGTTTTTATTCCTATAATGCTCTCATTCTGTCTTATTGCTGCAGCTAGACGCTCAATGAATATAGCAAAAAGAGAAGGAGAGGGTGGGCAACCCTGTCTGGTTCCTCTTCCAAGAAAAAAACTGTTTGAAGTCTGTTTATTAGTTCTAACTGATGCATTGGGGTAGTGATATAATATTTTGATCCAATTGATGAATGGTTCTCCAAAACCAAACTTATGGAGGGCAGCAATAAGGAACTTCCAATTTACTCTGTCAAAGGCTTTTTCAGCATCCAGCGATAGTATAGTCATTTGCTGGTTTTCAATGGTGGCAAAGTCTATTATATTAACTAGTCTACGGACATTATCATCCGAGTATCTGCCTTTGTTGAATCCAGTTTGGTCGAAGTGAATTATGTGAGGAGTGATTTTTTTCTATTCTCTGTGCTAGTACTTTGCAGATTATTTTTACATCTGCATTGATTAAAGAAATAGGCAATAGCTTGAAGGACTAGTGGGATCTTTGTCTGGTTTTAGAAGAAGTATTATGTTGGCTGAGTTCATGTTAGGTAGCATTGATTGGCTCTCATTGATAGATGTGACCGTTTTATAAAATGTTGGTGCCAGTTGTTCCCAGAATTCTTTATAAAACTCAGCAGGAAAGCCGTCAGGCCCTGGTGCTTTACCATTAGGCATAAGTAACAGAGCTTCATGAAGTTCAGACAACGAGAGCGGAGAGTCTAAGTTCGTGATTTGATCCTAATTTAACCTGGGTAGGTTTACATTATTAAGAAATGAGTCAATATTTCGCTCTGACGGATTGATCAGTGATGTGTACAAGTTTTTATAAAAGTTTTCAAATGCGTTATTAATTTTGACCGGGTCATGAGTGACATTTCCTGTTTGGTCCGTAATAGAGGTGATTGATGATTTTTCTATATTATGTTTAAGCTGATTAGCCAGAAATTTGCCAGATTTATTAGAGTTTTTCAAATCTTTCAAGTCGTAGCCTTTGTATTTGAAATTGTGTTTGTTTATTAATGATGTCATTTAACTGCAGCTTTAAATTTTTCAGATCTCCCAGAATGTGTTCCTGTGCAGAAGCAGCATAAGCAGTCTCCAGGGTTTTGATTTTATTTTCTAGTTCTGATAAATCTGCTTTCTCTTTGCGTTTTTTGTGCGTTGAATAAGAAATGATTTTCCCTCTCATTACTGCCTTTGCTGTTTCCCAAAGAAGGCATGGTGAGATGTCTGGAGTATTGTTGAATTCTAAGAAGGTTGCCCACTCTTTTTTAAAGAATTCAAGAAATTCCTGGTCCTTTAACAGAGACGTATTAAACCTCCAGGTTGTACCTGAGGGTGTGGATATTTCCCTAGAAATATTTACAGAGACTGGTGCAAGATCACTGATAATAATTGGATGGATATTGGATCTTTGAATATTTTTTCAAAGAGAGTTACTGATTAATAAATAGTCTAAACGAAGTGTGAGTGGTGAACTGGAGAGAAAAAGGTGAACCCTTTAGTGCTTGGATGACATGAGCGCCACGCGTCGCAGAGACCCAGATCATTCATGTACTGCTTTAGAATACTTGCAGACCGCCATGTACGCTGGTTTGCTGCTGTGCTGAGTCTGTCAAGTTCAGGGTCCAAAACAAGGTTGACGTCTCCTCCTATAATGATTGTGGAGTCAGAGTGAACTGAGAGTGAGGTGAAGAATCTGTGAAAGAAGGAAGAGTCGTCAACATTAGGGCCGTAAACACTCGCTATACAAAAGTCCTTATTCTGAATGGATATATTAATGATTACAAATCTGCCTTCTGGGTCAGTAACTGTATCCTTATGAGTAAAATTAAGATTTGTATTAATTAAAACAGCAACTCCTCGTTGTTTGGAGTTGTAACTGGCAGAATATATGACTGGAAATTGTGAGCAGCTAATGAGGTGATTCAATGAATTCGATAAATGGGTCTCCTGCAGTAAGGCTATGTTACGGTGGAGAAAGGGAGGGAGTACCCAGGTGCAGAGAGGAGGAGGCAGGAGGGTTCAGGAGAACAGGATCTTTAATAACTAAAACAAACCAAAAACCACTGCAGAGCAGGCTAGAAACACTCAAACTCGAATTACACAGGAACGGGGAAACATTAACCTATGGAGCAGCACAGGAGGAAGGGAAGGACAGGACTTAAATACATACAAGGCAACAAGACACAGGTGGAAACACTCAGGACTGATGGGGCAAGGTAAAACTCAAAACAACAACGGAACAGGAAATACTACAAAATAAAACAGGAAGTTAACTGAAAACATCACAGAACAAAAAGGAAACAAACCACAAGGGGAAAGAAACAGAAACCGTAACAGGCTATATCTGCTTTTAGACCACACAGGTGATTTAACACTTTCAATCTCTTTGGCCCAGAGCCAAGTCCACGCACATTCCAGCTAACGATGTTAAGACTGTTCATAACTGCTCTGACTGAAAAGGTGTAAAGCTAAGTAATGCGTGTGTGCCAGTCCGTGTGCGCGTGCCCGCATTGCAAAGCCGCTGCACAGAGAAGCGCTGTGCATGTGTGCGCGTGAACGTTTTCTGGCTATGTGAGCTGCGTGTCGCGTGTGTCCTATGAGAGCCTGTGTGAGGTGTTTCCAGTATGTCGGCGTGTGTGCGCGGGATCGCATGTGCACGCCCATGTGTGCGCTTGTGTGCGTGCGCGCCCGTTCCGTGCATAAATAAATACTTACCGAGGATGAGTTGCTTCCAGGTGATTTACATATGAGGAGGGGGGAGAGGGGGGGGGGAGAGGAAAGGAAAGAAAAAAAGAGATAGAAGGGAGAAAAAATACTTTTTTCTTTGTGTTTATTTGATTCTATTAAAGACATTTTGATAAGAATGACGGTACCGCGATTTAGCTGCAGCTAAAGCTGTTTTCGGAAAAGTCTCGCCCCTTTAACTGTCTCAGCCAATCACTCTTGGAGGCATCATCACACGTCATCACTCTGACCAATCAGAAGTGGTTAAAGTCTTCAGTTCCTTGTTCCAATTCTGCTCGTAAAGTCTCTCAGTTCTAACAAAAATACCAGCTAAAGATCGTCTTTAGCGATGTAGCTTTCCGCAGAATCCGGTATCAGACCGTGGAAAAGTGAACAAAACAATGAAGCTCAGAGACGCTAGTCTGTCTGCCACTACATCTCCCATGATGCATTGGGTTAAAGTGACAGCATCTGAGCGCACAATGAGTCTCCACTCTTAAACATCTTGAAACCACAACGAACACACATCAAACAGTTTTTAAATCTTTTAACTTAACTTTTATACATCTTTTAGAGAAAAAAAAAGCTGCAGCTTCCAGCTTTTTCTGCCACAATTATCACAAACATGCATGTGAGATTGTGGAGGGGCTGCATATCAATACAGACTTTGAGTTTCTCGTTTTTTTTTGGATGCTGGTGTGCCGCGGGATTTTTGTCAAGGATAAAGTGTGCCGTGGCTCAAAAAAGGTTGAAAAACACTGCTCTAAGGGAGTCAAAGTGCTTTACAGAAGAATGACAAATTTGAAAGCCCAACAAGATAACCACTAAACAGTAAAGATGCACTACAAAGCGTAAAATCATGAGGAATACACACCTTTAACAAGATTAGCAAAGAAGGGTGCAGAAAAAAGACTTTCACTTGTAGATTGATCTTTTTTTGTTTGTACCCAAAACTTGTGCTATGTTGGTTTGTCTAATGTCATCAGCACTGCTGCTCCAGATTGCATAAAAGCAAAATGCTGCTTCACTCTGTTTAGTCCTGACCAAGATCACATCAGATTATGACCATAAAATCATTAACAGGCTGGAGTGTGGTTATCAGGTCCAATGTAAAATGTTGCTTTTTTCTGCTACCTTTTTTTAAAGGGGCATTCTCCCGCCTGCCCATGCCTACATAAGGCCTTGCTGCTGCCTTCATTTGCATGATTTCAGTCCTTTCCTTTTCTGACATGGATCTTGTTGCAGGATGAGCCCCTGAACATGGGTGCACTGCAGAAGTAGAACTACGTGTTGCTGCAGAATGATGTGGTAACCGTGTTGGCTCAGGTTCCCTCTCACGCTGTCAGTCACCCACCATGAATCTTACAAAACAACTCCATATCATTACACTTCCCCCACCATGTTTGACAGTTGATGCTACACCCAGTGGAGCCATCCTTTCACCCATTTTTTTACAAAGACTCTGCACGATTAACCAAAGATTTCAAACTTCAATCATCGATCATCATCATGCTTGCAGTCTTTCACAGTCCAGTGGCTGTGTTTAATGGCCCGGGGAAGCCTGTTCAGTCTTAGATTCCTTTCTTGCTGCAACTCATCCTGTCAGCCCAGCAGCTCAAAGTCTTCTCTTCAAATTTCCAGTGACCACAGTTTGTGAAGCTTTAGACCTGTAAGCTGCCTAATATGCAGGTCTTAACTTGTCTTGTGATTCACTTGTGACTTCGGTTCTGTCATACCTCTTACTGTTTGAGTTCCTTTCAATCCTTAGTTTTGAGGCTAAAAGTAACTGTTCTCACAGACGCTTTGACTTTCTTTCTCTTTCTGTCAGTAAGAAAGTCTTTTCCACTGTTTTTTTTTCTTGCAGTTTTTTTCAAACAACACACTAATTTTAGCAGAATAATGTTTAAGTTCATGACGATTTGGCACCACATTAAGTTCTAAAATCAAAAAAAAAGTTCCAGCAGAAATTACTTTTAAAGCTTATCAACCACTGTTGCACATAAATAAACTCAAATTGTTCATTGTTAAATTGTTGAAAGGTCTTTGTTTTAAATTTACGGAATTTTTAATTTTGAGTTATCTTTATTTATTTTTACGCTTTTGCAGTACAAAAATGAATATTTTTTGGCATTTCAAGTTCATTTTTTGGACCATTTTGAACAAAAAAAAAGGTTTACTTGAATAATTTCGAGATTTTTCCCTAGTATTGTAGTTTTTCAGTTTTAAAGGATACATACTCAAGCACTAGAACATCCCAAATGACAGCCAGTGAGCACATATATTTCTCCCTAATGAGGCACATCCGCCTCTGTCCTTCTTTGTGTTCTGCTATTTTTGGTGTGAAAGTAAAGCATAAACATTTCCTCTTTAAAAAAAAAAAAAGGTGGATTTGCTGGACTTATGTCACAACAGTAGGTTGATAATCATGAAGGAAGTCGGTCAAGTTTCTTCCCATTTTAATAAGAAATGATCACAACTGAAATCAGAGAATATCTGACAGCAGCTTTAAACCCATCTATACGGCACAGAAGTTACATCACCATGTAAATATATCCAAAAATCATATCGGCACAATAAACACAGTAACATCTATCATACATAGCAGGCATATTACTGAGTGTAGGACAAAATGCTGGTTTGATGTGCAAACAAGACAAAAAATATAAATAAAGTTTCATTTTCTCACGTGTGATGTGCAAAAATCACTCCAACCAACAAAGATCTAAAGTGACAACTTTTTTTTTGTTTAACATTAACAATTTCATTTGGTTTTGAGACATTTAAAAAAAAAAGTTTTAAAAACTAATTTGGTCATAAACTCTATATTCCAGCATATTACTATTGTTTTTTTATCACCCAAAAAGTTGCAGTGGGAAGGAGAAAGAGGACACAGAGCGATCAAAGAATTAAAGAGGATGGAAGATTACATCCATTCATCCCCCATTTGATTCAATCAATTCACACAAAGGACATTTGAATCTTGATGAAAGCAAAGCAGGTGAAAAAAAAAACATTCTTACAGAGCGATCTTGTGAAAAAATGATGTAAACTAGCAGGAGCCAAATGTTCCAGCTCAAGCTGACACTGCTGGTATTCTAGACAGTGAAACTCTGCTTAACCCACCGGAGAGCAGGGAACTCATGCAGGACGGAAACAACAACTGTGAACGTTGTAAAGGCAATATGAAACAAGACAGGAAAATCCCTAACTTCATGGGATTCATCTGATCATAAAATAACTTCAAGTAAAAATTGTGTTTTATTGCCACAATAGATTATTGTTTAAAATAAACTCTTGAGTAAAAAGGTGTTGTGGGCAGCAGCTGTAATGACTCTAAACCAATCATTTCAATTTACAGATCCAAAACAGCATCTCTTTCTCTGGGTAACAGAACCGGTCTGCAGGTCTACTTTGGTTGTTGTGACATAGAAGAAAAACAACAATGTGACCCTTTTGGCAGCTTGACAGACTATTGCACAGTGAAATCAGTGACACTAATCCATAAAATGCACCTGAAAGGCTGAAGCTGCGTGGATTCGTAAAACTATGTTTGTTGTATCTTAAATGTAAACATAGGACATATGTACAGGGTCCTCGGGAATGATTTCACAGTTCTGGAATGACGCAAGATTCGGAACAACAGAGGACATTTTTCCTTTCAATCGTTTCTGATGCTGTGAATCGTTTTCAGTCGCTTCTAGAAGCGAGCTCAGTCACACTGCATGGCGCCATCACTTATATTGCAAATTGCTCTCTTTTTTTAAACATTATCAGTGTAAACTATATATTATTTTCCACAAATAAAAACAACTGATGGGAATAGTCAAGAGGTCTGTGCTCAGCTCATGCTGAAATTTCAATTTCCTGTTTGGGTTTTTCCTTTTTTTTGGAATCTGGTGCTTTTTGTTTGTTTTTTTAAACACAGAAAAAGAAAAGGTTGAATATTATTCCATGCTTAATACATCTACTTTACTGTATAAAAGGCAGAAGCAGCACACTTTTCTGGAAATCTACTCAGCACTGAATAATGAAATTCCACATATCGGCTAGACTCAGGGTTTCATGTTTGTGGATCGTTTTCTGTTTTTTACATAAATAAGAACACTGATAAGTTTCATATTGCTTAGAAGAAGGTGAAAGCAGAAATGTATCCTGCTGCATATAATCATGTGTGCAGCAGAGACAAGATCACAGACTTCTACTGCCACCAGTCTGCCGAGGATAAGAACTAGTGAAGATGACGTAAAGCCGTTACGCAAGACCTCATGGGCTGTGGGTCTAATTGGAGACCAAACTGCTGCCAGTTTTAAAAGCGGTAAAAAGTTGCAAAGTCTTCAGTGGAGTAGAGTACTTTTGTACGCATTTACAGCACAGCAAAAAAAAACTTTGTTTCTGCAAGCAAACAGTCTGCATGCAAACATCTAAAGCTTTAGTGCAGTATTTGCTTGCTGTGCTGCAATATTAAAGATAAAACGCAAACCTATTTTGCAGAAAATGACTACCTTAGATCAGAACTGCACTGATAAAAGTACCTCAAGTACATTTTTCCACTCTCAATATTTCAGTGCATTTGCTCTGAAAGTGCATTCTGGATCGAAACATATCTGATAACAAATGCAAAATCATTTTGCTCATGGAATTTATCTGAGCAGATAAAATTTGGCTGATGATTAATTTAAAAAAAAAAGGCCGGACAGTAAAAACAGTTAAAAATATTCGTATATTAACAAGGACAAAAAGAGGGAAAGAAAGAAATCTTCATGTGACGACATGTCCTCCCCAAATCCACTGAAAGCTTAAACATTGAACTATTTGCTTAGTGCCTTTACTACGGATGCCAGAATTCTCGGTTGACTGTTCAGTTTTAGAAGAAAGGAGCAACATGTGTGTAAGAAAAATGAATGAATCAATGTGAATGTAAAGAACAAGAGAAAGGTGTTTGGATAGAAATATTCTCTTTCTGCAGAGCTCAGTTTAAAACGGTTTGTCCCAGCAGCTCTTGTAGAGTTTCAGTCGACAGCCACAGCATCTCCACTATGTTGTACTGGAAATAGCCCATCCAAAAGCCAAACAGCACATCGGTGACATGGTGGCGGCCCAGCAGCACCCGGCTCAGTCCCACCAGAAGCACCCAGAGGATGACGAGGACCCTCAGCGGTGCAGCCAGCACCAGGTGGACCAGCAGGAAGCGGCCACACATAGCGGCGCGTGTTGCGTGGCCAGACGGGAAGGAGAAGCGGTCCACAGAGAAGGTGGCAAACATGTCCATTCGATTATGTGCTGGACGGCGGCGGCGCACCACGGCCTTAACGATGCCGACCAGGACGAGGTCCAGCAAGAGTCCTATAGGTGATGAAGGTGAAGAAGAAGAGTTAGAGTGGATAAGGACCCTACAGCCACAAGAACATGCAGACTTGAAATCAAAAATCTCGCCTGGATTTAACAAGTCTTTGCTTTGGCGCCATCTGGTGGATACTTTAGGAAAAGTGCAAAGCCTCACATTTCCTCCTATGCCTAGCCCCATTATAACTACAATATTTTCTATTCAGGATATTGCAAATGAATCATCTTAGATCAGGGGGGTCCGACCAAAAAAAAAACCAGCATCCTGCATTAATAACTGCACTTGAAATATATTTTGTATACGTTTCTCTATGTAAAACATTTTGTAGGCAGACTTTATTTGTCCTATAAGCCCACATACTATTGAGCAACATCAGGTCACACATTTAAATCAATGCAACTAATGCGATCATAGTTCATCCTTCAGTGTTTGCTTCCAGCTCTGTGCGGTTAACTGCATGTTACACTGAGCAGAGGCCTCTGAACAAACTACAGGGTTTCTACACCAAGTTCCTGTGGATTCAAGGAGACTACAAGTAGAGAGGAATTTGAGGAGCAAAGAAACAAATGAACAGAACAAAATGCTCTCAAGTAGAGACATGTCATTGTGTAAGTTTGCAACCATGAAGCCTCTCATTCCTACAAGAAGACGCACTGTTAGAGCTTTAGGCCAGTGTGGTTTGTGATTACATTCAGATGGAACTTTACAATTATGCTATAATGATCAAAAATACCTTTTTCGACTTCATATGTCCTGAAAATATTGCTAAGTCTTTAAATTTGGTTCTTTGTGACGAATATAACTACACTTCTACTTTCTTTTGAAAGAAAAATTACTATTTTGGCAGTTCCTGGAAGAACTTTACATATTTAGCATATTAAATAAGTAAAGACTTCAAGGTATTTATCATTTTTAAGATTGAAGACGCATCAAAATGACAACAGGCATGTCCAAAGTCTGGCCCATGAATTTAGGCCAAATGTGGCTTAATTTCAAATTTTCCCCAGGCCCATGGTTTCTGTCATCAATTCAATTTTCTTTTAAATATTTTCTTTATTTTATTTCTTGTCTTCAAATATGAAATTCGCAGTAATTTTGGTTTAAAAAAATGTATGTAGATGTATTTCTGTTCATGTGAAGAAATCAAAGTATCCAAATGCAAAAAAGAATTTCATTAAATACTTCATTTGCATTTAATGTTACAATGAAGCCTCATTCCACTGAGCGGTACGGTTTAGAATATTCCGGGTAATTCATGTGAGCATTTCCGCTCAACGTTGGACCATCACTGCGCATGCAGGGTGTAGACCGATTGTGTGCCTTTGTGTCATATTAGTGCGACTACAGCAAAAGAAAAGCTATCAGCAACAAAAAAGGACATCATCCAGCAGATCGCTTTTTTCCTGCTTGGCTTTTGCTATTTTTTATATACAGTGGGACAAAAAAAGTATTTAGTTAGCCACCAATTGTGCAAGTTCTCCATCTTATAACGATGCGAGAGGCCTGTCATTTCATCATAGATATACCTCACCATGAGAGACCAATTCACAAAAGAAAAGAAAAAATGACAAACTAGCAAGATTTCTGTCTCTCACAGACCTGTAACTTTTTCTGATCCTCTGTCCTCCACTCGTTACCTGTATTAATGGCACCTGTTTGAACTGGTTCTCTAAATAAAAGACACCTGTCCACAAACTCAAACAGTCACAATCCAAACTCCACTAGGCCAAGAACAAAGAGCTGTCTAAGGACAGCAGAAACACAATTGTTGACCTGCATCAGGCTGGAAAGACGGAATCTGCAATAGGTAAGCAGCTTGATGTGAAGAAATCAACTGTTGGAGAAATTATAAGGAAATGGAAGACATACAAGACCACTGATAATCTCCCTCCAATCCCAGGCTCCCCGCAAGATCTCACCCCGTGGGGTTAAAATTGTCACAACAAAGGTGAGAAAACATCCCAGAACCACTTGAGGGACCTAGTGAATGACCTGCAGAGATCTGGGACCAAAGTTACAAAGTCTACCATCACTAACCCACGCCGTCGCCAGGGATTCAAATCCTGCAGTGCGAGACGTGTCCCCCTGCTAAAATCAGTTCATGCGCAGGCCCGTCTAAAGTTTGCTAGACAGCAATTGGATGATCCAGAAGAGGATTGGGAGAATGTCCTATGGTTAGACAAAAACAAAATAGAACTTTTTGGTAAAAACTCTACTCATCGTGTTTGGAGGAGAGAGAATGCCGAGTTACATCCAAAGAACACCATACTTACTAGGGTTGTGCCGATATCATCGTCCATCGTGATGGCTGACTGACATCACATTTACATGTGTAAAATATTTTGATTGGATCAATGGTCGGATTAGAATTTAACGGTGTAGATGGGCCCAGAAAAACTTTTTCCAATTATAACAAACGTTCACGTGGGTCAGACTTTCGGTCGGAATAAATCATTTGCACATGCGCAGTAGTGTTTGAAATACCGGAAGAGAAAACGAGTTCCCCTGTAAACATGCCAGGCTGCCACATACATAATAATCTGGCAGCTTGGTAACACACGAGATGATCTTCTAAACGTGCTTTTATCATTGTTACGGTTATTATAAAGAGCTTGTTCGCTCATTATTTTAATTTTAATCCGTGTGGTCAGGGCTTTTTATTGTGGAGGAACGGACCTGGAAGTAGCCAGGGCTAGGAGAGGCTAACATGCGCTAACAACAATATTTAGCATTTGATGAACATAAATCCATGCGGGAAATGCCGCAATCTGCAGCTTGGCTGAACGTAAATGTGTGGGAGTAACATCAGCCTTTATTTTGTCGGGACACGACTGGAAACACAAATCCACCTTGATTGTTTGAATGTTTTCTAAGGACTGAGCGGCATTTCTGCATTGAAAAGCTCACACTGCCCCAAAGCCACTGAGTGAGCTGGTGGCCCGAGCTCTGCCCGGACACACACTTTTAGCGGAAGTCTCGGTTTCTCGGTCGGTCGATAGATCGATAGATTACTTTATTAATCCCACAATGGGGATTAATTTCATTTCTAGCCAGTCTACAGATTTCAATCCCATAGAAAATCTTTAGAGGGAGTTGAAAGTCCACAACAGCACCAAAACATCACTGCTCTAGAGGAGATCTGCATGGAGGAATGGGCCAAAATTCCAGCTTGAAAAAAATCTAGTGGGGACTAAAAGAAAAGGTTTGACAGCTGTCATTACCAACAAAGGGTATATAACAAAGTATTAAGTTGAACTTTTGTTATTGAAAAATAGTTATTTTCAACCAAAATTTGCAAACAAAATTGATTAAAATATTTTGATTTAATATTGATTTTATTTTATTTTTTTAATCATTTTGTTTCTCATAGTTACGGTATATCTATGATGAAAATGACAGGCCTCATCTTTTGGGGAGTGGGAGAACTGGGAGAACTTGCACAACTGGTGGCTGACTAAATACTTTCTTTAATTCAGTGTGTTTGGTTTCTAGCCGCTTTTCCTGCGTACTCTCTAGGGTCTGAAAAGCACACTTATTCAATCGGGAGACGAAACACCATATGGTCTCCAAGACTCATCTGTACCAGGATGCCCAGAGAAACTGTTTCAATACACGCTCATGGTTCACAATGGAATCTAACCTTGAATCAATCTATTGACTTCTGAGCTTTTATTGTGGTGGGGTCCTTGCAGATGTACTTCCTTCCACTATTCTTCCACTTGCTATTTATTCCAGTGGAAAGATCTTTTAATAGCAGATTGAAATTAGATTAACTTTTGTAAACAAGTTAATTCCACGTGAAGGGAGGATGAGAAAAGTTATTCCAGAATAAACACAAATGTTTGTTTACCTATTAGAAGGTTAAGCATGACTCCTTGTCCTGCAGCACTGTCACTCTTGTACAAACAGTATACGGTACCAGCCAACCATGGAATGCCGTGTCCCGAGACCTCAATCAGTTTCATGACGGGTCGCACACTCCCCCAGGACGAGTCCTCCTTGGCGCACACCCCCAACCGCTTCGACATCCACAGGTCGATGGCGAGCAGGGAGCTGAGCGCGACGCGGATGAGTGAAGGGTTGAGCCGTATGCCGTCCTCTTCAGGTGGCCCCGAGGCCGTGGAGGAGTTGGAGCCACGGCGCCGAGTGGGACTTTCCGACGCTCGTAGACGTGCGGTGGTCGGGTCAGAGCCCTGGCGCTGGACGTGGAGCGGCGAGGACCGGTTAAGCGGCTTCGTCAGCGACATGAATTCAAACGAGCTGCCGCCGGGCACCGGGCTTCCGCTTCGCGCAGAGTTTTTTGCTTTAGGAGAAGGCATTTGACCGTTTATCTGCGGTTCCGTGCGTGAAATTATGCGATTAATCCGCTATGGTCGTTTTGTGGCGGACGGGGAGCAAGTTGTTTCCAATTCAGTTCATCTGTTGATCAATTAACACGTCCTACTACACCGGAAAGCCGCCATTTTTGTTTTTCTGTCCGCAAAGAACTTTGGGTAAATGCCTTAAAGTTACAAAGGAAAATACGTAGAATACATATTATTTTATATTTATTTTGTGCGCGTGTTTTACTGAAACAATGCATTGTTATTTACAAATAGTACTCTAAATTAAATTTATACATACATATATATTGCTGCACGTACATTTATAAAACACAATCGCCCTCACAGCGTTGCTAACTAACAACTCATTAGATATTATTAATAGTAAAAGAAAAATATTTTCGGTTGTTTAACACAAACATGTAACGTTTATGTTTTGCTTACATTACTATTTTTATTTGCAATGTGCTTTTTTCTGATTGGGTTCTGCTAGACGTTTGACGTTTGCGGTTCTTTCGCAAAGAACCCTGGGAAATTGAGTTTCCTTTAATGTGCAACTTATCAGATACAACTAACAGGTTTAAAAAAACATTTTTTTGATTCTATAACATGTGAATATTCATAGACTTAATACATGTACGTTTTTTTTTCTTTTGTTCGTTTTTTGTGCCCTTATCTGATTGGTTACTGGTGGACGTGAATACGTAAGGTTTTTAGCCCCGCCTTATAGCGTTCATTCATATTTGGCAGTGAACCACAACATCCTTGCTGCTCTGTTTGGCAATCGAGAACCCAGCTGACCATGCCAGGAATCCTGCTCGGAGACGTATTTCCCAATTTCGAGGCGGACACCACCGCCGGGCGGATCAAGTTCCACGAATTTTTGGGAAACTCGTGAGTGCGCACATTTCTACACGAGACCGGGTCAGAGTATGATATGTGTGCCGCCTGCAGTTCAGAGGAACCGCTAGGGTAAACTTGAGGATAAACCACAAAGCGAAATAACGAGGTCGTAGCTAAGGGTTTTTTATTTTATTTGACTGTGTGTAAAGCCAAGGCGATCTTCCATAACTTTTTTTTCTTTCGACTAAAGTAGTAGTGGGTGGGATTTTATAAGGGGTCATTTGAGGACTACCAGCAACTCAGAACCACCTCTGTTGCTGCATTTATGCAACATCCGGGTTCGTCCATTGAACCCTGTTCCGAAAGTCGTGCGGTTTTTTGTTTGGATGAACCCGAACCACCGTTGGTACCTGCTGGCATCCCTCCCTGAGTCCAAACCTGTTTGGACCGGTCTGTTATGAAACAGCAGATCACTGGTTCCACCACATGTTCCTATTAAAACAAGAGTTCTGTTTATCATTTATGATGATAAACACACCTGTACTCTTTCACTCGAAAAAGGATGTGATATAAAAAGCTTTTGTTTCCCCTTCAACAGCCATCATGTGACTAGTTAAGCTGTGATCAGGTGGTAACCACGCTGCATCGTGTGGTTTTCTGGTTTCACTGTGTTTAAAAAAAGACAATAGACTTATTCTTCTCTAGAAATACAAACGTCATCCTTCTCATTTCCATTTTTGCTTTTTTTTTTTTCACCCTGGGAAATCCATCTGGATTCAGTGACAGGTGTTGCTTTAGCCTAGTAACGCTGTGCTGCTGCCGCTCTTTACTTTACATGTTTTGTTTCTACTCCCTCTGCACGAAAACCACCTTTTAAACTCTTCAGATGAGCATTTTGACATTTTAATTTACTGCAAAAGTGAAATATAAACCTATTCCTAGATTATTTTTTTAATTTCCAAGGTTGCTGGATGATGGTGATTGCACAAATACTGCTCTTGGGTTTGTCACTCAATAAGTGTTTTTATCTGCAGATGGGGGATCCTGTTTTCCCACCCGAGGGACTTCACTCCTGTCTGCACCACAGAGTTGGCCTGTGCGGCCAAGATCGAACACGAGTTCAAGAAGCGAGGCGTCAAGATGATCGCCTTGTCTATTGACAGTGTTGAGGACCACAAACATTGGAGCAAGGTTGGAGAAGCACCTATGCTGCGGTTAAACTCTTCCAGTGCGTGCACCGTGCCTTTATGTTGGAGGAAACATTTACTTTAATGTGAACAGCTTTCATTAGTCAGTGCACTGATTATCATCCATTTCAGCTTGTTAAACATTTGGTTAGGTTCCTTCTGTGTACTGCCCCACCTTTATATCAAAGTTCCTTTATTTTGACTAGAAAATCATTCTGCTTCCTTCTTCTTTCTCTAAAAGCTTTAGTTATTCATAAAAGCAGTTTTCATATAATCAACAAAAAATGCATCGACTTTGCATTTAAAGTTAACAGCACTGGCAGTATTTTAGCTTAAATGTATTCTATTTAACACATATCTTTCTGTTGGGTTACAGCTAATATTCTGACCTTTTGACCTTAAAGACATTTCAGATGCTATTTTTTTAACAGCCTATAAAAGCTACGCTTGTTTCTTTGTTCCACACAGGACGTGATGGCGTTCAACGATGATGCTGGGAGCCCTCTGCCTTTCCCCATTATTGCTGATGATAACAGAGAGCTGTCGGTCCAGCTGGGCATGCTGGACCCTGATGAGAAGGACAAAGATGGCCTTCCTCTCACTGCTCGCTGCGTAAGAGAGCCGGTCTCTCATCCATGCATTCATTAAAGGCATAAAGTCAGATTGGAATAAATAAAAAAATAAAAACTCTTTATTTGGAGCTAAACTTCATTTTTTGAATATTCAAGATTGAAATGAGTGAGAATTTTCCTTGATTGAGTAGAAAATCGTGTTTAGTCTTTATTTATTAGGCCTCCCTGTTCTTTAAAACACGCTCCCCGAATACCTAAAATGTAAAAATAAACTGTATACTCTATTCATTGACATGTTTCATCATAGATATTTGGTACACGTGTCGTCTGGTTTGATTCCCTCTCAGGTCTTTGTGGTTGGTCCAGACAAGAAGCTGAAGCTGTCCATCCTGTACCCCGCCACCACAGGGAGGAACTTTGATGAGATACTCCGAGTCATCGATTCTCTGCAGCTGACTGCACAGAAGAAAGTTGCCACGCCTGTTGACTGGAAGGTACACCCTTGAACCATGGACTCCTGTTTATGACAAGTCTGTATTACGAGGACAATGGCGGTCATAAAGCTACTTTTGGCTCCTCTCTCCTTGTGTGGGCCGTTAGGCCAGGGGGGATTGGCTCTCCTTGCGATGGGGCCCAATGCTGCGGGGGGGCTGGGGGACGGTTGCCTCACCAATCAGGGGGTTAGTCTGCCAGCTGGCCCCGACCTTCCCTCAGCCTGCGATGCTCTTAGGGTGTCAACTACTTGGCAGTGGCACCCCCTTCCCATGGTGGCTACATGGAATTGGGCCCCTCCCCTCTCGATTTTAATAGCACCTTAGACGTGTAGAACTCTTGGTAGGGCGGTGCTTGGACATTAATTTTCTCTGCAATATCAAAATCATCCAACCGGGTGGAAAACCGCAGAATCTGGCAACACTGCTGGTAGATGCGCTTCTTTGTCTGGCTCTTCTGTGACACACCGACACAGTGGCTGTATTTCCTGAAGCAATTCGTGCACAGACACAGGGTTTCGCTTTATGATCTCGACATGTGAGCCGACACACAGGGTGTATATTTGAATAAACCCCTTTTGTAATTGAGACTTTTATTAGTTATATTTGTAACAGTTTTATGTTGGACCAGACGGAAAAGAAAAGGAGGGAGGGAAGAAGTACAGGGTGGTGGGGAGGTTATTATACATCATAAAACACCAAGTTGCTGGACGTTTATAATCATTACTGCCAGGTTTAGATGTACAACAAATCTAAAAGGGGCGGGCGGGGCCTGTCCACAAACCCATGCACTTAAATGTTACAAACATACCTGTTTGCTCCAATAATGCTCACATACAAACAAGTCAACATGGACATTTTTTATTTGATTTGAAATGGTTTATTTCAAGCAATCACAGCAAAAATAATGCCCAAACAATAGAACCAGCATTCATACAAAGACGTATCAAACTTAGGATAATTAGACATTAAATCAAAGATTGCTTGAAAGGGAGTGGAAGGAAGCAAATTTATATAATCCCACCCCTGATCTACCGTAACCATTTTTATTCCATGATTTATCATTATACGGTTCGTAACTTTTTATTAGATATCAATGCCTTACCAACACAGTTTCAGGTCATTAGGATTGCTCAAGTATCAATAAATCACATCACAATGATGAATCACTTAATTATTATGTAAATTAGACACATCTCTATTTTGTATATTAACATACCATTTACAGATCAGTTTTCTAAAATATATTCAGATTATTTTCATTGGGAAAAATTATGATTAAAAATAAAGCTATATCAGAAAATAAACATAAGAAATCATGACTTTTTGGGGCAAGTGAAGTGATATAATTAGAGATCAGTCACTGTAACCATCTTCAATAATTGATTAAACAATTTTATTATTATTATTTTAAGGTAATGGTGTGGAATAAAAAAGGATCTTTATCCTGTCATTTGTCCAAATTCCATTTTCTGCTGATTAACAGCCGTTCTTCTGGGTCTAACAGAGTTCTTTTCGCTGTAATGTCTGCAGACTTAAATTAAGGTCCTTTTCCTTCTGCAGCTGTCATCAGCTAATGTTCACTCACGCATATTTATGCCTTCAGACCAACCCTTGTGAAACATTTCATTCAGTCACGCAAACTATTTGTGCAAAGGTGATACAGCACCTGTGTTCAAGTGAGTGTTTCTGTTCTTCTGAGGTAGATGATGGAATGTAAAAAGAAATGAGGGAGAGTGCCCAGTCACCCCCACACCAAGGCCCCCGCCGTAGCAGTAGTGTAGCCAGGAACCCCCCCCCCCAAAAAAAAAACACTCGCACTGTAGCAGATGGAGGACAACGTATTTTTTAGAAAAGTACCAGGATAGAAATGCCCAAAACTTGAAAACATTCCTAATCAGTTTTCAGTTAGTGCTTCGTCCATATTACACTAAATGCACACCACATAAATTCAAACCTCCTTTCTTGTTGACTGTCTCTTGCAGCCAGGTGATAAAGTCATGGTCATCCCCTCTCTCTCTGATGCTGAAGCTGCTTCCCTGTTCCCCCACGGCGTGACAACCAAAGATCTTCCTTCTGGAAAGAACTACCTGCGTTACACTCAGCTCTGAACACCTGCGGCTCTGGTGGAACCTCTGATGCTCACAACCAATCTCATTCTGTGATATGGTGTTTCATTTTGGTATTTAGCACACTGTCGCTGTGAAGTGCCTTGTTTACCTAAAATAAACCCACTTTTCACAGACGCATTTGACTGTACGCCTAATGTTGGTACACATTAAGAGCTGTTACGTCCTGCTCCAAAGCAGGGTTTCTCACCTCCAGCCCTCAGGACACACCAACCTGCTTAAGAGTATTCCTTGAAGACCCATGTGCTACTGGTTTTGTTATCCTTTCTGTTCAACCTGCTGCAGATCTGTGTTACTAATGTAAAGATTTCAGAGCATGGGGACAGGCGCCCATGAGGCCTGGATTGGAGCATTGCTGCTCTAAAAGTTTGGTAACTAGTTTACCACTAGATGTCCTCCTTCAATCCTAAATGAAAAAGAAAATCATCACTTCTCTTTTGCTGCAGGACTGTCTAGTATCAATAGATGGCAGTACATGCATAGAGGTGAAAATGTGAAAACATCAGCCATCAGTGAAGTGTTCCTGTAAAGATGAATTATTAATTTCTGAAGTAAAATTTTCACCTAAATCAAGCCTGTCAAATTGGCATCAATTTATGGAAGGTATCTGCATTAAGTAGAGGCTCCCACGCTATCATATTACTATGACGTTTAGGAATATGGTTGAAATTCTGCAGTACATATCCAATAACTCAAGTTTAAGAAAAAAAAATACTGCTGATTAAGCCTGTTTTAATTGATTTGACCAGAAAAGCGATTAAGATGATTTAAAAAAAGAAGAAAGCATTTGTAATTAAAGACTTTTAGATCTTATATGTTTAAACATTTTTGTAACCCTTGTGCTATCCTAGGCACTTTAACATTGGGAGTGGGGTCACCTAGACCCACTAGACAGTGCGCTGAACCTCTATTCTTCAATGATTTGTGATCTTCACTGGTGTCCATGGATTACATGAAATCTTTCCACCTTTATCCACCTTTGTCATGGTAGGAATAGCACATCAATGTACGGGTGGGGTCATAGGATAGCACAAGGTTAAGGTGGTTACTCGAGCCACACCTGCGCTCCCTTTAAGATTTAGCCGCTCCTCTCTTTGAACCTCCATGGGCCCGTACAACCCAAAAACTCACAGCACCCATACGGGTCAACCCCCCCACATGGGTGCGTTCACTGTTTTTCTCCTAACTAGCTTATAACGAATGAATAGTTTTAATAAAATATCAATTATTGTATTTAAAATATTATATGTAATATAATATATAACATGTATTCATGCAGAAGATGGTAAAAGCCCCAGAGTTTATAGCAATTGCTTTTAATGTTAGTAAAGATCCTCTTTTATCCAGCTGAACATAGTTTCAGATTTCTATATGTACAAAACGCAAACCTTGTTTCTCTGGAGAAAAAAAAACATTCAAACCAGATAAAATTGAATTTTCTTTGTTTTAATCCTCAAACAATTTGTTTTTTTTTTTTTGTAAATCGTTGAAGATTCACAGCAAAACCCTACCAAGAATTTTTTCATAAATTTGTGCACACATTACATTTTTTTTTTTTTTTTTTTAGATTTTGTGTCTTGATGTAAATTATGTAAGTGCTTCTACTTCTTTTTTTGCGTTTGAATTAGACCTGCACTCTAAAAATATAGGGACAAATATTACTTTGGATAAACTAAAAGAAGTAACACTAAAGCTACAACGAAGCAAAAAAAGTATTTCTCACCAATTCCGCAAAGTATCTCACTTAAACAGAAGTGAGAGGTGAGAGACAGAATGTTGAAAAAGAATCCAGGAAAACACAGAATTTTTAAAAGAATTTACTTGTAGAAGAGTTCAGTAAATAAGTATTTGTTCAGTTCTCCTCAATACCATGTCAAAAGTTTCCTGTAGTTCACCAGGTTTCCACACACTTTTGCTGCTGTTTTGGTCCATTCTTCCATGTAGATCTTCTCAACAGCTGTGATGTTGTGAGGCTGTTGCTGGGCAACATGAACTTTCAACTCTTACCACAGAGTCCTTATTGCAGGGGTGTCAAATTCAAATAAGCAGTGGGCCAAAAAAAAAGAAATTCTGAAAGTCAGCGGCCAGAGTGGTTCAATGTTTATTGAGAATGTGCAAATGACTGTATTCCCTGAATATAACCTGAAATTGACACGGCCTGTGGGACATTTAACAACATTAATCATGACATACATTTTTAAAATGGGGTTTTTCATTTTTATCCACTGTTCCTTTTAATACGAACTTCACACTGTCTAACTGCAAGCAAAACAAAGAAAAATAAGTTCATGTAGCAGCTAGGAATAAAAAGTGTAGAAATGACGGACATATTAAAACTCAATACTTTATGTTGAACATTAACACATTTATACTTGAAACTGACAAAGCTCACGGGACTGTTTGTACCTAAAAGAACATTAAATATAAAGAAATTCAGCTGCACTTATCTTCTAAAGAATTTTCAACAGCTTTTCTGGATTTGTTTTCAGATCAAAATGTTTTTTTCTAAAGGCAAGGAAAAGCCAGTATACAGTATAATTCTGTGTGAGAAAAATCATAACGTCACAAAAATAGGAAACAAGAGTTAAAGCTCAGTTGACCGCTCTCCCTGAAGCTCACTTACAAGTATTGTGTGTCTCATTTTAGATAAAACTTCAACGTTAGACATCAAGCCTTGGCCTGAGGAAATATTTGAGATCGAGTGTAGGCATCTCCTGTCTTATCTTCATCAAAAAAGACAAGGACTCATGCTGACGGAATTTGTAGAGCATCAGCCCCTAGGTGGGCCAGCTTTGATTAAATATTGTTACAATCACAAGCTGTGTCCTGCCTATGGACCTTGAATTGACATATGTGTCTCCGAACCCTTGTCATGCTTTCTATGTATCCACTCCTTTGTGTTTGGGATATTTGTCATGCAAGAAGATCCATTCGTGTTTTATCCTGAATGTTCTCACTAATGGAAGGAAGTTTTTGAACCAAATCTCACCATTCGTGGTCCCATTTATCCATTCCTTCATATGAAACACTCCTTCTGCCCCCTTTTGCTCATCTGTTTACATTTGATCTGGTGTTTTGGGGCACTTTTGAGCACTGCAGGATTGACATCATACCAATGTCCCATGCCACTATTGTAACCTTTGTCACTTATTCAAGTCATTGACCAGTTCCCCCATGTAGTTCTGGGCTGTTTATCCATTGTTTTCAAGCTCATTTGTACCCCACCAGGTAAGATACGACATGGAGCCCCAGGTGAAGGAAAATTGTCAGCTATCTTGTATCACTTCAATTTTCTAATAATTTCCTGCTTATCGTAGATTGGCGTTCAGGTAAACAATCTTGTCCCTGGTGTCCTTTGACAGCTCTTTAGTCTTAGTCATGATGGAGAGGTTAAGGTGTGACTGTTTGAGGGTGTGGACATGTGTCTTTATACAGAAAACCAGTTCAAACAGGTGACTTCAATATAGCTAACCAGTGGAGGATAGAAGAATTTCTTAAAGAAAAAGTAAGAGGTCAGTGAGGAACATAATTCTTGGTTGTTTGTGGAAGTTAGAAACTTATTTTCTTCATCATAATACAAAGAAATGCTAACAAACAATGCGCTTTCTGGATTCCATGCATTATGTTAAAGTTAAAGGGTATCTATGGTAAACATTACAGACCTTTCTTATCTTTTTAAGTGGGAAAACTTCCAGAATCAGCGACTTACAAAATACTATTTGCCATATGGAAATTGACTTTGTTAGCCGGCAGAAATACAAAATTCTATGATGATTAAAACAATAAAACAGAGTGTTTGCTTTAAATCTTGACAAGTTACCAAAACCAAAGTGTCTGTTTCTTGGATAAATTCTCAAACTGTCAAAACTAAGGATCATATTAACCATGTCTTATCTTAAGATGAGCAGTGATCCCACAGGCACACAATCCACCCCGCTCCCTTTCACTGAGGCTGAGGAATGCCGAGGTCAAATACAAAAGATGGGATTCCCCTTACATGAGGAGGGAGGCAAAGAGGCTGCATGATCTAATTTTAAACATGCACTTGTGCTGTTGTTAAACAAAAATATCAATTAAATTCTTGTATTTCTGCAGAAAGAAAATAGTCTTTAAATGTAAGGACATAAAAATCCTCTAACTGACATGTTAGTCCATGTATCCATCAGGTCTATCCTGCTCTTTACATCGTCTCTACGGTGGGGTTTTTCCCCAGATGTCATCCAAAACAACATCCACCAGACGCTCTGCTCAAATGCATTTTTCAAATTCCACACTACAATAGGTAGTGCCAAAGCAGATGTGCTTTGGGTGTCAGATGCTGGCCTAATTGCCCACTACTTGCCCCCCCAATAGCCCTGTTCATATGTCAGCTTTCACTTGTGAGCTATAGAGCCAGCTCATTCCCCCTCGCCGCAACGTCTCGTGAAAATAATACCAGCCCCATCCCAGCAAAACACTACACCAGCCATTGTCTGTGATACACACTGCAAACAAATATCTCTGTGTAACAGCACACTTGTGATCCGGCCTTCATAAACTCCACTTTCTCAATTCTTCCAGATCAGGTACTTTCATGCACAAATATCTGGATGAGAACAGAATCCAGAAGCAGGTTGGTATTGTTTTTGGAGTAAACAGTACATGGCGTGTACTTATATAGTGCTTTTCTACCTTGCTTTAAGGCCCAAAGGGCTTCTACAGTCACAGTACAGTTCACCCCTGCACACACACATTTACACACTGGTGGTGGCTCCGCTGACTTACACTGACACAAACTCATAGCAAACAGGAACAATGTGGGGTTCAGTGCCTTGCCCAAGGACACTTCAACACTTGGGTTGGCAGGCCAGGAACCAAATCTATGATCCTTCAATAGGAGGCTGACCACTCTACCTCTGCACTACAGCCAAGCATGAACAATAAAGTTCGTGCATAAAGTCAGTTTATTTGGTAAATAGCAAAAAAGACAAACACGATTTTGACAAAATTCAAACACACAAACACTTTTAATCAATCAAAAACTTTGTTTTGCAGGATGAAGCTTTTCTATCTCCATGTATTTTACATTTTTGGAACATATTAAAATAAAATACTGTACGCCTGGTGGTAGATTATATTTTGCCTTGCAAAAAATATATTCTGATCACCAAACCAGTTTTCTATGAATAAAAATGAAATGTGTTTGTCTTCAATCTATGAGTATAGATGAGCTGGGTGACCTCTTCCCTAAATCTGACACACATTCAAGAGGGATTAAGCACATTTTCCTGGTCACACTGGGTTTTCTTGTCTAAATCTTTCTCTGCTTCAGCAGTTTTCTTGTATTTTTTTCTGTAGATTCCTGCATCCTCTTCTGCATATGACTAATTAGAAATCACAATCACTGCTGCTCTGAAACAGTTTGATCAGATTTGATCAGCATTTACACTGCAAAAGCTGAACTCAATCTAAGAAAGTAAAAATACCATTTTTAAAAACAAATGTGATCTTTTTACATCTTTCAATGTTTACGTTGAGCGTGCAAACTTTTGCTGGTAAAGGTTTCAGTTTTTAAAGTTAAATTTCAGTATCTGGACTTAAGCAAGTAAGACAGAAACAGCTGTAGGACATCACTCCCACTGAACACTGACTCAGTTATTTGTTTTTTTAAAGACCCACTCCAATAAAAATTATGCTTTTGCTGTTTTTAACATGTTCTTGTGTTTTTTTACCAGGACATAAACAAATACATTTAAAATTTAAAATGCATTTCTTAGTATTTCTTTATTGAAATCATTGTCATGACAAAATGCTGTTTGAATTCACCCTTTCTTTTGTGCCCTTACCTCCCCCCTTTAACATCCTTCTCTCTTCTTTCCTGCTCTTATTTTGCTTCCAGAAATAAGAGTTATAAATATAATCAATACAAAAGAGGTTTAGACAAATATACACCCTGTGGGTCGGAAGATTCATAATCCCTTGTTGTAAAGTCTGTCCAACACAATATACCTTCAGCTCTAAGACATTTGAAAAAGTTTTCAGTTGTGACGTAGAAACTGCGATGGGTGGACCAAAGTCTCAGTTCTGTTCTCCATTCCAATGTGTCCACTTGCAGATAAATAGATCCATGTATGTCTTCATTTTCCCCGTCTGGCTCCAAACTGTACAGCTGGATAAGCTGATATTGCTCGCCATTTTTTGTTGCATCACTATGGTTAGGTTAGGGGTTTGGGAGACTAGCGGGACAGCATGTAAACAAAGGGGATGATGGGAAGGCTTAGCCTGCATCAAAAGTCCCCCCCCACACAAGTCAGAGGCAAATTTCCGAAGAACTGCAACCGCTCAGCAGAAACTATGTCCTAGAAACATGTTTTTTTTGTGCTAAAAATGGCCAAATTATAATTAAAAGACCTCTGGGAACACCTTAACAATACATGAAAAGTTAATCGGAGTGGGACTTTAAAGAACATTTAGATTTATACAAGGATGAACTGTTTTCTGTATCTGTTTTCAGTTCTTGTCACTAAAAAGGTTTTTTAAATCTTTTTAAAAATGAGATTTTAAAATCTAAGTTTTGACAGAAAAGCTGGATTAAAGAAGGATTTCTTGAACATGAAACATACTCCCCCAAAAGAGTGGAAAGTGCAGATCTCCTGTCGTTAGAAAGAGCATGAACGCACATATGTGTTTATTGGTGAAAATGTGCTTTACCCTGGGAGAGGTCATTGTTCCCGTCTTGTGTGCCAGGCATTGACTTCATCACCTGAAGCTGCCCGTGACCTGCAGGTTAACAAGCCAGAGAAGCAGAGGAGTTGAACACGGCGCTTGTGAACGAGCACTCATACATCTGTGGAGCGATGGCTTGATGCTTTCCAGACGCGTTCCCCCCTCCTACATTGCCTGGCACTCTCCGCTCGCCCCGTCTCCCACACACTTGAACACACACATCATGACAAAAGCCCCCCCTCCTTCGTCTCTCAGCCCAGCATGCTTATCAACGTTCTTTTTGCTTCTTCAGCTTCCTTTTCCCATGCGTGGACAAAACAGCACACAGTCAGACTTTCGTTCCCCCCTCACCAATCTGAAAGCGCTGCAAAGACTAAGAGGTTGAGATAGAGGTAGACTGACTGAAAGACAGGAAGATGGATGAGCAGACTGAGGGTCAAACAGAGATGCAGATGGTGATCTCCCAGTTTGGCTGAGCCCTGAAGAACATTTTTTGCCTCAAAGTGGACAGAGCTCTGGTCTAGATAAAGTCTGGGTCAGCAGGCTTTCCAATGGACAGACACACATGATAAAGGTGTATGATTTGGCTGCCCACAGAAACGCAGCTATTCCAATGGCACCCCGTAAACACAACATCCAGACAGGCTATTACAGCAGCAGGTTGAGGACAGTCAGAGCTCAGAAGCAACCGGATAATAAATGAGATGGTTAGGTTGCAGTTTCTCCTCTGGCTTATTTTCATCTCTCTCTATCAATTTCATGGCCTTTCTCTCGCTTTTTGTGCCATCTCCTCTTCAATAGTAGAGATGCATTGATCATCCGCCGCTGGCACTTCACCTGAGTAATGGCTAAGGGTGTCTGGGCTGTAAAGCAGCTCCACCAAAGCCCCAGGAGCTTCATCATGGTGACAGGGCAAATGGTTGCTGACACAATAAAATGTGGTTCTTTGAGAATTCTAATGCAAGGTGGAAGGAGTCATTAAATGCTGTCTAATGATAACAGACTGTTGGCTGGGCCACAAAACACAGACCTGCGGGATGGATGCTTAGGTGAATGTTCATTTGTGCTGCAGTCTCGTGTAGCCTTTTGTGAAAATGCTTTAAATGCAACAGAGATTCAATATTAGAAATCATCATCAATTTAGATCCAGATTCGCTAAAGTTGAAATTGAGGTAATTTTAAGAAAAAAAATAAGGCTTCAAAACTAAAGACCATGTTTCCAAGATCAGAACTGGAGACAGAGTTAGATCTTAAACAAAAAAGTTAATATAATCATAACTTAGATGGGCGGCAGTGGCTCAGGCGGTTGAGCAGGTTGTTCAATGATTCAACCCGCTCCCTCCAGCCAACTGTCGTTGTGTCCTTGGGCAAGACACTTCCCCCTCCTTGCCTCCAGTGGGGTTCCACTGGCGTGTGCATGTGCATGAATGATCCCGGTGATGGTCAGAGGGGCTGTAGGCGCGAACTGGCAGCCACGCCTCTGTCAGTCTGCCCCAGGGCAGCTGTGGCTACAATCATAGCTTACCATCACCAAGTACGAATGAGGAGTGAATGAAAAATGGACACATTGTAAGCGCTTTGAGCGTCTGGAAAAGAGCAGATAAATCTAATCCATTATTATTATTATTAACTTTGAAGTCAAAGTGCTGAAACATTTTCAAGGTGAATGGGGTTTAAACCCACTCCAATTTAAATGTTTTTTGGGGGGTTTTAAAGGGCCTATACCATGCAAAACCAACCTTTTGAGCTTTTAAGGCTATTATACTGTTCAGTTCTCACAAAAGACAACCCTCAAGTGGTATTTTGATCCTTGAGTTGTCACATTATGACATCACAAAGTGTGGAACAGCCCCTTCCAAGAAGAGTCTACGCTGCCAGCACCGCTCCGAGGCTAACACACTCCCACTTTACCCGTAGAGATAGTGGTGTCGGTCAAAACGCTTTTGTAAGGTTCCACAAAATGCACATCTATCTTTGCAAATGTTTGGATGTTCTCTGTTTTCGTTGCCGAAACTCAGACAGGCTGCCGAGGTCGGCTTTAGGTTGACCTTGATAAATGGGCGGCACCAACAAGGAGCAAAACCGGTGCCTGAGAGATTGAGTCATCTTACTTCCAGATAGGAAATGGAACTGCAAAAATAAGTAATATTTCATAAAAATGTGTTCTTTAGTATGCCAAAGATCATAAATATAGATATAGTTTACTCTGAAAGGCTTAAGAATAGCATGATATAGGCTATGCTCTTGTGGCTTTTTTCTGATGATAGAGGACATATCTAAAAGGAATTATTTATTCAGATTGTCGTGAATCAGGAGCAGATGAAAAACGCTTATAGCACAAGCTCCCTGCTCTGTTCCATTCTGATGCATCCATTTAAAGACAAAAATATTTATGTACCGTTATGTCTTTGTTTTCCTTGTCCGATTGGCTCAAAGCAATATGGATGGACAATCCGACACTGTTCGCCTTTTTTGTTGCACTATTGTTAGATTGGGGTTGGGAGGGGCTGTAAGCTAACAGGAAAAAGTGTAAACAGAAAGATATCCAAGCCAGCACTTTGTAACTTAGGTGAATTTCTACTGCCGTTCTGCAAAAAATATGTCCAAGAAAACATTTTTTAAATTTTTTTATTTTGGATAAAAACAGCATGATCGTATTTTAAAGACCACTAAGAACGCTTTTACAAAAGATCAAAAGATGATGGGAGTGGGTTTTACATTCAAGAATTTCACAATTTTTTTCATCAACACAGCCTTTAACTTTTTTTAGTATTTTATCCCAAGCCTCCCATAGGCTTATCCATCCATCCATCCATCCATCCATCCATCCATCCATCCATCCATCCATCCATCCATCCAGCCAGCCAGCCAGCCAGCCAGCCAGCCAGCCAGCCAGCCAGCCAGCCAGCCAGCCAGCCAGCCAGCCAGCCAGCCAGCTAGCTAGCTAGCTAGCTGCTGTTGCCTGAAGGGTGGGGTACACCCATTGGCTGCCAGTCTGTTGCATGGCCACACAATCACATTCACACCCAGTGGCAATTTCATTCTTCCTTTAATCTATGAAGCATATTTTTTTGGAATGTTAGAGAAAGCTGGAGAGAGCCACCCGTGCACGAGAGGAGCATGCAGGCCCCACAGGGAATTCCCAGCTGAGATTCAGACAAGGGCGTTCTCACTATGAGGCAATGGCACAAGCCACTACGCTACCATGCAGCTCCACTGTTATGTCCAATGTGAAGTTGCAAGTTTAAGTTGTTTTTGTGATGTATGTATGAGAGTAGCCATAATCTCTCTTTTTTTGTGACAACATTATATCTCTAACTTTAATCATTAATCTTTTATTTCATTTTACACCAAGAACACTTTTTATACAATTTTTTATTATTTACAAGCTGTCTTTTATAATCACAATCTGCTTTTCTTACATTTTATTATAAAGACTATAAAGTTCTTTGGCAGCAGTTTACAATTATTCTAGTTTTAATGGGGTACATTTGTGTTTAAGCAAAAACACCTTTTGATTGAACAGAGTTCCAATTCCCCACATTTTTATCTGATCAAAAGTGCTTGGCTCATGTCTGATTCTTGCTGTTGAACCCCTCACAAGGTCCTGATCTGGACATCACCCTGAGAGGAAGTGGAGCGACTTTGACATGACAGCAACAAGAAATGTTGATAAAATTAACACAAGAAAGGGGAAAAGATAAAGACAAAAACGGCTGTGTTCCCTTCTTCTTCAGTTTATTTTCTTAAAGTCGAGCGCAGTCCAGGGCGAGGGGGGTCAGAGGGAGGGGAGCTGGGAAACTTTATCGCTGGGAAATGTGTGAGTTGAGCGCAATGTGCATCGATGAGAGAGCAGAGGAGGAGGGGACGGAGAGAGACTGCAAGTCGTTTTTAAGACCGCGGGTTGAGGAATGAAAAAAAAGCAAGGGAAGAGGGGGGGAAAGGAAAAGGAGGGGTGGAAATTAGAATGGTTTTACCATAGCAACCGTGTAAGGTTTGGATGATTTTCCAAAAAACATAGTAATCTGGTTTGGAGTAAACATTCTGGTTTCTGGCTCTCACACCCCAGATCTCGTGCACCCGCAGCAGAATGAGCGACATGTGTTTTGTTTTAGTACTTGTTTATGTTCATCCAACAGGGGGAGAGCAGAACCACCGTTAACTATCAATTAAAGTGATGATCATAAAACAAGTACTTGTAAATAAACAGTGCCAAGCTAAAAAACAGAAAAGTAAATTATTACCTTGGTCATATCTGATAAAACTACAGTTTTCACAGAAGGTTTTCTCTGAAAAAGCTGACATTTTTTCTCCTTTTACCTCTAACCACTAGAAAACATGTTTAAGCTTCTGCTTATAGTTTTGTAAACTTTTAAAACGTTGTGTTCACAGGACTTTAAGACAGCATGTGTTGCACAGAAAGCTTAATAAGTCTCTGTATGTGCATTAAAACGTTTAGAGGTGTGGGTCAGGGTGGGTGTGTGAGTGAGCGTCTCTTCTGCTGCGTATAATGAGCTCCCCAGGGTCTCCCCCACCTTCCACCTCTCCTTGCAGGCCTCCATCCCTTCCTCCTCTCTCCACCTCTCTCCTAAACTTGGCCTTATTAACCCCTCACTTCCCCTCTGCATGTTTATTTAAGTAAGAGTAGGTGGGGAGGAAAGGTGACTCCAGCGCCTGTACACATGTTTATTTACACAGGCAGGTTTCACCATATCAGAGGGTGGGACCAGGAGGAGCAGGAACAAGTTGTTGCAACTGATTTCTTTTTGTTTTGTTTTGTTTTGTTTGGGTTTGCCACTGGGAGCAAAAGGACAAAAACATCAACTCTGACGCCGGGTCACTGGTTTCACACCTCGCACTGACCCGCTGGCCACGGTCCTGAGTTCAGTTCAGTCCCCAAACAAGCAGAGGCGGAAACATGAATCTGGTGAAGGCAGCTGTTGGGCTCTGCAGACTCCTAGAAACCTTCACGAGGTCACAGGTCAGCAGCCTTTTCCTGAGTCTGCATGAGAATGAGTTTGGTCCACCTCGGGCTGCAGCAGATCTGTCACATGACTATTTACACTTGTTTTACAGAAAGGCTTGGCATTAGTGATCACAATGATTGAAAGTTCCCTCGTCTCCCTCAGGCCATTTCATGCATGCGGCGTTCATCATCACAAATCACATAATAGGGCGTTTGTAAAATGTTTCCTAATGACACTTGGACCAAAATATTGTGCCAGTGTCTCCATTTTTGTACAAAACTTGTATAGATGCAATGCTTTTGATGGGTCTGATGCTACATTCACAACAAATGTGTTGTGTGTTCACGAATGCGCTATACCACTACGGTTACTTGAATGCGCATTCAGTCCATGGTGCTCAAAACCAGGCCAGCACTGGACAAGCAGGGAGGGGAACACTTCTTTTTTTGTCTTTCTACTGTTTAGGAACACATGTCCAGCGCCTGCAGTTGGAAAAGGCTTGGTATGAAATATCAAAATGGTGCAAATCTCTTGAATAACAAAAATGAAAGTATTCAGTCAGCCACCGATTGTGCAACTTCTCCCACTTAAAAGATGAGAGAGGCCTGTAATTTTCATTGTAGGTATACCTCAACTATGAGAAACAAAATAAATCCAGAAAATCTGATTTTAAATAAAAAAAAATTGTAAATTATAGTGGAAAAAAGTATTTGGTCAATGACAAAAGTTCAACTCAATACTTTGTTATATACCCTTTGTTGGCAATGACAACAGTCAAACCTTTTCTGTAAATCCTCACTAGATTTTCTCAAGCTGGTATTTCGGCCCATTCCTCCATGCAGATCTCCTCTAGAGCAGTGATGTTTTGGGGCTGTCGCAGTGCAACACGGATTTTCAACTACCTCTAAAGATTTTCTATGGGGTTGAGATCTGGAGACTGGCTAGACCACTACAGGACTAAATGCTAGTTTATTTGCGTTTACATATTTTTCATTGAAAGTGGCTGCTAGAACGTGCATTGCCACTGCCGGTGTGACTGTAGCTTGGGAAGTATGAGGCATGTGTGCATCAGTGATTAAAACAATGAAATAAATCATTCCGTTTCTTTTTTTATTTGGTGATTGCACAAATAATAAAGTATTGCTTAGGGAAAAGCATTGACTGTGTAAGAGAACTGGAACAAGTGAGTGTGACTTCACCCATTAAAAAATGACAATGAAATGAAGTCAATTCATTTGCCATTTTTTTGCGGCACGGTGGTCACCATGTTGGAATCACAAATCATTAGTAAGCAGTGACTGGTCCGTGTTGGTCTGAGTCATCATTATACAACTTAATAAAGCAGGTCCTATGACTTCTTTGTCCTTTGATGTAGACAGATGTATAGCCTGTACCTTGACTATGTGATGATGAGGTATTAAATCTGAGGTTTAATCTGTTTTTTGCCATCTGGATCAATTACAATTAAATTGACAGATCCTGGTACATGCTTTTTTTTAAGTTTCAAGTTTTCTGCCTATTTTGGTGTGATTTTTCAGATCTCCAGTAGAGCTGTCTGAGCACACCTAATCCGGGTCCTCTAGTCTCACACGGACAACAAGGCAGCTTTGCTGTTAAGAGGTTTTTCTGCAAACTCTCATGTATACAGAGCAGGATAATCTCTAACTTTGTTGTGGGAAACAGTACTGCCACTTGGGGCGATTTGCCAAATGGTACTTGGGAAGGGACAGTTATCATGAGAAGTTACTGTAGTCATAAAAAATGCAGAGAAAGTTAAAAGTGAAGGTTTGAAGATGGACTGACAGAAAAGGTAGACGCAGGTGAGTAACTCAAGGAAGAACAAGGAAGATGTTAAAGTGAGACAGAAAGACACTTGGAAAGTGCTGGCCTGAACTGCTTCCAGGGTGTGACTTTGTGTGCCACTCCAGCACAGAGAGTCTTTGTACCTCCGGTTCTCAGAGGAGCCCAGCCAAGCCTTCTCATGCCAGGGCACAACAGTCAGACACAGACACAGAGGGGTGGGGGGTGGGGGGATTCAGAGCATGTTTCTTATCTCGGTTCTCCAAAATAGCAACAGAAATCAGTTTAAAACTGTTTGGAGAATACAGTGGGAAAAAGGCTGCAGATCAGGGCTTCAAGATTTAAACTGCAAACAGAGCTTGCTTTAAATAGAGCTCTTTGTTTTATTGCATTTACTGTTGTTACTACTCTACTGGGAACTCTTAACTACAGCAGAAACAATACTTATACTGTACTACTGTGAACAGTGTTATATACTGCTAATGCCACATTGTGCTGAGAGGCTTGTGTTTGGCAGCTATGAGCATTTCAACAGTCATGTCAAGTAACCTTTAGCAAGTACTTCCATTACTACAAATATTTTTTAAATCAGTGGTAGAATTTAAGACCTAAGTCGAACTTGTCTACATAAAAATTAGGATATTATTTTAAAATGACCAATCCTTATTCAAACATTAAGCACCCAAAGATTACAACAAAAATGATTAAGAAGTCTTTTCTTGTCTTAATTTTCTAATTATTATCTGCAAAATATTCATTTTCCATAGAGAAACAATACTGGACATTCCTTAAGAGAATATATTGTTCTATTAGGTAGACATATTTGTTTTTTTGTTAGAGACATTTATTTTGGTTATGTTAAACACACCAACTTAAAACATCAACATAAGCATTGACTCTGAATAATAAGATCAGAAGTGAACCCTGGCTCCGAAATAATGCTTCTGTCGTAGATCTGTATGCATCTCAAAGTACAGAAACTGTACTTTACTGTACTTTACAACATGGTTGTACTATAAAGTATTTACAGACATGGCTGCACGAGTTAGTTAATCTAATGAAATGTAAAAGTCAATGTCAGTCCCACACTGGTTTGTACCTCAAAACACAGACCACAAAAAAAGAAAATGGTAGTTTACAATGCATGAGCATATTTTAAAGCAGCACCATGATGCTGCCACCCCTATGCTTTCCTGATAAGAAGGTCATCCGAGAATCACATTCTTCCTTCATTGTGTTTACTAAATCTATTTACTGTGGGTGACAATGAACTCTTTCCACTGTCTGGCTAGGTTTTTGGTTGCAGCTGTAAGGCAACTATCAGTAAATGTTATAATGTTTTATACTTCCCCTCCTTCTTTGTAGCTTTACTTTCCTGTTTTTTTGTGTGTTTGTTTTTCGTAGATTAAAATCCAAATGCTCTTTTCTGTCGTTCTACACTTACTGGGCTCTTTTATTTATTTTTTTCTAGGTGGTCAGATTGCTGTCTCTGGTCTTGTTTTGGCCTGTCTAGTTGCTTTCTAGTCACAGTCCACACATGAGTTTCCACCTGTTTTGTTGCACCCCTTTGAGTTTCTAGAACTCCTGTTGTTCTGCAAATCTTCAAGAATCGCCAAGCAGATTAACCCTTAGGTCAAATATGTCAACCATGAGGGGGCAGGTGAATATCATAATGTTTCTACTTTGTTTTATAGAAGCATTGAAATAATTCAATTTTATAGAACAATTTTATTTTATAAAAAATCTGAGACCAACAACATGCATTATTTATCAGATGTCAAGTTCTTTCTAAGACTTTACATCAGTAAATTGTAGCTAAAACAGCTGACACTTAATCTGTAGTTGGTTGGAACTAAAAGTTGATAACGTGAACTGGTTTTCATTTAAAATCTAATCAAACAGAGCTGAGAACAGGTAAATCTTAAATCTGGATTTAAATAAATTGAGTGTTTCATCTAAACTAAAGCTTTCTGGAAGTCTGTTCCAGATCTGTGGAGCATAGAAGCTGAAAAAGCCTCTCCATGTTTGGTTTATAGCTCACTTACTGATAATAAATGGTAAAAATCATATTATTATTTATGTCATTTTTCTTAACATGTTAAGGAAATGGGTTAAAAGTTTATATCTAAAACATTTTTGCTGAACTAATATTTTTTTCCCCCTATGTTTACGAACTGATGGAGAGATTAGCTGATGGTTGACAATGAAGTTGTTTCAGCTGTGGTAAGAAAACATGTTTCAAGATCTGCTGTATTTTCAGTTGACGGAAATCACTAAATGCTCCTCTCAGCTCAACTGCAACCAGTCATTTTCTAACTCATTAAAACAGCAAGCGAGCCTGTCTCCTCTGCTCTTTTCTACAGCTGTGTTTCAAAAACTTCTATTTGCTGGCCTTTCTGTGCTAAAAAGGAGTTAATATAGTCTGAGATGATCCCATTCATCATCCAGCACTGTAAAATAGAGGGAAAGTTGAGAGAAATCCAGTCTTTGGGGCAACAAACTTGTTTGGTTTTGTTTTATTTTCTCAGCACTAAAAGGTGAATATGACTTTGGCTTAAAAGCAAGGAGGAGGCAACAGGAGGTTTAAGCTGTCAGCTCCTCCTCCTGTCCTCCCTCTGCTGAGATACAGATAAGAGCAGACAATACGCTTCATTGAATGGAGAGGGGGGGGACAGGAGTTTGATTGACTTCAGGGCACGTACCGCAGCTTTGTCAAGCAGTCAGTGACAGGCACATCTCCGCCGGCGTCTTATCATTTGCCTTTATGAGTTTCTGAAAGGAAGTCAGGCTGCCCTCTAAATTACACATCTCAGTGTCCTCAATCCTGTCTGCTGAACAGAAGAGCCCCTTTACAACCATGCTGCAGCCCTGTTAGACCTTTTACGTTTTATGACAAGAGAAGCAGGTTTTAGCAAGTACTAGCACCAAGCGTGCTGCTGCTGCTGCTTGTCCTAAGCAGCGGCTGTGATGGAGGGGTGTGTTTACAACAAGCAGACAGCTGAAAGGGCACTTTGCCACTTGGCAAATGGCCATTTTCCATTTAGCGTTCTCTCCCCTTTCCAGCTTCACCCTATATGCAAAACCCAAGGAGTGTTTTCCATCTTGTTTCGTTCTTCCTTTGGATAACACTCTTTTAGGTTTCACAACATATCAGCCCTTCAGGATCTGTGCGTGGACTTGAGTTCTCGTTAGTGCTGAGACAGAGTTCCCACAGTGCAAAGAAAATCTCTCTGTTTTGGTGATCAGATCATCAGAGGAGGCGAGAGGAGGAATGGGGACAGATGTGCAGTGGTGGGAAAGATTTTCAGGACAGCTGCAGGCTGTCTTCACACTGTTCAGCATGGGTCAAATTTCAGTTTCGCACCCCCCATTTTACAGCTCTTCTCCGCTGTCTGTTTTCCTGTGTCTGAATGTTGTCAAATGTATTTTAAAGTCCCACTCCAATCATCTTTTGATCTATTCTAAATACGCTCGCAGAGGTATTTTATTTATGACTGTGCTTTTTTTTATTAAAACAACATTAAAAATGCTGCCATGTACAAGGACATAGTTCCTGCAGTGCGGAAATAGTTCCAAAGAAATCTGCCTCAAGGCCCGTACACACCGGGACGAATTTCGCCGGCGATTTTCGCCGACGTTTAACGCCTCGTGACTAAACAAAGAGCACCAATGAGAGTGTGCACACCGACGCGAAAAAACGGCACGCGTCAAAGCGTCAAAAAAAAAACCGCCTCGGGTTCCTTTTTTTTTTTTCGACGCGTCGCGTCGAAATCTATTCGACCAATGAGAATGGCGCTTTTGCACACGTGTCTGGAGCTTCTGAAGTTACAGTAAAACACAACTTGGGGGCGCTCAAACACAAAACTGCCTTGCTGAGCACACATACCAGCGAAGAAGATAGACGCCAAGTAGCGTCTACACTGCGGCGAAGAAATAATGACGGACATTCTAAAATATCCCCGAACCAAGCACCAGTTGGAGCTACTGGTGCTTGAAATATTCATGTTTTCTTTGCATGATTCTGACAAGCGCGTAAATACTTGCTCTCTTCTTCTGAGTGAAAAGCGACTTTAAGAAGCGTAAAGTTGCGCGGCGCCACCTTGTGTACAGGAGTATTTTTCTGTTTAACATTAAGCGCCATCTAATGTCAGGGAATGAAATTGCATGATCACTCGGCTCATCGTCAGCGAAAATCGCCTGGGTGTGAACACAAAAAACGCTGGCGAAAAACGCTGGCGAATAACGCCTGGCGAATATTCGTCCCAGTGTGTACGGGCCTTAACAATAATGCTGCAACAGAAATGGCGGGCAATATTGGAACTATCCAGCCGTACAGTTTAAGCCAGATTCCAGCTCAGACGAGGAAAACGGACAAGGATCTATTTGTCTCCAAGTGGATGCATCAGAATGGAGCGGAGCAGGGAGCTTGTGACTTGCAGATTGTAGATTTTACGTCTCAACTAGTTCTTGTCTGGCCTGATTCACGACAATTTGAATTGAGAAATATTCATAAATTCAATTTTGGGCCTAATTTTCATTATTTATGTCCTCCACGATGACAAAAATGCCACAAAAACATGTTAAAACTACCATGGATTTTATTGGAGTGGCTATTTAAAACTTTTGTTTTTTAACTCCAGCTCCAAAAACATGCCTCCATCTTATTTGGTTTTGCCATTTTCCATTGACCCAACACTCACTGAAAGTGGGTTTGCTGTCACTTTCTAAAGGTCAGACATAATGTGACAGCAAGTGGCTAAAAGGAGGTTGTGAAGGAGAGATGTGGAACAGTTCGCTGGCCACCATCCACAGCCAGACGCCACAATGAAAGAAACAGAGCTGAAACGAGGCAGCATGGTGAGGCAGGGGGACTATTATGGTGATGTAAACACAAACACAGCCCCCACTGTTGTGGTTACCTGATCAAAGATCACTTTACCCCGGGGGCCGACATGTGCGTCAGCGAGTATTCACTTTGAACTCGAGCCCATCAGTGTTGCCAGACTGACGGATGGAACTTTAACAATCCTTTCTGGAATATAAAATGTAAAAAGAAATCTGAGCGGAGTAAATGTTGTTTTAGTTTTCTTATGCATGTTTGGTGTGAGACTTGCATAAATTGGAATTTGTACAGTGGAGATCATCAGGTAAATTTGCATGCTAAACAAATCACAGATTAAAACTAAATACTTGTGTGAATAGAAAAAAAAAAAAACAAGGAGTCAAACATGTTTCCACCTCTGGATAATGTTGATTGTCAGTCAGTGCATAGAAAACCTGACAAAAATATTTTCTTTAACAATTCTTTCACATGCATTCAAGGCTTTAGTTTCTTTGTTCAGACACATCTCTTGGTTTTGAAGGTGAATAGACCGTTCCCTGATACCATTGAAACCCCACCCTTCTGCACCCTACTCATAAATAAAGATTTATAAGATAGTGTTTTTAATGTTAACAATAGAGACCTTACAGTCAAAGTTCTTTCTAAAAAGTTCTTTGATTATGCTGCAAAATAGTGTTTTCTCAGTTCCTCTTATCTCTGATGATAGTCTTTATCATAATGAAAGATAACTTATTTTGGAAATGTTTTTTTATAAAATACAATGCCCAGCAGAGACAGTTTTTTTTCATATTTAATTTGAAATTGTCATGGTGCCTGTCGGGCTCCTCCCCCTCCAACACTGCCAGCCATGCTTTCTAATCATCTCCAGCTGACATCACTCATCTCATCTACCTGCTGCTTAAAAGGAGACCCAACGCATCAGTTCAACGCCAGTTCGTTAACCTCTATGGTGACTAGTCTGGTCTCATGTCATGCTAAGTCTCGCTACGGCCTTAGTCCTTGCTTTGACACTAACTCTGATCTCCTGCTCCAGGAAACCCTCGTCACGAGTGACGTCCGTAGGAACCCCGGATCCATCTACAGCAGCCCACCGGACCTCGTCATCCACGCTGACTGCGTTCGTACCTCCAGCCTCGCCACTAGCCACAGCTGCCGCTGAACCGACCTCCACGCCTCCGTTCTCCCAGGAATCCAAAATAAACTTCTGCTTACCTGTCACTACCAGTCTCGCTCTCTCTGGGTTCCAGCATCTGGGTCCTCCCGCTAGGAAAACATGACAGAAATCAAGTCAGTTCAAGAGTAGCAGTATATTTTTGCTGGTATATTACATAAATGAACAAAGAAAAATGCTTTACAACAAGTTATTTTGCATAATTATGGTAAATGACAATATTCTTTTTACAACAACGTTTGAATGTTTACTGTTGATAATCAACTATAAGCACTCTAACAGAGAAAATAAATCTTTTTTTAAGAAGAGGCTGAAATAAAATTAGTTTGCCTAAAAAATTAAGTCTGATTAGTTAACTCAAAGAAATGTTGCAAATGATGCACAAATCCAAAAAACACAAACATCAAAAAGTGGGTTTTCATAAAAAAAATATTTCAAGCAAATAATATCCCAATTATTTATTACTCCAGTCTATGTATACATTTCTTGGACTTAGAATTGGACTTTTTGGTGAAAAGGTTATTTAGAAATTGCTCCTTTTTGCAACCTGCCACCAGTGGTCATTTAGTGAACTGCAACCTTTGTTGTATCCAGGTTTGGGACGACTGGGAGTTTGGCATTGTCAAAAAGGGTTGTACAATGATAATTTGTAAACCTCCAGTAAAAGAGGGAAATTCAGATGCACAACTTGTATTTACTATGCTTGACTCATGTAAATTGTCATGTAGAAAAAAAAACTGTACGTAAATATCAGGAATGTGCTAATGAAGCACTGCTGCTGCGGCTGAACTGTATCTACAGCTGGGTGCCTCTTTCCACAATGAAGCCTCTATATTAACTCCGTCCAAATACAGGAGCGCATTTGAAGTTTTAGTACCTCATCGTTTCATGACCAGTTCTGCACAAATTTAAGATTTGGAAAACAACAATACGCACTTATTTTCCGCTGAAGGGAGGCTGCAGCAGGTGTCCATCTGGACGTCTTTCCAACTCCATAAACGTGATTTTAGAGTGAGAGAAATGCCTGATGGTGAAAGGGAGCAACCATAGGGCTTGCATTGGACTTCAGTCTGCTTTTCATAATCCCAGAGTTAGGGAAATGTTAGGGAATAAGTGAGAACAATTTACACAACACCAAGAAGTAACTAGAATCATGGAAAAAAATGTAAGTACAGCCCATCACAATTGTTTCATGTTCTCTGAAACTAATGCATACTTGAATTCTGTGCATTCATCTTGCTCTATTCATTTATATACCATTCATTTGTCTTTGTCATTATTGGCTATGAATAGAACAGATCCAATCGCTGGAACCCGGAATGATCACGCACGAGGACTTGGCTAAGAAAGAGTTTTATTTTGTTCTTGGGTGTTGACGAGGAGATCCATGGATACGCTCACCTGAGGAGGCGAAGACAAGGAGTGGACCAGATGGTAGGTATCTCCTTTGCGTTTTGCAGACACTGTTGTGACAAGGCAGGAGAAGTGGAGTTAGCAGGTAGCGAGGCGGGGCGTGTCGAGGTGTGGTGTGTCGTGGAGAGATGGCGTGGCTGCAGGTCTGGACGGCGAGGTGGATTTAATAGTCAGGAGCTTGAGAATGAACCCAGGTTGGCGCTTGTGGCGGATGAAGTTTCATAGTGGGCAACGAAGTAGCAAAGAAGTGAATACTGGAGCAAGGCCATCTTAAATACTGGAGGGTTGATGAGGGAAGTGCCCACAGCTGGGTCCAATCTGAGGAGGAAGAGCAGAGAAGGGAGGGGGGAGGAGAGGACTTCCGGGGGTACCATGACAGTCTTCTTTAAAATCAAAGGTTCCCTGTGAATGTGAGGCAATACAATTGGTTTCACAGATCACCAACCCAAACCAATTTTATTGTACTAATAAAGAGTGCGTCAGAGTGCAAAGGCTTTTGTGTATGCTCATTGCATAGGAAAACAACAGATTGGTCATGGTGCCAGGTCATTCTGGTGGCAGTGGCTAAGGTGGTTGAGCAGGTCTGCCAATGATTGAAGGATAGTGGTTCAATCCCCACTCCCCCCAGTCAACCGTCGTTGGTTCCTTGGGCGGGACACTTCAAACTCCCTGTCTCCAGTGTGGCTCCACTGGTGTGGTGAGTCGCGGTGTCGCGGTCAACCCCACCCCCCGCCGCCGCCGAACACAAAATCCCCTGGCGGGCAACGTCGCAAATGAATACATTTCGTAATTATATAGGTGTTGTAGAATGAGTATGTATATGTGTGGCAGCACGCTGCCTGTGTAAGAGGAAGTAGCGCGTGCCGCGCGAGAGTGAGTGAGAGCGCGTGAGAGATGAATGTGTATACTATAGTTCCAATCATGCACCAAATGCATATATATATATATATATATGAGGAACGTGCGGCTTTCTGCAATCTACCTGCATACTCCACAATGTTGCCCTATGCAGCCGTATTTTATTTTTAGTTTTAGAGTTAACAGTTAAATTTAATTTGTTTCATATATCTACATCATGGCAGCAATATGTCAAAACATTGCTGTTTATTTTTCTTTAAATAACTTTTTTATTCATGTATTTTACTTTTCAAATTGGAAAAATGTATAAAGTAAAATGTTTTGTTAAAAAACAAGGTTGTTGCATTATGAGGAAATAAAACACTATATGTTCTTAATTTGTTATTTATTATGTTATTTTTCGTCCACAAAAAGTATTGATAAGAGTATCGTTAAAATACCAGATTGCTAAGCAGTATACATAAGAGTAGTAGTATCGTTAAAACCTTAAGGATACCCAACCCTAGTTGGGAGTTAGCATGGTCACAGTAACGTTTGTTGGTCTGGTTGTTTTATGTTATACAAAAAAGGTTAGAACTAATAGGTATTGTTAATATGTTAACTTGGCTAAGGTGTAGTGTCTTACAAACAAGTTCTAGAGTTATTGTGAATGCAGTTATTAAAGTCTGATTGACTGAAAGACTTATCTCTGACTCTTTGGTCTTGCTTTATCTGTCTCATAGTTCTGTGCGCCTTATATGTGGCCTATGTTCAAAAACAGTCCATTTATTGACAGTTCCCTTATCATTCGTTGCGATCTATCTTGCAGAAAATACAGAAAGTACAAAAAACCCCACAAAACTTGTATTTTTTGTTTGGATTTATGGTCACGATTTTATGCAATCTTCTGCAGAGCTTTCATTCTTTATGCCAGAGAAGCGTTAAAACATTTTTTCATCATACTTGGAAAAGTGGTGGAACTTTTAAACAGTCTGTTTTTGGAAAGCAGAGCTCAGTTTTTGTTTCATTTTGATAAGCACATCTTTGTTTAATGTTGCATTGTTTTCCCCAACTCACAAAGGGGCAAAAGAAGCATTTTCTAACACTTTTTTCACTAATGTCAAATGTCTTACTTTTACGAGCTGAAGACACACCTGTAAGTGAAAAAATACTTGCACCAGAGCAAAACATTTGCTGTCGTCAATGCTGCAATGAATCTGATGTAGAGCAGATTCATTGCAATGCTTCAAATTTTGTTAAGAAGCTGTTGAAAAAACAAACTCATCAAAATTTGTACTCTGATATCAAACTTACAATGTCCATCTGCACTTGAACTTTTTGTTAGACAGAAGCAGGAATAAATTTATGATTTATTGTCTCGCAAGATTTTAACATTCTTTTTTATGACTGCAAAAAAAAGCTGTTGTAGCCTGTCAACATTTCTGACATGTAGGCGGGGCTTCCTGAAGCAGTGTGTGGGGCAACTGTGTCGACACAAGTCTCACAGAGAACAAGAATGCATGCTCTCTCTAATTCCCTTTGGTGAAACCTGATCCTCTTCATATTTCCAGTTCAAACGCTGAGAGAAAAGCCTGAGAAATCCAATTTGCCGGAGAGGCTTGGCAGCTCAAACAACAACGGCAGGAAAACCTAATGAACTTTGTGGCAAAAGATAAAAAGAAATTAGCTTTATGGCTGAAATTATGTATGAATGTGATTCAGGAGGGGGCCAGGTTCCCATAGTGGGGGTTTACTTCAAGACAAAACTGTGTTTTTTCAAGCAAGTTTTAAGTGTACAATTCCTGAAGTAGTCTCACATCTTTAAAACAAGTAATCGCAGTTGTTATTATTAAGAATTTGTTACAACAATTGTCTTTGATTGTAATGAGTAACTAATGGAACACACATGAAAGTGATATGGCGCAGCCTCCAGCGTATTTCCTTTTTGGTTGGTAGACACTGAAAAAACAAGGGATCCCAAAATGGTAAATTTTCTATGGAGGGGAGATATGGATCTTAAAATGTATGCCAGGTTTGCTAAACATGTTGCAGAATTTTTCAGTTGTGCAGTTATTCTTGATATCTTAAATATGAGACTAAATTTATGTTGTGTTCACATGCATTCCACATTGAAAAAAAAAACATCCAGGAATTTCTGAAGAGCAATCCTACATGTGATGCACCTAAATAAAGTTAAAGCTTACAAGTCTCTGTGAATTTTCTGAATAACGCACAGTCAGCAGCCCATGATGTCACAGCGTCACATTTTCCGACAGTTTCCTCAATATCTCTCACTCCTGCCAGGAAAATGACACCTGTCCAGGTTATTGTTTTTATTTAGTCTGCTGCTGGAGCCATGAATCTTACTAGCCCACAATTCACATCTAAATGGCTTAAGAGTAGCGGTGGGCGAATTGACCAACTGAGTATCGATAGTATCGATACCAAGGTGAAGTATTGATACGATACTAGCGTGATGAGATTGATACTTTTGTTGCAGTTTTTCTTTAATACGTACAGTAAAGAGTTTGACCACTTACGTAGGTTAAGCTAGCCCAGTGTATGTCTGTCTCAAGGGTTGCCAGATAAGGCAAAAAACTGGTCCAATTTGAGCAAAAACCCACCCGTTGCTGCCTGCACCTTGCCCCTTTTGCCCCTTCTCTCTCTGTTTTATTGGGCAGTGGAAAGATTCATTAAAGAGCCACATATTTGTACTACTGGCAGGATTGTTGTGTTCTTTACATTTGTGTATTATCAGGGTCAAATGTGGAGAACAAAAGATGTGACAACTAATGGAACTTTAATTTAACTTTATTTCATTTATTTGTTACTTTAGTATTGTATTTATTTTAAGAAATAGGTTTGTGGTGCTGCGTGTTTTGTCACATTGTGGTAGTTTTTTTATTTTTTATTCTGCACTGGTCACTGTTTTCTCAATAGTAGTATGCTTGATAGTAGTTTTAATTTATTTATTCTGCACTGGTTACTGTTTTCTTAATAGTAATATGCTATTATTAATATGCACGTTCTTTATTTGATGCATGTTTAGTTCATAAGATGCATCAGATTGTTGTAAATGGTTAAACAGTTTAATGTGAAGAAAGTCTCTGTCCTGTGACAGACACTTAATAAAGAATTATGTGTGTATTTCTGTAATGTTCTATAATTAAACATTTTAAGATAAAGTATCAGTATTGATATAGACCATACCGCCCCTCTAATTACTTAGTATCGGATTCAGCTCTTGAAAGCGCTTTTAGCAAAAGGTGTTTCCACTGGACTGCGCTAGCCGATTCTAGCTGGAAGAGGCTAAGTACGAAATATTGAAGCGATATAATAAAGACTTGGTGTCATAGAATTACGGCCAGGAACAAATTGCAATAATGAATTTTTTCCTTTATAATCAATTTTCAAACAGTTGGCACTTCCATATTTTGAAAAGAGTGCAAGCCATACATCACTACCAAATCCGAGTCCCTGATTGGTCAAAGTTTCAGGGGTTTAACGTTCAGCATGTATTCAACGGCTGCATATTTTGTACGTACAGCCTGAAAACAGACTTAAAAATAGGACAGCGAGAGTTTTGAACACGGAAGAAGATTTTTGCATTGGGGGAACTACATCGTGGACACCACAATGGAGCTCCTCACAGGAGAAAGCAACATGCGGGGTTTAGTCAACCCTTTAATCAGGTATGATGAAACACTGGTCATTTAAAAAAGATTATTCAAAGCAAATCAGTTTCATTTGTTAAACGGCGTATACTTACATAGCACTTTTCTACCTTCCTTAAAGCACTTTACAGACACAATCTCATTCACCCACACACACAGATGGCGGCTGTACTGCCTTATACTGAAGCTAACCTGTGACCACCAGGAGCAACGTGGGGTTCAGTGTCTTGCTCAAGGATACTTAGCCACATGGGTGGACAAGGCAGGAATTGAACCAGGTGAACCGCTCTACCTCTGCACCACAGGAACCTTAACATGGCCGAACTGTACCATTTTTGGGTCCCTGTTAGTTGTATAGAAAAATGGAACGTATCTGTTAGGGCGGAGCCACTGTTTTCACACAATGAAACCCATTGATTAGCAGAAGATCCTTACTACAAAAGAAACCTGATAAACCAGCGCCAGCATTTTCCTCTTTGTCAGTCTTCTCTCAAGTGATATTTAATGATTTGTAAATATACAAGGCACCAAATGCCAAGTGGAAAAACAATGAGCTGCTGGATGACCTCCACTGTAGTTGTTTATAGCTTTGCTTTTGCTGTAGTTGCTCTACTATGAGGGAAAGCTAAGCAACCAATCAAGATCACTCATTTGACCTGACGGTCCAACCTTAAGTGGAAGCGTCCGCCTGCATTGCCTGAAGAATTCTAAACCAGACTGCACAGTATTGCTCAGCGTAAACAAGGCTATAAAGGCAATAATGTTTCTTAAATGGTTTGGGGCATTAAAAAAGAAATATGCAAAGTCAGCATTTAAGGACCTCAGATGATTTTTTTTTCCGACAAGCAAAAGTTCTAAAGAGCCTAATAACAATGTGACCTCTTTTTTTGTATGTCAAATACACATGTATAATGATAGCTGAGATACATGTAGAAGGCCAAATAGATTGACATTATCCTATTAAAAGTAATTATAGAAATAACTAAATAGAAAGAAAGGGGATAGTTACTGAAAAAAATGAAAGCATTTACCAGAAACACTGATTAAACTGCCAGATCTGCTCTAGAATAGAATATCTGTCATTAGGTTTGGCAAGCCGAGTTATTTCTCAAGGTTATCAAAGGGACAATAACTGCAGACAATTTTCTGCCTTCTTTAAAAAGAAGCAGAAAGTAAAGGTTAGTACTTTATTGTTACTTTGGGATATCAGGATGTCATTTTTCTAACTGTACCTTTGGAAAGAGAAATCTTTGCTACGCGTCCAAGAGGGAATTAGGACTTTTTTCTTTTCCCTCACACATCAGCTCCAAAGAGGGCTGTGTTAGCTCGTCCATCAGCTCCACAACAACCCCATTGAAATAAGCTTTGTTTGTTTTCATTTTAAATGGACAGGTTGATCATAATAGGCCAAGGAGGCCTGGAGCGGTCAATGATGGATGCAGGAAAAGATGAAAAGAAGTAGCAGGAGAAGCAAAAGGATTAAGGACATTGAATCTCAACTCGTGACTTTTTAAGAGAAAACGTCTTGGTGGTTTAAAAAATAAAAAAATTAAAAGGTAAAATAAGGTTCAGGATTGTTGCTCACAAACGTTCCTCTTCATCAGATGAACAGCCATACTGGCAGGTAGACAGGCACTTTCTCATTGGAGCAGTGAAAGCCAGCCAAGCTATAAAAGCCGTTATAAAAATAACCCCCAGCACTAGCTCAGATGCTGGCCATATGGCTGAGATTTTAACAAGAACACCTCTGCGCAGCTGCTCGCTTCCTGGAGTTCAGTCCATCCCTGTTCAGTTTTTATTTTTATGACATGTCTGATCACTGTGCCACCTTTTTCTGACATGTCCAGTGTGTCGGCTCATCAAGTCACAGATCATCATTTAACACCAGATTTTATTTTATGTTGTTTTTGAGCCTCAGGACCTCTTTAAATGTGTAGATTCATTAAAATGGTATAATGCTGGTTTCACCATTTTGGAAAAAAAATACAATCTACAGATATAAAAATATGCTAAAAAGAACAATTGAACAGCCAAATTCATTCATGATTTAGTCTTTAATTAAGGACATTTATGTATAGTTCCTGGGTTGTACCCATTGGTTCTGCAGTTCCATTGTTATAGTCATCAGTGGATGAAAGACAACAGAAAGTGTGCATTCTGGCAGTGTTATTGGCACACTTCTTTCATTACACATAATTGTCTAATTGTGCTCTCACCAGGCTTTCCATCAAACTACTACTTTGCCTTCATTTAAGGTTTGGCTGGATCTCCCTCCTATCCAAACCATGTGCCTCCTTCTTCTGTCTGGAGAATTAAGAGAACAGGTTATCTCTGTAAACCATTCATAGAGATTTGTTTACCACTAATGAATGGAAATGCACATAAATGTACATTTTATTGTGGAACTTTTTTCTTCCAAAAAGTCAAGCAGAGATGCCCACCATGTTGTTCATCTTTGTTGGGTTCAGTCTTAAAACAGCAAAAGGGTTTTCCTCGTCTGAGCTGGCATCTGGCTCAGAACGGGATAGCTCTGATATTGCTCGCCATTTTTGTTGCACTGCTAATGTTAGGTTGGGGTTGTGAGGGGCTGTAAACCAGCAGTAGAGCATGTGTAGCTTACTCTGCACCAACAGTGCACAACTCAGAGGTGAATTTCTGATGAACTCCTGCTGCTCTGCAATCTGTGTCATAGAAAACAACACAGATTTTTTGAGTTTGGCTAAAAACATTATCATCATTATAATTAAAAGACCACTGGGAACGTTTTTACAATAGATTAAAAGATGACGGGAGTGGGACTTGAATGAACTCACCTGTCACAGAGTAGAAGAGTGGGGATGCTGTGCTCAACCTTATTTCACAATGTATTGTAAAGTCAATACGGATTTATTCCTAAGATGGCAGCTCTGCGGAGAGTCTTCCCTTCTGAATGCTGCAGTAGCTGTAGAACTGAGGTCTGTTTGTATGTTAAGTGCAACCACCCAGACGGCCAACAATGCTAATGGAGACATCTGTGGGATTGGAGCTGCGAGCTGAGAGCAGGTTGGTTCAATGTCTGCCGTGCTAACAAGCACAGTTAAAAGCCCAGAGTGACAGCCCTATTAGTGCCTAATGGAGGCTGAGACAGCTGAGACCCCAACACACACAATGAAAGACCACCACGCCCAAGAGAGCGTTAGGGACTCCCCCCTGAGGTTCGCCGCTGGCTTTTACCTCCATCGCTCCTGTCCTCCAACCCTGTAGTTAAAGATCTTTATGGTGGAGGGAGTGGTACTGGTACATGGCAATGGGATGGGCTTGCATGCTGTCCCACAAGGTAACAAAAGGTCAAGGACTCACATTTTTCATCTCAACCAATTACCCTCCTGTTCAAACCTGGCCTTCGTCTGCTTCCCTGTCTTCCCCCCCTCCGTCCAACATCCAAGCCTCTAATCACATCCACTATGCCTCACATGCACGCCCACCCCACCATTACTTCTCGCACATATGTGCGCACACTCCCACACTGTCCTTCAAATAAACACGTGGATGATAAATGACAACTGTTCAATAGACATTAAGTGAGGATCCAACTGATCTAAAAATCTCTCTAATTAAAATTCCTTGTGTCCAATTTAATCCTCCTCTAGCTGGAGTCACGTCCAAGTGTTCCAGGTCAAAACAGATAAGATAAAGGCATTTGGTTCCTTCTATACATTCAACTGAGCAAGGCTGTCTGAAACTGTGCTGCTGTTGTGCGTTTGGGTGACCCTTGGGGCACAATCCAGTTTCAGTCCAGAAGGGTGAAGCTTGGGCAAGGGCTGACCTTCTGACTCTCTGCGGTATGCGGAACATGCAGCAGGAAACAAGTACAACATCTATCTGTCTGCAAAGAGGGGAACTGTTTGCCTGAGGGCCAGGATATGAAGAGATGCAGTTGAAGATGGAGAGCTGAGCTGCTGCTGTACTTGTGTGTGCTGTGAGGCATTTGTTGAGGGGAGGGGCATCAACTGTGGGTGATGAAGGCGATTAGTTCTAATAGAGATGACAATTAACCCTTCACTTCTCAATGACCCTTTCATTCCCATACTTAACCTTCTCCCAGATGTCAGAGGGCAACAGGCTCTAATGGGACTGTGGGTTTCTAACTCGATGATTCACGACTGAATCTGAGGCAGAGTGCCGAAAGCAGAACTGGCAGCTGTATCTCTGAAAATTGTCTCACACTGTTAGCAGGTATGGGAAGTCGGGCAAACAGCTGCTGCAGGGATGTTTACATCGTGTGCTGTTGATCCGAGCTGAGCCTCAGTGAAGAAAAAGTCCAGTGGTGCAGGCTTGAGGGCCACACACAACGTGGCGACTTGCCATGACGACTTGCAGCACAATGACTCTACAAAATAAACTAATATCTCATTTTCCTCTTTTGTGCTCAACCAGCATTTTATTTTTAATGAATATCCCAACCATTGTATTGGGATATTCATATTCAAAGGCAGAGGCCTTTGTATAAAAGATTTAAGCTGGATAATATTATTGCTTTATTCAGTGAGCTCTGACTCATCCATTGAGTCTTTTTTTAAAGAGGCAGCCAATAATATAATGCAACATTTTGAAGTATCATTAGTGTTTTTTGCAACTGAAATGTGGTGCATGTGCTGCTTTTAATTTTTCAACAGTCAGACATAATCTGCCTCTCCCACAGATGGCTGAGTCAGGCTCAGACAGATTTCTGCAGATGTGCTTGCAGCTATAAGTATATGGTAGTGGAGTTTGGTAGACTATTTAACTGGTTTCATTATCCTAAATACCTCATCTACAGCATCTTCGTTTGATTTTGAAAAGAAAATTGAAACCAACAAGCTTGTATTTGTATATTGGCTAATTTAAATCCATTCTCGTTAGAGACTTTGTTTCTCTTAAATAACAAATGACAGTCACCATCTTATGTATGGTGTTTGTGTTTTTAGTCTTGTTGTTTCAGAGTGCTTTTTTGTGCGTTTCTGTTCTTTCGCGAGCCACTTACCTTCTGATCACCACTGTTTTTACAATGCAGTTCTTCACTCTGAAAAGGGAACTATTATTGTCATCAAAAGACAGCTTTTAGTCAAACATATTGGTATTTACTTTATGAAATCTGCATTTTTAAATATTGTGAAAAAAGTAAGTTAAAGTCCCACTCCAATAATCTTTTTATCTACTTTAAAAGTGTTCCCAGTGGTATTTTAGTTATGATTATGCCATTAGACAAAATCAAAAAACCTGTTGTTTTCTTAGACTTAGTTTCTGCAGAGTGGCAAGAGTTCTTCAGAAATTCCCATTTAGGTTGTGGAACTGTTGGTGCGGAGTAAGCCCACGCCCCTTCCCCTCTATTTATGCACTCTCCCCTTAGCTTACAGCTCCTCACAACCCCAACCTAACATTACCAATGCAAGCAATATTGGAGCCATCCAGCTGTACAGTTTTGAGCCACATGCCAGATCAGATGAGGAAAACAAAGACGTTGTTTACAAGTGGATGAATCAGAATGGAGCGGAGCAGAGAGCTAATAGCCCAATGTTTGTCGATTTTACGCCAGAACTGCAAGCTCCTCTAAACAGCATTTTTGTCTGCTACTGATTCCCTATGATTTGAATAAACTCAGAATTGCTTTGAAGCCTAATTTCCTTTATATATGTCCTCCATCATGGGAAAAATGTCTTAAGAACATGTTAAAAACACAGTTGTCAATGGAGTGGGTCTTTAAATCTGTTCTTGTATGAACACAGATTGTCCATCCAGCACTGGCATTAAAAGCTCAGTGAAAACGCTTTTTGATACACCATAACTGCCACAATGCATATGGCATCCCAACCCACCAAACCAATTGAAAATGGTAGGGTCACTAAAGCTTGTTGTCCGGCTTCTAGTCCTTCACATACAGTGGAAGTGTCTGACTTCCTAACTCCAAATCATGGCCTGACTTCCTTTCAAAGTTTGCTTTGTAGTGTCATTAAAAAGGTTTAGCTGTATGATCAGGTCCTTGTAGTTCTGTTCATATACTACGTGCATTTTTTTGTTCCTACAGAAAGTTTGGGGACATTTTGGAGTTTTTTTCTGCCTTCAGTTTAATCCAGTATTTGACCTGCGATCTTTGTCGCGCTGGCATCAGTCCCTTCTGCTTTCAGGCGGCTATTACGCCTAATTAGAGATTTAAGTGCATGAAGAAGTAAATAAAGAAGAGACAAACGTTCTTTCCTTTCTCTCTAATAAGCTTTTTGGCCAGAGTTGATACCAAAAAAATGCATAAAATCAAGATTGTGACTTATTTACTGCACTACAAAGTTGCTTATGACAGCCTGAGATCGCCCAACTCCACACTGACTTAATAAAAATGGGGAATGTTCCTTTGCATACGGGTGGAATGGTTGGTCAGTTATGCCCTTTAGCACAGACATGGATGCTGACCACGAGAACCCTCTGTCTGCGGTGACTTTCCTGAAAAGAGGTTAGGAGGAACACCTTCAGTTTCAGATATACTGTAGGTGAAACCTCATATGCTCTATTTAGTCAAAACAGGTAGCTTCACATCATTGTTTATTTTCATTGTTTATTTTATATGATAAAGTATTCTGATTTTTTGAAAGTGTGTTACTAAAGTGTGCAAAGACTTAAAAAAGTTTGCATTTGTACTTTCTGATCAAAAAGACTTTGGCAGGGCCACGCAGGCAGAACAACAGTAAATGAGTTTGTGTTGGACAGATACTGTCAGCACTTCTTCTGATAGATAAAGACAGACTGAGGACAAGGAAAAGACAACAAAAACACAGCTGGTGACTGTAAGATGAGAGGATGAGGGGTTGAGGTTTGGGTTGAGAACACTCTAGTTTCAATACACGACCCTGCCCTATTTCTGTGAGGGGAACTACAGTTCATAAAAGCACACGGATTTAAATCCTACATACAGAAGTGAATTTAAATGGTCATAAAGGAATTTAAATATAGTGAGATAAATAAAATAAATCTATTCTAATAAATACTAATTATAAATATAAACCCAAATGGAAAATGAATTAACCAATAAATCTAAATCTATATTAAAACATTAAAAAAACAATTAATTTAAAGGTTTAATATTATACCTAAATGTTGACCATATTACAGTCTTGTAAGATAAATGTACATTTATGATTTACTTTTTTAATTTTAAATGTTTAATCTAAACATTAAATCTCAGTCTAAATGCTAAAAATATATATTTAATCTATTCTACGTTTTAAAATTTTAATCTGTATCTTAAACATAACATTTTGAGGTAAATTTGAACATTTAAATCCATCTTCTGCGTATCTGGGGCAGGAGTCATGAGATCAGTTTACATTTCCGATTTATTGAAGTGTAATTTATGCAACTCAGAAAGAAATGTGCAGCTTAGAATACATATTTTATCTAAAAATGAATAATTAAAAAAAAACTTTTATTCATGTTTGTGCATGAGCTACGGTAAAACATGAATGAATTATATGACAGCAACATGCTTAGTAAAATGTACAGAAAAAGTGTAAACTTACTTTTATGTCTTGATATATTTATGTTAATACGAATTTAAAAAGTTAAATTCTGACTACACAAAGAAAAATTTTACATTACGAAAAAGAAAGTAAAGTGGCTTTTTTTGTGTAAAAACAATTACTTTAGTGTAGTTTAGCTGAATGTGGCTGTTGGTCCCTTTCTCTTAAATCTATTTCTTGTATTTTGTTATTACTACTAATAATTTTTTTTTCGTTGCTCATTAATGACAAATGACAAATGTCGTTTGGCAAATATTAGAAAAGTTGTCTAAATTTAACAAAAATGTCGGCCTGTTTTCACTTGCTAAACTTTTACATTTGGCACCAAATGTGATAATTTATCTGTTTACACTAAGATGTAGGGTTCAGAGTGCCACTTTAATATTGAAGAAAATTCTTCTGGGTTTGTTGGCAAAAGTTTAACAATGTTATCATCTTCACACATCATTAAACGAATGAGAACAAGAACAAGGTAACCAAACTACTGCTGGTGGCTGCAAGAGGAGCGAAACAGAGTCTGATGTTTGGGTTAGGACAATTCACTTTGAATGTGATTTTCTGTTTTGTTCTATCATCACTGAAACGGCATTGATTTTCTACCGATTTGATTTAATGGATCATTTTGTTTTGTTTATAATCTTTTGTGTTATTGAGAGGCTACTTACTCTCAGCTGTTTGCAAAACGCAGAATCTTTATGGGTTTAGAGGATGACAGCAAAGTCTTCGCCCCTTCTTTAAAATGTTTTTTTTTTTTTTTGTTTAGGAAAGAAAAAGGAAAGTTGGCATGTAGAATGGCTGCAGAATCTGGGATTTCACAAATATACCCAACTTAAGACTTAAAGTAACAAAAACATTTGACACACCTGTCAGATATCCCTGGACCAACTCCAACATGAACAGACCTCTTTTGGGAGATCATTTATGTCAGGAATTAACTCATGAGAATCCTGGGAGATGGTATGAAGTGATCTTCTGTCCAAGTATAACAACTGTGATTACAGAGAGATCTCCAGCTCGGCTGGATCATCCAGTCCACAGCAGATTATTGTTTAAATGACATGGACATAACAACAGTCTTTATCCCAGCAAGTCTGTTATTTGCTTTGCATGCAATTTTGCTGATGGGTCATTACGCTGCGCTCAACCACATGCACGCGTTTGCACTTGTGCAAAGGTGGACAAAGGCACGTGTGGAAAAGCCGCGCTAGCAAACGTGTCAGATCTTCATCTCTTTATTTTTACACTAACATTTAATGGATTAACTACAGCGTTTTAAGTTCTGCTCATTTTATTCAACAAATAGTCAAATGCACCAACCGACAGCACAGTTACAGATTACATAAAACCATGTATGGTCACTGGAAGTGCATGTGGTATCACTTTCTATCAATTATTATGTCAGAAAGTAATGCAAGAGAGCCCCGCAATGAGCAAAAGCAAACACACAATGTTGGTGCATTCAACACTGACAAGACTAATATCTTAGCAAAATGGGTTTAGAAGTAAATATAGACTTAAAAATCTAATCAAAACACTATTAGCTATCACACAAATATTAAGCGATCAGCCCTGTAGCTCACACGCCGTAACCACCCTGTAACTCTTACATACTTAAATCAAACCTGGGACAAGTGATACAACAGTTCCACCTCTACTTATTAAATAATACACACACACATGGACACACACTTGCACACACACGCCAGCTGTCTTACATTCATACCTTGAAAAGCTGTGGCTGAGGTCCAGTTTCATGGACTTAAATTGAATCAGAAAAATCCACTTTTTTTTGGCCCTCATCTTTAATGAGAAAGGTGGAGGGATTTCCAGTTTGCTGCTTGACCTTGTTTTTCTTTAAAGAAAAGTCTCATCGTTTCTGGGAAGGAAGCCCAAAGAAGGGGATTAGCTAAAACCCAAAGGAAGGAAAAAGCAGATACGCTACAGCACATTTGACCACGCACACACTCATTTGATGTGGGAATAAACCGAAACGGCTGAACAGAGAGGTGTTATAAGAACTCTTAGGAGGTTATTCCTTTCCAGTTAAAAATCAAACAGGACCTTAGAGGAAGGTGAAAATTTAAAACACATTTTCAGCCTTCACCTCAACATGTGGAACCTGTATGCAAGGCTGTTTTCTTTTCATCTTCTCCGATGGGGCCGAGGGGTTTCTACAGTGTCCCCTTTGCCCTCTCCTCCCAGGAGAGCAGTGCTGACCTAATTATCAACCTGGATCCAGGGTTGTTGAGACCAACAGAACCTTCATTGCTTTCTGTTGGGGTCCTAAATCCTTCACCGGCTGACGGATGTCACCGTGTGACCTCCTTGAACGTTCATGCATCACCTCTGTCCGACGAAATGATTTCTGTGAAGTAGAAAACTCTGCCTAAAGTGAATGCTCAAACAGATGCAGTTGGCAAAATTGAAGTCAGGATGGCCTGATATGCTGCTACAAGCTGCACGTGATGAAGGATGACTAACACTCAAAGAGATCATATTGACTATGATGCACTTCTGAAACTTGATCTAAGTGCAGCATATAAGAAATTGCACGGCACCAATGATGCTACGTAGCGGTTGCAGATCAAAATACTGTCAGATGAAGCAAAAAAGCAGCTTCGGCTTTGAGAAAAAAAGAGCATGTGGGTGTGATAAGACCACCAGCTCCTCGGTTGACAAGGTGTGATGTGAACCTGCAACCTCAGCCTGCACACTCGTTTTTTTAAATGAGGGCTTTCCTTTTTCCCTGAAGCTTGGTTGAAAGTAACAGTCCGCCCACACACTGCGTGGGGTCTGTGTTTGCAAACTGTTGCTTATTCTGTCGGGTTGAGTCTCTGTGACAGAATCCCCGCCACCCTTCATACTGATATTTAAATAAAATATTTTTGATATCTTAACATGTTATAGAGATCACTTTTGGGAGAGTTGCGTCAATTACCGATCAATCTTGAACAAAAGATTACTTAAATTTTACATATTTATATATTTTTATTTATATTTATGTTATACATATCATATTGGAACTGATATATGAAACATACAAATAAATCAAAAATGTGTTTAATAGTAAAACAAAACTACTATGTTTTTTGATACTGTGGCAGAAAATATGTTTTGTTTATGCTGATGATTTGATATCTTGGAAAGACATGCTTGCTGGCTTGTCTGTCACTTGGTTGGTCAATGCTCTGGACAAAGGTGTTTGCGTAATGTACCAACATATTTCACATTGCAAGATAGGTTCTTGTTAACTAACTACAAAATACTTTCAAAAGATTCCAAACATGTTTCAAATTATCTTTACACCAGTTTACCACAAGTTATATGCCCCTTTTTGGCAACTACCAGATCTTTAGATGTGTGTGGCTGCCAGTTTTTATTCTACTGAAAACGATTCTGTCAATAAGTCTGTTTCATGTCTTGTTTCATATGTCAAGGCTGCTCACAAGTCCATTCTAGCAAGACAAGGTCATGTTGGACATCTTTGTATTTCAATTCAAGTTAAGTCTCAGATTTTTGGTGACAAATCCAAGTCAAGACTATAGTGTTCATCTATAATTTAAAGCCAAGTCTCAGGTCCTAAAATATATGTTAAAAAATGCTATTAAACCACTTTTGAACAGCTTAAGGCGAGGCATTAACAGGTATTTGCTTCATTCATTCCCACTGCAAAAGAGTTACAATCAGAGCTTTTAATTTTAGATCTGACAGTAATGTCCCAGAGCTTAAAGGTAATTAAATAAAAGGAACATGCTCCACAAATCCTGAACCTCAATTCTAAAGTCTCTGCATGTGAAGCCTACTGTGAGGCCAACCCAAGTCCTCATCTTTACTTCTTGTTAAACTTCATGAGGTCTTTGAGGCTAAAGTTTCCTATTGTTAGAAAAAGAGAGCATTGGTTTCGCTGTTCAGTTTCACTTCTGTGAAAATGAGAGATTTGTTAGTGTGTCCATGTGTGGTTATGTGTGACACCTAATAGGGGTCTGAATATGGATTCCCACACGGGATAGCGTAAAGAGCAGCTAACCATAGCCTGTGTATACTTGTAATTGACTCATGAGCTGCAACCTGCTCATCACATTGTAGGCAGAGAAAAAACCACAGGGTTGGTTTGTGACAGCGGCGCTGCAGAAGATGATGGGGATGGGGGTGTGAGCTGTCTGAACTAACTGGGAATCCCTCACACCTTATTCACAAGTGGTTTGGTAATTTAAAGGGGACGCAGATGAATGCTTGAGGTGAACCTCAGCAGATGTAGCTGCACAGCCGATAAATGGAGCAGAGGTGGGACGAAATGGTGAATTTAAAGGTCAAAGGTTGCTCTGCTGTACACTTTAGCAAAAATCCCAAGTGAGAAAAAGCAGGGGCTTGGTGGAATTATGACAGATTCTAAAAGTTTAAAAAGTACTTTCCAATAAATTCTGAAAAGCTGGTAAACGAACACCTCGAGAAGCAGTCACGTGCCTCACAGTGTGTTTGTGCATGATAAGGGAAAGTCTGCAATTTTGTAAACAATGGTATTTCTGCTTCAGTATAACAGCTGTATTCTTGATGTGGCAGTTTCACTAAGACTAGTCACAATGATTGAGCAAATTAGTGCCTTTAATTGCCAGTAAACCCAAGCCCGGCTCAGAAGTTAAGTAGGTAGTTCTTGGTAAATAACTAGTCTTTTTGACTCAGCTATCTGCTGCTAAATAAACTATCTGTTTATGCAACCATTGTAGGTAATTTTGTGTCATTTTGGGGGATGAAGGGGTTGGATATTGTCTTTAGAGCCAAATGTATGTTCTTTCAACAGTTGAAAAATGTATTAAAAAAAACAAACACTTCCCAGTGTTTGCCAATATTAACACAAAATACTAGCTATGATTAATTGCTGTCTTACATTATTAGGTGTTTGTATTTTATTGGTACATGCAAAGTTCACTTGACCTTACAAGTCTTATGACCTTGTTGCTTTAAGCTACATTCACACCGCCCTCAGCGACAGGCATTTAAGCAACCACTTCCAAAGCAAAGTCTATGTGAATGCGCATATATCCATGTTTCGGGCTTCTGCGTTCAAAACTCTTGCATTCCTGCATGGTCACGCAAGTTTTAGTTATGGCCATTTTTGGGTTCTACGTACAAAATGCATGTCCATTGAACGTGTGTTGAAAGTTAAAATTAGGTTGAACTTTGACAAATCAGACGTATGGAAAAGTCCTTTTTAAATCGCGAAAGTACCAACTATTTGAATATTGATCATGGAGGAGAAATTAATAATTGTGGTTTGTACCCGGCTGAAATTATACGACACCAAGTAATTCATGTATCGAAACAGAGCTGTCAAAGAAAAAGGTCTGGAGCAAGATTCAACAAGATTTTCACCAACTTTACCAACTGTAGGCACTAGTATTGGGTAGTGACAGTCCAGTGTGACCTGAATGCGCATTCACGCATTCTTAAACGTGCATCACATGCCCGGTGTGAACGTAGCGCTAGAGTTATTAAAGGGAAATAGGTTGTCATTTGCAGCTGAAGCTTAAGATACAACATGTGGGGCTGCAGTGGAAAGGTGTCTGCTTTAAAAAAAAGCACAGAGCTCAGTGGTGATATGTGAAACTGAAAATATTGATTGAGTTAGAAATAAATAAAAACAGAAAGATGAATGAAGGAAAGAATGAATAATCCAGCCATGCAGTAAGAATTTCCACATTTGAGTTTTGACGTGTCTTGAAATGTTTCTGTGTAGCTGCACAGTATGTGCATTTGAAGCAAACATCCTCCTGATAAATATTGTACAGACGTCTGGGTTCCAATGGAAAACCCTGATGGCAGCTCCACAGACGCTCTTTCTTCACAAACTTGCAACTCCTCCCATCTGCGTCCCACTTGACGGGTTTTCCGCCTCCTCTGCTCCCAGACAGACCAGACCAGACCAGGACTCAGACTGGAGCGTAAACACGTGCAGGAGAGAACACATCTAGCAGGTGTACACAGAGACAGCAGGGAGGAGGAAAAGTTCATTTAATTGTGCTTGAGGGTGGAGGCGGGGGCACGAGGCAGGTAGGGTGAGAGGGAAAGGCATGGCACAGAAGACAGGCGTGGCACAGAAAAATGAAGCCGCTTGCTGTTGTGGGTATAAAACCCAGACACAAACATAAACACTGGCAAGAACCTGAATAATTTTCGTCTCTCACCACAATCCTTACAAGCCAAACATGAACAAATAAAGTGTGGAAAAGCATCAGATGGCGCCTTATACCTCAAAGAGTCTAAGGCGTCATGGTGATGACCCTGTCCGTCCTCAAATATCAAAACCACATCAGCTGGAAAACTAAGAGGGAAAAAATCACCGATCTTGAGAAAGTGACAGATGTACAGCAGATGCTGACAACAGGCGCTTTTAGTTCGCACAGGCACTAAGACACTGTTAAGTAATAATGATATGAGACATTCACTGGGTGATCGTCTCTCTCCATGGAAGACAGTGTCACAGATTACTGTGGCTCCTCGGTCTGACTGGTAATGACATCATGCCTGATCGTGCTCCCAGAGTTCCCAGCTGCTGGCACTTGTCCAGCTCTACATCTGCCACACAAGCATTGAAGCACATGCACACACACAACAGTGCGGTTCCATGCACCTCGGAGAGTCAGCGTGGAGAAGATGTGAAGCTGCCAACTTTTTTTCATTAAACATTCAATGTTTTGAAATTAAAATAAAGACAGACCTGACTCCACTGAGTCAAGAGAGTCAAAAAAGCAACAGTTGTTTTCAGTACTTTTGATTTTAAACATGTTTCAATAGAAAAGTCCAAGAAAGGCCTCCTTGATATGAAGTGAAGGTTACCTAATGGCTTTTGAGAAGCCGTTATTATGTTTAACTTTTCTAACTGTTTTTTCCCCACTTTTTTTAAAATAAGCAAGAACAGTTCAAAATCTGTTTGTTGTTTGTAAAGGTTTGAACATTAAAACTTAAAAAAGGTGTTTCAGTTTATGTTTTATTGCAGTGTTATGCAGAAACCTCACTGGACCTGGAACTTTTGGAGTTACTGCCTCAGAATCAGACACCTGAAGGCCTAAGTAATAGTAAAAATGCAAAATGATCCTTAACTTTGTCACAAGATAAATAATTCCATTGCGATTAAACGGTTTTATAGTCAAAATCATTACAAACTTTGTTGCTAAACTGATTAAGGGTGAAAAAAATATGTTTGACAATAAAACCCAAAGTTAAACATTTTTATTATTCCAAAATAATGGGTACAAAAAGTACCCATAAAAATTATTTACCTCCTTGCAGCGAGGATTTTTATAATTACAAGATAAGGTTTAAAAGAGTTGCAGCAGGTTCGTCTCTGTGTCAATGAATTGGTGGCAGACCATGGTGCTGGTGTCGGGTTGGGAACGGTTGCTTAGCCACAAAGTGGACCACAGTCATGCTCAAACATGGACATGAGACAAAAGCAATGACAATAAGCAGAGCTCATTCCTTTGTGTTGTGCTGAATTTGACCTCCATGGCGGCTGTGAATACATTAAAGGGTGACCTCTATCACATATGGCTAACAGGCAAACATGATGGTAAACTGCTACAAAATTTGCTGTTTTTTGAAAAGATAATTTTTTGGGACACACCAGGAACACTGCAGCCAGAACAAACCAATAATTGTGCACTTTAAGTATGACTTTATTTATTTGTAAACCAGTAAATAATGTTTCATGTTTTAAGCCTCAAATCTGTAGATATATTTTCAAAATTGTGGGACAAATTCCAGGTCTGCCATGATGAATTCTTAATTTCACATCAAAGCATGCCTTAAAAATACATTTAAATAGTAGCTTGTACATGTTTTACCTGGACTGAGTTGGCAGGACTGATTTCCATAACTGGAGCAACAGATGCCATTTTCTTTCCTTCTTTCCAAGACTGTGGTTGTAGTTGTGCAGCTCCATTCAAGGGGATGATAATCTACTGTATTTGCATTTTTGCTTGGCTGGCTGTTTTTTTTTTTAATGAGCGACCCGTCGCAATTTCTGGAAGACACACTCGGCAGTGTGTTACAGGTTACTCCTATAGGGCGGTTCAGTTAATTAACTCACCTGCTCAGTGTCCTATTTAAGCCCAGGTGCGCAGTCGTTCATTCTCTTCTTACTTTCAGCGCTCATTCGTTGCCCCACCCTCCTCCCCGGCTTCCACCTGTGGGCTCCGTTAAGGGGGGTTTTGTTACCCGAATGTTTTATGGAAAATCATATCATGGAATTCAACGGAGCCTTGTGCCAAAACAAAAAGATGTGAATGCCAACTTGAAGAATGTGAATATTAAGTATGTGGAAATAAATATTTATTACTGTAAGAGTTGTCTGACAGAAATGGACTTTTCTGTTGTGTTGTATGTTTATATATGTTTAAAGAGTGTCCAATTTTTCCTACCATGTCTTTTCAGGTTTGACTGGCTGAACATAAACGATCATTATAATAAGCAGTAGGAAGACAAAGTATATTTGAACGAACTAGGAATTGTCTCAGGCTGAATGTGATCAGCTCCTGTTTTGATGTTTATTGTTATATCACCCTCTCCCTCTTCGTACTGGTCGTTTCGCACCAATAAGCCCCACCCATTCACATCCATTCACATTGGTTGAGGTCTTAAGGTGTTGTATTTTCTTTGCTTCACCAACACCACAATGGGAACAGGGAAAGAGTTCAACATCTTGTTAAAAGAAAACTGCTTTTGTTCACAAGTTTTCCTAAATGATTAACTGTCTGATATTGATCCATTTGTTATCTACGCCCACTTTGTCCTGACTTGGTCATATTGGTTGCTGGAGCCTATCACACCTACTGTTTACTCAATAGGTTCACCTATGAGGTATCACATTTCCGTCTCATCAAACTTTAACAATGGACACGATCAACCAAAAGATCAGTAGAGATGTGCTTTCGTAAAACTCAGATTGTGGAAACCTCAGGAGGAAGTCAATGCTGTTAAGTGCCCCAGTTTTTATTAAGACTGCTTTACCGCAGGATACACCATTCTTTCACAAAGATTGTGCTTTGCAGTGATCATCCTCTTTCTGTCTTAGTGGAGGCCTCATTTCTAAAGGTTGCAGTTAAGGTCACAGCATGCAACAGATGCAGTGCAAAGCTGTCTACTGCATCTTTCCTGGAACAGTGGCAGATGTGTTACACAAGCCAGTTGAACTGAATGGATTTTAATGATAACATTAGCCTAGCATCCTGCTTGTCTCTTTTAAATGACCAAAAACTGTATTTTTCTGAGTTGAGATAGCAAAAGCAAAGATCATCTGTGTTGCTTTACTGGATCATGATTCATGATTCATGATTCATATTTGTCAAATAACAGTGAAGCAGTTGAACTGAAGTAAAGGGCATTGTGTATTCACGTGTTGTAATTGAGCTAGCACCCAGAGACTACGAGTACAAACAGACTATTTTTACTTCAAGAGGACTGCAATGTACTCACACTTTAAGCTTGTAAAGGCTTTTACTCATATGCATACAATGCCTGCTTAGGATTTGTCTAATATGGGATTTCAGTGTGAGAACAGCCTCTGCTCCTTTTCATCTTTATAGACACAGCTAATGCAACAGTGTGACAATCCTAAAATTTGATATCACTCTTTGCTCTACACACTTGCAAGCGATCGGCTTACAGCACCAGCTCTTGTTGGTGAGCCTTGCAAACCATATCTTTCTCTTAACAAAAAATTCATGTTGATGTGGTGAAACATGCACAAAGCTGTTATTGGAGTTGGCATAGATCAGGACATTTTGTTTCCCATTATTGGTAGGAGGAAGCTCCAAGATACACCAAAAGAACACACTGAACTTTGGTGTTCTCTTTGGCAACTCATTTTCAAAAGAAAGATCACAGGTATTAGCCTGGACTTGTCCTTGCATCTGTAATAAACAAGAAAATGAGAGGACAGAGAAGACTGTTAAAAAAATTGAAACAACCTTTAGCCACTTTATTGAGCTCTTTTATCTCCAGAGAATCCTGCAGGATCTTTTAAAATCTTGAGACATTGTTAAGTTAATGTGATGGAAAAAGAAGTCAAAGACATATTTTGGAACCAATAACGATGTGGATGTTGGCAGCATGTGTGAACCATATTTGGTTTTGTCTGTGAACAGAAGGAAAACTGGGGGAGGCCCTGTCCTGAAGTAACACATAGTGGACTAGTTTCTTTGCATAACTCTGAGACAGGATGTTCCTAAGTTAATTTGGGTAAAGAGAGGGCAAAGCCTGAAATTAGAAACTAAGAATCTTGATCCATAAATGAGACATGTCTTGGTCTAAAACTACTCCAAGGTTTCTCACCATAGTTCTGGACTTTAGAATGATGCCATTCTGAGTTTCCTCAGTCTGATATTAAATACAGGAAAGACAAGTATTTAAAGAAAAAGTCTTAAAAAAAATAATGTTACTGAAAGAAACACCAGGTAATATTTGAATAGAGGGCAGCAACGTGGGTAAGTGGTTAGCACTCTCACCTCACATTGAGAAGGTCCTGGTTTGAATCCTGGTTGACAACTTTCTGTGTGGACTTTGCATGTTCTTTCCATGCATGTGTGGGTTTTTAAGCTTCCTCCCATGGTCCAAAAAAACATGCTTCACGGGCTCAGCTGGTAAATTGTTCCTCCAGGTGTCAATTTGAGTGTGTGTGGCCCTGCAATGGACTGGTGAACTGTCCAAGTTGTACCCCATCTTTGCCCAGTACCTGGGATAGGCTCCAGTAATCATCATCATCAGCAGGAATTACGTTTTGGAAATTTGAGGAATAGGTAAAATATGAATGTCAGTATTTAGGGAGTGAATATGTATTACTTTCTTTTTGTGTGCTGTAAACGAGATTTTATGTTGAAACTACTAAAATGTGAGAGTTTCTCATAACCTATGACTGTCAAAGTGGAAGCTACCAGCGTCAGCCTCATCTGACCTTTGAGGTGCAATGAATAAATACAAAGAAAAAAAATAATGTGTGACTTAATATACTGTATTAATTAAGGCGCTACATGGTGGCGCAGTGGTTAGCGCCTTTGGCTCACAGCAAGAAGGCCCCCGACTCAAATCTTGGCTGGGGGTCCAGAAACAGAACACCAATGGGGGACCTTTCTGTGTGGAGTTTGCATGTTTGCACATGTGGGTTAATAATCTGGCTTCTCCCACCATCCAAAAACATGCTTCATAGGTAATTGGTTACTCTAATTGGGAGTGGGTGTGTGATATGTGGCTAGTTTGGCACCCTGGGCGAAACACTGGACGGCGCCCCCCACCCCTCATATTGTCATTATAGCAGAGAGTTGACACGATAGAAGGAGGAGCGTTCTAGTGCAAATGTCATTAACGCTACATAGAAACGGTAGCCTAGAAAAACTGCAGGAAAAAAAATGTCAATGTTTTTTTGTTTTTCTGGGCACTTCTGCGCCCCCCACAAGATTGCGCCCTGGGCGTCCGCACACATTGCCCATAGGAAAAAGCGGCACTGGCTGTGACAGACTGGCGACCTGTCCAAGATGTCCCCTGCCTTAGCCCAGGAGCTGCCAGGATAGGCTCCAGCAGCCCCATGACCAGGGTCATGGGGCTGCTGAAGATGAATGACTATCAAGTAACACCACTTATAAAGAATACTAGAATCCAAAAACAATAAGTCAGAAAACTGCACAAACACGCTGAAGGGCCTAGTTTAAAGGCTACACCATAACATCAAGCACTTTGCATTTAAAAAACAACCATCAGAATTTTACAAATGTAACATTGCTTCATGACAAAAGTTTAGTGTGTGCCAACAAAACAGTTACTAAAAATGAAAAACATACACCCCATTTCTCTTACAAAAATGTAAATTCTAGATAAAGCTCTGCTAGCAAAGCTCTGATGACATTTTTAGGAAAAATCTCTAATATATTTTCAGACTTTAAGTATGGCTGAGCCAAATATCTTTCTCTTTTAACCCATGTACTCATACAAATCTTATATATCACTTTTTGACAAAGATTTGAACTCTTAAAGTTGTGAAAATATGCTGAATTCTAATGGTAAAATCTTTTTGCCAACCTGCAGCTACCAGGGCCATTAGTGGAAAGGAGGCCAAGCAGAGAGTAAATCTCCCATGAAGCATATCAAAAGGGAAACATCTCAATTTGCATGTAGAAGTCTGTACTGTTGTTGTTTTTTTTAATTCTTTCACTTTCCTCTTCAAAGGAAAGATGGGAAAAGTACAGAACACAGAGTTCAAATACTTTCCTCCTTCTTTCAATATCTGACCACAGAAAAATAAACTAAAAAGATGATTAAGCCAGGGTGACAGAAAGAAACTGAGTGGAGAGGGGAGAGGCTTTGGTTTCTACACAGATTTGTCAGGCATGACAGACATTTGCAAATCTGAAAAAAACTTATTTGGAAGTTGAAATTTTCACTAAGAAACTATGTTCATGGAGGTCCAAACCCCAGAAAAGTGAAAGTACAGACACATTTATGAGTATTCTTTCAACTAAAAGAGCTTTACAATGAAACACCACACTGTAAAACACCAAAATAACTATTTTGAAATATAGTTCACTTAGTTAGCCAAACTGTGTTATTCAGTGTTCAAAGAACATCCCAGAAATGCTGTGGTGGGGATTATGTTCTTTCAAAGGTCACAGAGGGACAAAAACCTAAAAAGACCCATGCTCCAAATCTGAGATTAGTTAATATGTTCGACATTTCCATGATATTTCAAATCAGAATCAAAACAAACTCATTTGACAGAATGTTGCAATACTACTTTAACAGCCATGATCCACTTAAAATCCACAACACACTGTGTCTGAAAGCTCTTTTGCTGAAAGCAGTCCTCCTGTCCAAAACTTCTAAGATGTCAAACATGGAGGAGTTTTCCGAATTCCGAGCAATATTGGAGCTATCCGGCACTACAGTTCTGAGCCAGATGTCAGCTCAGACGAGGAAAACAAAGACGTACAGTACATGGATCTTGTCTTCAAGTGGATGCATCAGAATGAAGCGGAACAGGGAGCCAATGTAGTTTCCATGTAATAACTCATAAGCCTTTTCCATTTGCATTTTTTTCAGCTTCTAATTCATAATGATTTGAATAAAGAAATACTCAAAAGTGCAGTTTTCAACTTAATTTTCTTGACACTGTATGTCCTCCATCATCAGTAAATGCCACTGGAACAAGTAAAAAAAAACACAAAAAGATTTTTATCAGAGCGGGTCTTAAGAATAGTGAACTAACTTGTATTTGAATTATTCCCTGAGATTAAAATAGTTTTCATCTTGCAAAAGTTTTGTTTTTCAAAAGCCCAAATTGTGGTTCAAAAAATTAATTTAGCTCTTTGTGTTTTCCCCTTAAAAAGTGATCATGTTGTGTGCTCTGATATATGTCTTTTTGTTATATATGTTTTTCTTTCTAATAAACTGTCCATGAGATGCATTAGAGGCTGCTAGGTCTTTGGGTTCTGGGTCTGTGGGGCTAAATGGGGTAATTTGTTTTGCTTTAATAAAGCAGGTGTTTTTTTTGGGTCAGATTGTCAAAGACCGAATTGCTTTCTAACCACATCACACGTGTAAAGAACGGATGACGTCTGATGAAGTACAGCTTCTCAGCTCTGCTGACTTACAGTTTAGCCTCCACTTATCCCGACTCTTGCGCTGCAGCAGCAAACAAAACTGTGCTTCCTTTATAAAAGCAAAATATGTCTGTAGATCCATAACACTTTAGTTCCTGATCACAAAGACGGGGTACATGGGGAGAGGCTCACAACGATCTACCAATTGGGATTGGAACTCACAATTCTGGTTGAAAGCCAACACTCACACAGACAGAAGCAGAGATTTATCAGCTGTTGTGGAAAGTTCAAAGTAAAATTCCACTCAATTGTACCATGCAGCTTCAGGGAGAGTGCCAAAATAAAGACAGCTTAAAACAAAACACAATAAGAGAGAACATGTTGTGCCAGTTTGGTAGAACAATGCCACATAAACGTGCGTTTACATGGGAGCACGAAAAGTAAAAGCAGTCTTCAGGAAAGAGGCAGGCAGCTGTGTGACAACTAAAACAAGCAATGTGGCTGCAGGGTTATCCAGCAGCACATGTCCATAACAGGAAAGGTCAGTGTTGTGGCTCCAGCTCAGTCCTTTCTGGGAGCTTGCTGCTCTGTTGTTCGATTCGCCGACCAGACTTCATTTACCGTCTGAACGTTAAAAGATTATCTATATGAACAGAACTCACAGTTTGTCAGAAAATAAATAACAAAAATGACCTTTTATTCATTTTATGAATCCAAAGGTTGCTTTGCGATCAAGTGAAATTAAATGGTAAAGCAATTAAACAGACAATGAAAGCACAGAACAAGAGCATAGGCCTGATTTAAACATTTGTGTAAACATTAAAACAGAATTATGTAAAAATAAAAATTGAAAAAATGAAACAATAAGATCCATAGTGGAATACTCTGACATTTGTCAATTGGGTGGTTTCGCACTCAGATGGAAAAAGCAGCTTTCTCAATCCTGCGCTACAGGACTTTCTAATGTTTGCTTTGTGTCCACGAATTTTTCTCAAGTTTTGATTTTAATTTTATTGTCTGATTTTAACAGTGCACTGCTCTGCAAGTTATTTCAAAATCTCCAGGAATTCACAAGGTCTCTTAAAAATCCTCTGCAACTGAGCCACAGTGTGTGGTCGATTGTTACCTCACGCCATGTTTCACACCTATATTTCTCTCTAAGATAAGTCTTTCAGTAAAACCCCAGTTGCATAGTGTGGGAAATGTTGTCTCATACTAAGAGTTAATAAGAAGCAGGAATTTTCATTAGCAGAGACAGTTAGGTTGATATTCCAGACAAATCGTGCATTTTGTGGTACAAGCCACAATTTTGGCATGGGTGTATCTTAGAATCCCCTCTTTCAGAAAAGCATATTAGCCATGAGAAAAATCCAACATGGAAGCCATTTGTAAAGATGGCAGCCATACACTCAATTGTTGTAAATATATTTGTCTACTCGGCCCAATTTAAAAAATATAGGCTGTTTAAGCACAAAATGCAGTCTTTAAACTTGAGGAGTACCTACGAAGTACTATTATAGTTGTTTTATATATTTTAAAATACTGGATTTTCATGTGGCTAATGTGCTTTTCTGAAAGAGGGGATCCTAATGTACATCCATGGGAAATCTGGTGCATGTAGCCGACTAGAAAATGCATGATTTATATTTTATTAACTGGCTCTGCTACTAGTGCTAGGTTCACGCCGCCCTCAGCAATGTGCATTCAAGCGACCACTTTCAATGAAAAGTCTATGTAAATGTGCATGTATGTGCATTTTGGGCTTCCGCGTTCAAAGCTCTCATTTTGTTAGTGACAAATGGATGCCGTTCCTTTTCAATTCATAGAAGTTCAAACTGTTTCAACAAAGATCATGGAGAAGAAATTAATAATTGCTGTTTGTGTCCAGCTGGAATGCTGTGACACCAAGTCTTATATTGTAATAAAGCCGTGAAACAAAAAGCCTGGAACAAGATTCACGAGATTTGCACAGCTTTGACATTTGGCACTTTGCCTCTTCCAACTGTAGGTGGCGTGCATGCGCTAGTAAACAATAGAAAAAGAAATAAAAATAAGCTTCCTGCTTATCCAGTGTGAAAGCGGGTTCAAGAGCACGCCTTTAGCTGGTTCCTGAACGCGCTTCCCATTCTCAATGTGAACATAGCATTATAGTTCTTTCCATGGGAAAGAGACAGACATGATATAAACTAGACTTAAAGTGAAACCCTTTTTCGGAATAGCAGCAATAGAAACAATTCTTCTGGTACAAAACATACTTAATGCAAGGAAATGACCTTAAACCTAAAACCAGACAAACAATAGTATGTTTTTCTTTCAAGAAATGTACCACAAATAGTTCTCTTTTAGTTTGTAGCACATGTAGATACACAAGCGTGCACGTGGTGCTCGTGCACGTGCTTGTTTTTTTAGCGTGTGCAGTCTTAAGGTCGTGTGCCATGCAAATTAACAGAAGAGGAAGCTGAAAAAGCTTCTGGTCTTTCTCTTGGACCAAGCTTTGGCGGGCTGGCAGGAGTCAAACTCCTAAGCGCCGTCTCTTCCAGCACCTGCAGCATACAAAAGCTCTCTGTGAAAGTCACGTAAAAGTTAAAAAGGTTCACATAACTCTCTCTCTGCTAATGAAAGGAAACAAGGACAGGGATTTCTGGAACAAAATGACAATTTACTGCTAATATACTGACATTTAATGTAAATATTACACAACCTTAAATACCCACTTTGATGAAAACCATGTTTTGGATGTTTTTAACATGTTCTTGTGGCATTTTCGATGATGGACGACATATGTAGGAAAAACTAAACTAAAAATTGCATTTCTGACTATTTCTTTGTTCAAATCACAGTGAATTAGGAGCAAAAAAAACTGATATATTGTAGTTGTGACATGGACACTACAATCAGCAGTCCGCTCTGCTGTATTCTAATGAATTCACTTGTAGACAAATCCAAGTTCATCTTTATTTCCCTCCTTTGAGCTGGCATTTGGCTCCAATGGATAGCTCCAATATTGGTCGTCATTTTTGTTATACCGCTAATGTTAGGTTGGTGTTGTAAGGGGCTGTAAGCAAGTGAGAGAGAGTGTAAATAGATGGGTGACAGGATGTGGAGGCGGGCTAAGCCCATGCCAGCAGTCCCGCCCACAACTCAGATGTGAATTTCTGATGAACAGAAACAATTTATTAGAAAACAGCAGTTTTATTTGATTTTGGCAAAACAAAAAAAGGAAAAAAAAGGTAAATGTCATATTCTTATATAGCGCTTTTCTACCTTCCTCAAAGGCCCACAGCGCTTTACAGTCACACACACATTCACACACTGGTGGCGGCTCCGCTGCCAAACACTGGCGCCAACCTTCCACCAGAGGCAAGGTGGGGTTCAGAGTCTTGCCCAAGGACACTTCGACACATGGCGAGGCGGGAATCAACCCATAATCTTGGAGGTCAACCGCCCTACCACTGCACCACGGCCGCCCAGTAAGCATAATCACAATTAAAAGACCACTGGGAACACTAAAAATAGATCCAAAAATGATCAGAGTAGGACTTTAAATCACTAGTTGGTGTTTTAAGTTACTTCAATATCAATGTTCCAACATATTCTTTCCTTTACTGTAGTCAAGTTAAACGAAAAACATTCAAATTCAGTTTTTACTACATGTGTGTGTGTAACACCCTAAATATGACTGCTCTAATCCTTATTTTTGTCTTGGCTTATTACAAGGAAAAATATAAGTCCTTCACTTTGTAGAGACTTTCTTTCTTTCTTTATGCTCCTAACAGTTCTCTCCTGAGGCTCACTCTCCCACTCTCTCAAAGCTGAACTTGAAACAATATTGACACTGAAGGCGACCCTGTTTTGCTAGTAGTTACAATTATCTGAGGGAATTATGTCTAGTAACAACAACAGGCAAAACCCCTCTGTCTAACAGCCTGTCTGTTGTGCCTGAAGGATCCTCCCTGGAGACGATGGGCAGTGCCACCTCTCCACCTGCTGAACTTGGTAAGGCCTCTCCCTCTGAGGGTGAGGCACAGTTAGATTGCCGACTTGTCAGTGTGAGCCTTGACATTTTGGCCTCACCCTCCTTGTGAATAAATCCCCCCTTCTGTCATTAGGATCTGTCATCTTTGCTTTGAGAAACAGTGAAGTGTTTACCTTGTCAGGGCAGAGGGTTAAAGTGAGTATAATACATGGCACAGCAAGAATTTAATAACATTTAGCTAAACCTCATTAATTTAAAGAAATCGTTATGACAGAAGTGAAGTCCAGAGAGTGATTTCTTTGTCTGGTCCAGCAGACTCGAGTCCATTTACCTAATTGAAAAAACAAACCAGTGAGCTCTGTGGCTTCTGTGTTTACCACTGCGCCTAAAACACTAGCAGCAGCAGAAACACAAATGAAGAGTGAGGAGAAGTGAAATAATGATCATGACAAACTTAAAATAATGAAAAAGCTTTCAGGAATGAAGAAATACCTGTTTACTGTCCAGCACAACCTTTTGAAATCCACTAAAAGATCAATAGCACATAAATAAGCTTTTGTTGTGTTCTTTTTTTGCTGGATAACTTGGAAACACATTCATCCGAATCGTTTTTCTCATAAATATATTGGAAAATGCTGTCAGTGTACGGACATTAGAAACTGATTTGTTGCAGCTCAGAGCTCAGCTGCTCCATGAGAGTGAAGTAGGAGTCAAAATGTTCCCCTGAGTTTAAGAAAATTGCAACAAAATATGATCTGAAAGAGGATGGTTTGTAAAGAAAACAGGATCTGCTGATGCACACAACAAATGCATGAAATAATGAAAGTGGACATAATTAGGACAAAAGAAATGTCATTTGCTGATAATGATTGAACTTTTGTGCCTCATAGACCACAAAAGTAAAATATTTGATCATAATTAGTTCATGTTGAACTCTATTGTTTTAAAAATGATGTTTGCAAAAGACAGCAAGGACAATAATTTAGGAAGTTAATGAGGTTATTTAATAAGATTTTGATGAGAAACCTAATGTTGCTTGTGTCAAACAGGAAACATAAAGCTATTAGAAGTTATAATATTTATAAGCCACTGAAGTTCAAAATGCAAAGTTTTAATAAACAAGTGTTTGTATTTCATTAGCACACAAATTTGATAAACAGATAAGACAGATTGTACTTCAGCCAGTCTTAAAACAACGTTTTTAAATAGTTTTTAAAAAGTTTTTGCTTCTACTTTATTGTTACTTCCGTATAATTTATTTATTGACAGCCAGGAAACAATATTTATTTGTTTACCTTTGAGTGATAATTAACAGCTTTAAAAAAGAAAATGTGGACATCAGTTCAAATGACTGTATTGAATGTAATTAAAAGTTGCATAGAATGATAATCAATACACCTTGGTCTTAAAATGTTTTTTTTTTGACTGCCTGTCTTAAAAAATGCTCCTGATTCACAACAATTTAAATAATGACATAGTCAGAAGTGCAATTGATTTATACATGTGCTCCATCAAAAGAAAAACTACACAAGAACATTGAAAAAAAAACTCTTTAAAAAAATCAATAGCACCTGAGTTTGACTCAAAGGATACATCAGTTAGAAGACAAGATGGGATCTTTTTGTGCATAGTTCGTTGAACCATTTTCCAAGGTTTATGGAGAGCTTCATCAGGAGTGAGAATTTCATCATAAGAGGGTTGAGTCATGAGTTGTAAGAATATTCACATGTAGGTTTATGTCAGCTCTATTACTGACCTCCATAATCCACAGACATGTAATAAAACCTCATTGGTCAATCTGCGGCTTGAGCTTGTTTGATTTCTAACCGTATGACTCTGACAGCTGTGACCCTGAACAAAACACAGTGGGAAAAGTGAGAGGAGTTTAAAGCAGTGAAGATGCTGAGGAGTTAACTGTATATTCAGCACAGAAAAGCTACTGTGTTAAGAAAACAGAAATGTGAAAACTGGTTTAAAATGGTTTTAGAAAATTAGGGAATAGGAACTGACTTGGAGGGAAAGATGTGAGAAAGCAAAGGCAGGAAAAATAAAGAGATGGAGGAAGGTGTGATGACGGGGACGCAGAGGGAGGGAGGATAGAGCTGATGCTGCCGAAGAGACAAGCTAAGCATGCCTTTGTTCCAGTAAGAGGCCCACTGCATCGCCTGATGACTCACTTGCCATAGCATTACATCAAACCCTGAATGAGATCATCAGGTTACTCTCACATTCAAACGAGAGCACGGAGAAAACTTCAGCTGTAAACGATAAAAACAAATTGTTGATACGAAAGGTTTAAACCACTCTAGCAGCACGTCAGCGACGCCATCACCATCTCCCAGCTCGATGAATTATTAAACTCAGTAAGTGATGAAGACATTGGCATCTCCTTAAACTGATGCTGACATGTATTATTGCACAGATGGATGACAGCGTTTGAGTCTTATAGTTGTCAGAGTGGGCACTTGCTTTTTAACTTTGCTGCTGAGCGTGCAGAAAGGTAGCGTGAGAAACACAGATGAGCCACAAAACAAAGAACGATTAGAGTCCATTTTTAAATGCAGGGGCTTTATCACTAATTGGAAATGTAATGAAGTCATTAGTCGAATTTTAGCTTTTTGCTGATACTAAGAAAGTGCAAAGTCGGCAGAGTGCTTCAGAGTTGGCTCCAAATTTATGTTTGAGCTTTTGGGAAAGTATTGGCTCTAAGCAGAAGCTCAGGAAGTGAATGTCCTGGACACCAAATGAAACATTTGGCTGGCGAAATGTAGCATTGCCTTTGTGGTGTTAGTTTAAGTTTATACCATTGTCACTGAGGTCTGTCTGTCAGAGCAGCTGAGTGGGTGATCTGAAACCATCACTGGTTACGTGTATTGTAGTAAACTTAAAAAATGTACGACCTCACCTACACTAACCTGGAACCATAATTCTTCATCTCCTTGAAAACTTTTACTGTGAGGATGAGAGCAGAAAACAGCCCCTGAGCTTCCTTTGAAAACCCCAGTGGTCCATCCTGGTCCTGTTTCTGGGGATACCAGGCTGAAAAACAGACTCACATGCTCACAGCGCATCCCACCCGGAACCAAAGCAAACACCAGATCCCCAGCGGGGGACATATAAACTGTGTCGGGATCCACCACGGGATGCAAGCCGGCACACATGCATGGAAAGTATTCAACCTCTTTTCAGGCTCAATGCCTGTTTCGGCTGAAAAAGTCAGGCGGCTCTGGCCTCTGAGATCAATAAACTATGCAGTTACAGTGTTTACTTAGTCACACAGTGAGAGCACACCAGGCTTTGAATTCTGCTTAACCAGCTGCGGTATTAACTATGTTGAATGACACCAAGCAATACACACAGCCGAACATGTCATTTCCTCATGTAGCAGAAATAAACTTTGTGATTTACATCTCCATGACTCACTGCTCTTCAGAAGGTTTGGCTGGGAACAGAAATTTCAGTTTTCAGATTGAGAGTTCATTTACAATTGTTCAAACAAATGAAAATATTTTATATGACAATTGTGATGTGTTAAAAAACGTGATCAAATGTTCAGTTAAGGGACCATTTTCTGTTGTTTTTCAGTACTTATACATTAGCACAATTTCTCAAAGGAATAGTGCTCCAGTCCTGCCAGTTCTTCCTCCCAATAAAATCATGGCTGTAACTTTTTTTTTTTCCTTTTTTTACAATTTATGCACAATCTTTGTCAAAGTGACCTGGACCCCAAACCACAAGCAGAGTAGAGTCTGATGCACAAATACCATTTGTTTCTTTTGTTCTTTTGGTTCTGATGCTGTTCTTTCCACATAGTATCTAATGCAGCTGCTTTATGATACCCTGTGTGTTTAAGTCAATGATATCAGTTAGTCCTTGTCAAACTGTTTTGTCTTTATGTTTTGGATTCTTCTTTTGTCACATTGTATTCAGTCTAACTGAGAACATTTGAGACCTCTTATTATTTAGTCTCCTAATTTCATGAAATCCTCAAACCTTTGGCGCCAACTGAAGTCAAACTGTTCAATTTTTTTATTCTTATAGAACATTTTGCATCAGGACTTTTTGGCGTTTCTACTGAAAAAAGAACAGGCAGACCTTACTCAAGAAAATGTTACAGACCATAAAAAGATGGTCAGTACAAAATACTATTGTTATCAAATCAGTCCACCTTAAAGTACATTAATATATTGTATCTTTTATGTAGTCTTTCCAGCAGGCCTGGGTATGTATTGTCTGTGTTTTATTGAGTGTAAAAGAAGTTCCTGCTGGAAAAAAAAAGTGATTTTGATTTGATTTGATGTCAAGAACATCTTGGTTCTTTTTAGACTTTTAAAGCTGTAAAGTTGTGACTATTGGACTGCTTGATGTTGTGCACTTGTGCGTGACTGAGGGGGCGTGAGCCACCTGGGCGAAAAACTCCAACAGCAGCAGTGAGACAGAAATGAGAATTGCCCCGTTTAGACTGTGATCATTCTGAGAAACTCAACACCCCTCCCAACAATGACATTTAAACACAGACTCCTCACAGAACTTCTGCCAACTATTCAACACACCTGAGGTCATACAAACAGGGTTTTCTTCACATCGAAATACATTCAGATGTTCAATAAATGTTAGATTGATGTTTAAAAAATTGTATTTTTAAAATGTGATTAGGGGCGCAGAAGCATTGCGTTATTTAGGATTAATTAACACAGACATAACTGTGTTTTTTTCTTTTTTCAGCATTAATCTAATTTTTAATCTATAACATTATTTATGTATGTGAGTTGCTTTAAAATAAGATACATAATATACTTGTTAGAAGCTACCCTCATGTAAATACCGATTGACTGCTGATAAGAGCAAGGTGAGGGGAAACGGTTAGTTGCAGAGAGAGATGAAAAACGGCAACAAGCGCGAGTAGTCAGTACGATGGGTGGAGGAATTGTGTTTCAAATACACCCAGACAGCACCAGTAAGCTGATGTGCCTTCTTTGCACAAAGAAGTTTTCCTGTCACTATAGCAACTTGAGTTTAGTTTATCAAATAAATGCAAAGCACTCAGTTGTGGGTGCAACCACGGTTTACGTTAGCACCAAAGACGCGTAGCCGAACGAAAGGAGTTTGTGGTCTTTGACGTGTTAAATTAGAGCTGATGTTTAACTTCTGTTTTTTTTTCCTTATTTGTTCTACCCTAGTAAAGGGGTAAAAAGTAAAGATTGGAAGTCTGTTATGATGAAAACATTTCATTAAGCCACTATTTTAGTCGAATTTTGATATTTACTGCACCACAATGTCACAAATTTATATGAAAATACTTTAAAATGAGATTTTTTACAGCAATTACTAAAAGTTACATGGAAATTAGGTTAATTAATTTCAGGTTATCATTAATTATTAGCACACAAACAAATAATTGCAGGACAGTACTAGTTGTGACATTGATAATGAGGGCTATGCTTTAACGGCTTCCCTGCTGTCCATATGCATAATTGACAGCGTCGACGAGAACAGGAGGCTTGGTTTCACAGAAGTAACTTCTGGGAATTTGTTGCTGGCAGCAGGTTGTGTTTCCCGTCAGTCGAGAGATCACCTTCTCAGGGGTGTCCCGATGGTCGCGCGAGGTGCAACTTCGCTTGCTCACCCCCCCCCCCTTCCCCTTACTGCTCTCCTCCACCCTTTCACTTTCTCTTCAAGCAGCATCCTAGCTCGCTAAATCAAAACAGCTGCAAGCCCCCCTCCTTTAACACCATCAGTGAATATTACAGCCCCCTATATCTGAGCAGAAATTCCCCCACCGCTCTTCCCCCCCTTCAGAGACTTAATCCACTGTCTGTCTGTGGTGCCCTTTGAATTATTCAGTGGAGAGAAGCTGGCCCACCACACAGACACATCCCTGAGACACTTGGGTAGATAGCAGCTAGACGAA
>CM074498.1:5654565-6012430 GCA_037389245.1 Oryzias sinensis | reverse complement strand
GGGGGGGGGGGGGGGGGGGGGGGGGGGGGGGGGGGGGGGGGGGAGGGAGGGGGGGGGGGGGGGGGGGGGGGGGGGGGGGGGGGGGGGGGGGGGGGGGGGCGGGGGGGTCCATGGAGTGATGGCAGCAGCTGTCTGCCTGAGAGCTTCCCAGGAAACCCCATACATACTTTCCCCGTTTGTCTTTGTCCACGCTGGCAGACCCAATCGCATAACCCAGATTTATAACTAGCTGCCACAGCAGGTCCTCTGGAAATAGACAGCTTTTTGGACGACAGGCTGGACCTGGCACAGGCACACAAGCAGAAGCTTGGGGATCGAGTGTCCGGAGCAGCCATCATGACGAAGCAAATCCACCTCTGAGTCGTTAGCATCCAATCAAAGCATTTGTATGAAGTCCTCTGGTCAAAGTCAAACAAGAAATTATAGAGAGAAACTATTATTATTAAAGCAGAATCCCCAAAAATGTATGAAATTATTAAGAAAACACACTTTATGCAGCTTCATATTTCCATAAACATTCAAATAATTAAACTTAGACTTTGACAGTTTGTTGTAGAAATTAATGGCCCTTTTGTATTATGTAGAGCCCTTATTTACTCCCAGATGTTGTCTGTTCCATTTGAATTAGCAAAACGAATCTTTAATAAAACATCCATTTATTCTTCCATTTCCTTAACCCACGATATCCCTTCCGGGGTCACGGAGCTCCTGGAACCTGTCCTGGACAGTTCGCCAGTCCATCGCCAGTCTTGAGGCTCGTATGGCCTTCTTAAGGGACCTCATGAAGATAGAATGTACCATTGTTGTGCGTGTGATAAGTGCATTGTGAAGTATTTGCAAGGATATTGTAAGTTACACGCACTTATGATGCGCGGGTAATACTGTTTTAGTGTCCTCACGCCACACAAAATTGTTTGTAAAGTGCTGGTCACTTACTGACCGCTACAACTGCTGCACGCACAAGGTGGGCATGTTCAACGTGAGCCCCGCCCGCAACCCACCCCCAAACAAGAGACCCCAGGGGCACTACCCCTGGGGTGTCTGGGTGCAGCTAATTTCTCAGCTGCACCCAATGTACAGGTGGTCGTATCAATCTGAGTATCGATAGTATAGATACCACGGTGAAGTATTGATATATGTGGGATGAATATATGTGGGATGATATATGTGGGATGCACAGTAAATAGCTTGGATTTACCTACAGAGTTCATGCAAGCCAGCATCTATCTGTCTGCAGTGGTGCCAGATTAAACAAAGAACAGCCCAATTTGTGTGGGAAACCACCCAATCTGGCAGCTTCACCTCCCTCTCTCTCTTACTGCTGATCACACCTTGCCCCTCCCCTCCCTGCTTCATTGAGTCAATAAAGAGACATATATTTGCAGATAAGAAAAATTTACTTGTAATGTTATCCTTTAATCCAGACTTTCGTCATATGTACAGGCATTTAATTAAGCTATCTGACTAGCTTTAGCAGTTTGTTTTCTTTTTCTTCTTCCTTTTTTTTTAGTTTCCCAAGAAAATGTTTTCTAGAAAAACTACCATATAAAAATAGAATTACCCAGTTTTTTTAAGCTTGAGATTCTCTGGAAAACAGCTGAATAATATATGGATGTCTTCCTTTTAATGGTATTATCTTAAGGTTTTATTTTCTAAAACGTTTTGTGCTAGTGTTTTTCTCTCGAAGCCACCTCTCCTTGGTTGTGTTAGGTGTCAATGAGATCATCCTTTTTGACATTGCACATGCATTTCTGACTTCTGGCTCTGTGAACTGTCACACAAATGTGTGCATTTTGTCCATTCGCCTTCTGATTGAAACCACTGGCACAGCATCTATAGTTATAAATATGTGCGGCATGTGTCACTTTGTTTGGCAGGCTATTTTATAATAGAGGGGAAACCCTCACATTGACTGCAATGCAAATGCTGAGGGGGAACGATGGAAGAAAACCCCTCTTATTTTGTTGTGGCGCTTCACTGAACACTGAGGGGTAAGCAAATGGCTGTGTTAGCATTGTGGGAGGTGACACAATGTCAGGAACTAGAGGCTGAGGAACTCCTGACCTTTCCTTTCATCTGTGCTTTCTGTCAATCTGACATCTGTGCATCATGCTCACCCATAAATGTGGGAGGGCAGCAACCATGAAGGCATGTTAAATAAATAGCAAGAAAAGGGCTTTCAGGAAAGAGCAGAGAGTGAAATCACATGGGTTTGTGTGTGACACAAAATAAAGTAAAAACGAAAGTGAAAAGATGTGAAAAGAAACAAAACAGAGGCAACTGAATGAAAAACACTGAACGTAAATCTGAGGCTGAGGAATTTTTTTTTTATTAATGTAAAGGATTGCAGAGGGTAAAACTATAAAGGCAAAAGTGAATGAGGTCAAGTTTAAGGGAGATAGAGTTCATGATGTGGCCCCCCCCAGGCTGTGACTATTCTTGTAATGTCTGTAAGCCTTAGAGTGTGTGTGTGTCGTTGTGTGTGTGTGTGGTATACACATGCAGAGTCAGTCAGTCTGTCGTAGGGCTGTGGGGGATTCCTGCTTAGTGCTTCAGTGAACGTCTGGGGGCTCACTGCAGGGAAGGCGCTGTGCCTCTGCCGTGACTGTCAGTAAACCTCGATGATGTGTCCAGTTTCTGTAGTTTGCAGTTCATGTTGTGTTACTCCTCTTCATTTCGCCGCTCTCACTTCTCTTTAACCAGTTTCTGTTCATCCGCGGCTCTCAGTTGAGTCTCATCTGGAGCCCAAAACAGAAATAAGTCTATAAACGTCTCAACAAGTATTTGATTTCATTCATGACCCAAATACACCAGTCTTGCAGAGCAGAGACGTTTTATTTTTGAAGAAAGCTTATGTGCTCCCTTAGCAGTATTTATAAATGAATGCATATAATCAATTACACTATATATATATTACTTTTATATAAATCACTCATTACTTTTATTATCTTGTATTTCCTTACACATTCTTTTAAATGAAATGCTAAGAGGCAAAAAAAAATAGTTACGACGTCTACAGGGGCAGAAACTTATTCCTAAAAAGGTTATGTGTTGTTGTTTTTTAATGAAACCTCTCTGAATTCTTTTTTTGATGTTCTGTAGAACTGAGAAATTAGAAAGTACTGGTAATGATCATGTGATGCTTTGAAAATCACCATGGCAACAATAATGGGAATCTTGTGTTGGACTGGATGCCAGTTAAAGGAGTTTGAGTTCTGGAGGTAACTGATCACATTTCTGGGTAGTAAAAGCACTAGCTGCGGACTTTTGAATAAGATGAAGTTTCAAGCACTCAGTAAAAAAAACTTTGTCAACCTCTGAAATGAAGCCTTTATTTTGAAAATGCTCTAAGAGGGTTTCCAGTTTTCCTTGTTGTAATTGTCAATTTTAAAGTTGCTTGTCATTGTTTTTTTTTTGTTGTTTTTTTGTCTTCTTGTCTTGGGTGATAACATCTATTGAGTATTGGGTATTTCAGTGAAACTTTTCTTGGTTATCATCTGTTTTACAGAGTTTAACTTTTTGGAATTCTCACATTTTGAAATATCAAGTGTAACAATAACTTTGACTCTACAAGGCTTCGTGTCTACAAATATTATTAATGACATTTCAAAATAATGTCTTCATCGGTACATCATGTTTTCAGAAACTCCATCATGTAAAAAAACTTTTTTTTTTGTTTTACACTGAGCAAGTTCCACTCAGCCCAAATTAGAAAAAGAGCTTACAAATGCATGGTCTTGGTCTTTGGGTCTTGGAACGCACAGTTGTTGACTGGACTAAGGATCAATTCCCTCCAGGCATTTTTACGAGTGTCTCCTGCATGAGAAAGTAAAGAAAATAAAAACATCTTGTTTCAATAATTGTATAAATTAGAATCAGGTACAAATTTACAGAGAGTCAGTTTTACAAAATCCCACAGTAAAACAGTGGTATATCTTAGTTTGGGAAGACTGGTCCTGGCACTTGTCCTTGCGTGAATTCAACCACTTTGCTTTGTCTAGCTGCTACTTCACCTTCAGTCATAAATTTTAGGATCTTACATGGCTTTCATTTAGCCAGCTAGCACGTCTATCCTCGCTTTTGAATACCTCAATGGAATGAAACCTAAATGCTTGGCAGACATTCTCTTTGTACATAAATCTAAATAGGGCTCTGAGATCTTCAGGAACCAACCAGCTGGTAGAATTCAGGTGACAATGAAGATGTTTTGAGCGATCATGAATCACAGAGATAGAACCAGCTTCCTGATGAGCTTAAATGGGCCCAAAAACTCCTCTCTTTTAAGGTGGGGATTTGTTTCATTCTTATGTTTGTTTTATCAAATGTGACCCTTTTTTGTCCCTGGGAAGTACTTTCAATTCCCTAACCATGTTTGAAAAGTACTGGAGAAGCTGCTTTGGCTTGCCATTAAATGTAGTCATTGACAAACAATTTGTTTTGTCAATGTCTAGGTGCCATTTAGCAAGCTCTATGCCGATATCCCAAACTTCTGCAGAACCATCATCTGGTCCTTATCAGCCATCGACTCAGAGCTACCAGTATTATGTTAATGCACACAACTGTTTTTCTGCAGTATACACTCAGTATAACATTTTACAAAACTCGGGGGGGAAAAAAACGTTTCAAAGTGCAGATTTTTGAAACATTTCAAGTCAGAAAAATGTGAAGAAATCTCTGTGTGTTTGATCTTTGTGCTGTCTTCCTTTCACAGAATATTGATGCATTGAGAACTTTACACTCCAACTTACACTTGGGACTTTTTTCAGATCTTGAGTTAGGACTTGAGCATTCAAATTTGCGTTGATCTTCTCTGAAAACTTTTAGAGTACTCAAGAAAACGATTCTTATCAAAACCTCTAATAACTTCGCTGTATTTTGTTGCTTATTTCCTCTTATCTATAAGCTATCAGCACATGCTTAGTCTCCCACAGACATGCTCTAACCTTTCACGCAAAAATCTACCTTCCTCTTGACTGCCATAATCTCAGATCTGTGCTTTTGTTTGCAGTCCTCACAACCTTAAAGGGCTGCTTTGAGGGTCAGAGGTGAAACGTCAGCTACTGCTCTTCACAGCCTCACACTCCAGAGGCATCAGAAGCATGGCAGTCAAGACCGGGGTGTGTGATTGTACTTCTGAATGTCTGCATATATGTGTTCATATATGTATTTGGACACTGAACAAATAAAGTGTGGTAAACGCTGTGAAGCGGGTGTTTATTTGAACAGAGGTGAAGCAGAATGTGAGCATGTGTGTGAACTGTTAATGTGAGCTCTTGGTACTTTTGTGTTTCATGAAGGAAATATGGGGCCGAAGAAATATATTTTGTAAGGCACATTGTCTTTTCTCTTTGTTCATTGGAACGTCTTGACTTTTTTTTTTTTTTTTCAGAAATGTGGTTCTGTCAGAATGAGAGTTTGATAGACACACAAAGTCCCACGCACATGTAGGCACACATGCACATGCACAAAGAAGCTCTGCCGTCAGTCAGTGTTCAGCAGGAGTCAGGAAACAGTCGGGCTATTCTGTCGTTTGGCACAGCTCCCTAAACTGTGGCCTGGCTGCTGTAGAGCAAGCTCTGTGTGTCACACGCTACAGATACAGGCCGTCCTCTGTCAGGCACAAATAACTACCTCTTACTTCTTCTGTCTCAGTAAGTAGTTCTCAATTTTGCCTCATTGTTAAGCTGCATATGCAACTTCATGGAGCCAACATCTATTTTTACAAAATGTACATTGAAAATACAAAAAAAAACCTGCTTTCTCGTAATTCCTCGCATTTTAAAATGTCACTCCGAATATCTTTTGATCTACAGGACATCGTTTCTGCAGAGCGGCAGTAGTTGTGGGCGAGACTGTTGGCACAAAGTACGCCTGCCCTGACTTCCCATCATCCCTATGTTTACACGATTTCCCGCTAGTTTGCCACCACCATAGCGTTGTCGCTGCGACAAAAATGGAGAACAATATTGGAGAAGTACAGTTCGGAGCCAGATTCCAGTTTAGACAAGAAAAACAAAGACGTACACGGATCTATTTGTTTGCAAATGGAAGCATCGAGCAGGGCAGGGAGCTCTTGGCCTGCCGACTGTAGCACCTACATCACAGCTACAACCTTTGTCCATTGTCATTTAATTGTTTGGTCCTTTTTCACAACAAGTTGAACAAAAAAATACTCCTAAATATAATTGCAAGATTTTTTTTCTTTATTTATGTCCTCCATCGTGAGAAAAATGCTACAATAACATATTAAAAACACCACAATTTTCATCAGGGTGGGTATTTAATAAATACATTTGGATCTCTGTAATGAACGAACCGTGTGGTCAGCTTCTAAACATATTAAATTGTCTATTTCTTTTACAATTATAAAAATGTCAAAACCTTTTTGTATTATGAGCATTGTTTTCTGATGTGGCTTTTTGATAGAGTTACCCAGCATGCCTTGATATCACTCAAGCAGTTTCTATTTTACTAATTCAAACAGAAAAACCTTAAACCAAGATAAACAAATTAACAGTTTTGAGAGGGGAAAGATACATTTTTGGTCAACACATGCACAGAAAGTGCAGTTTAATAACAGACTCTTGTCAACTCAGATTTATTTAATCTGAGTTGTTCAAGCCTAAACATGGTTACAATGGTGCTCATGTTTACCATTATTAGTAAGACAAATTAAAAGTTTTTTCCATGCAAAATTTCAAACGCCTCATGATGCCAACGCCACATGATTGTGTAATTCCGAACACAGCCGCTGAAAAACGGAACAGGGTAAAATGGATGATGCCACATAAAGTTGGATCAAGATGACTTGTTACTGAAAACCACATTTGTAGCCCCAAATAAACTCACAGAAATGTGTTTGGTTTTTTTCTCTTTGTCACTGCAGATATCCAGCTGTTCAACAAAAAGTCCATTTTATTTTCTTGACATTATTTTTTTAAATAAGAAAATAAAGTCAACAACTAGCAAAAGTAGTGTATCTGTTTATTTCCGCTAAAACGCCAAAGTGCATCTTTGAGCACTCCTGCTCAGGCCTTTATAATATCTGCAGCATGCTCCAGTTCCTTGATTCACATTCTCCCATGAAAGTTGCATAAACTGATGTCATGCAGGTGGTGCTGCGACCTCAAATACAAAGTCTTCCTTAGACATGACATCACATTTAAAACCACTTATTTATTCATCAGAAATGTAAGGAAAAAAAACTTGCTTTCATTGTAGCAGCAAGAGGTTAATAAAAGGGTGATGACACACTGCTTTCAATTTCATATAGGAGTGATGTGAGGGATCAACCTCCCAGCTCCACGCTGATGACTAAGAGGAAGCCCTGGGAAAACATGGAAAGTATCTTAAAAATTCATTTAAAGGAAGTTCAGACAATGACTTTGTTTGCGCTTTTGGAAGTAAAACAAAATACCAGCTTAATCAAAGTTCTGCCCACTGAACTTGAATTGTGTTCATTTTTAAACTGTGCCATTAGGAGAGATGTGACTTTCTGAGATTATTACATTTTGACTTTTCTCTCTAACTGACTAGCATTTTGGTGCTTATTAATGCGTAGGAGAGGGAAGCTCCCTTGGTGAGAATGGCACTGACCTTCCAGTCAATTCTTGCCATTCACGCTGAAACCATAATGAGGGTTTTCCTTCCAGAGGCTTCTCTGCAGAAGCTCCCCAGATGACCGCGGGAAATGGAATCTTGTGAAGGGATCAAAACAAGTCGAGAGTTGTAAATGGTTTGAGTTTCCGACAAAGACAATGTGCCAGATTCCCGTGCCTTGAGGGACACAGTTGTACCACAAAGAATCCTCTGTCTGCTTAAAATGTGCATGCAGGAACACACCCATTTTTTTACATGCATACACACTCCCATAGATCTGTATGATCCATCTATATTCTTTTGCAAGCCTACGAGTACACACACACATTCACTTGGAGTTTAATAATAGCCACGAGCTCCTGGGAAAGAGTGAAGGTTTGGATGTCAGTGATTTTCAAGTGGAATTTTCTTCATACCTGTATGTCAGAGCTTGGTGGATTTCATGCCTCTGCATATCCTCCACTTGTGTGCAAACACACACAAGAGTGTGTGTACTCCCATGGGCCTTAAGGCAGCATCCAAAGTTTAACAGTAACCTGCTTTTTGGGAGGGGAAACTTCAGGTGCATTTGCGTGGAAATTCCGTTGGTGCCCTTGTGAAGGTGTGTTAGCGCACGTGGGTGTGTGTTTTTGTGGCCAGGGTCAGGCAGCCCATTAGCAAAACATCCCCTGATCTAATTGCCTCCCTGCAGCAGTCCGTTTGACAGCTCTGTAATCTACAGTTGCTCCCAAGTCTCCTCATGGTAGGTCCGCTGTGTGCATGGGTGTGCTGGCATGTGTGCACACAAGAAAACACTTCCTTCCTCTGCGTCTCTGTGGGCACAAATATGTTTCATACGATACTAGCTTCAGCGAGAAAAGTTGTTTTGCCCTCAAATTCAAACCAAAACGACTAAACTGTTGGAGTCACGTGCTGACGGCGTGTGTGTGGAAACTCTAAACTTGAAAAGTCCAGCTGCTGCAGCTGAAGTTGTCATCAAGTCATGCTTGAAATATTTTACTTCATGCCACTAAGCACTGAGATTTCCAACAATGACAGACAATTTTATGTGTTGTATTCCCATAAGAACAAAAATTGGAAAGATCTTTAAAAAAGTGATGATTTCTACAAATTCGCACTTGATACACAAAACAGACCCAAGTGACCACACACTTGAAAGAATTTGTATGATTTAATTTCTCAGAAAATCTATGAAACAGCCAGACCTATCCTTGATCAAAGCCCAATGTCTCAGTCATAACTTGGCCTTATGGGTGGATACAGGCTGTCTGCAGGGAGAAAAATGGGCAAAACTGTATGGATGCCTGACCGCTACAGTTTAGGAAAATGAACAATCAGAGCGCAGATTGTGTGGGAATCATACGGGCATCCTAAAATCTCTGAGGCATCACCTGCACACCCTGAAAGTCGTCTTTCTTCCATATATAAAGTCGTTGTAGAATCTGAACAGATATTCTATTTCTTAACTGGATTTCCACCTTAAACCCCCTTTGTCCCCCTCGTGGTAAGAGCCCTGAAAATACTTTGCTCAACCCATAAACATGTCTCTATCTTTGCAGTTGCAACTGCAGGATTAACTGTTTGAATCTACTATCTTGAGGCTTTTAGCACGCACTCTCTGTCCCGCTTTCACACAAACACATTCTACATTTATAGCAAGAGGGGGGGAACAGAAAGAGAAGTCAGCTTAATCGAGAACGCTTTCATCTTTCCCACAGGCAGGCTGTGAGGTGTCTTATCTCTCAGGCTAGGCCTGGCTATCTAAAGTAAACCACAGTGTCTGCAAAAAGAGCTAAAATTGATGGTGCAGTCCAGTTTCTGTCTGTTAAACATTAGTCCCAGGAATCCCCCTTGGCTTTGTGTGGGATAATGTGAAAGGATGTGTGTGCCTGGGTGTGTTTGTGTGTGTGTTTGCAGCCATCGGGAGATTTCCAAGAAGATAGCACCTGTTCAGAGAACAGGGAAATAAACATTCCTGAAGACTTTCAGTCTAACAAGTGTTTGGGACGGTCCAGGCTGTAATAAAAAGCAGGAGTAAAGTGGTAGAAAGACAGAAAGGAGGACAAGAAGCTCCTCACACAAAGTCCGTGTTTTCTTTGAAAAGATGACTTGCATCAATATCTGGATGATATTCAGGTCTGGGCTTCTTTATGCAGAGAAACAAGTGTTATAGCAAAAATCCAGCGATGGATTTCCAAAACCGACAATTTGCATCTTTTTCAGTTCACTGAGAACAAATCACCCACAAAGAATGAAACCCAACACACAACAACTTTTATTGACAGTCACAGGGTCAATCTGTCCATTTTCCCAGGACTCTTTCAAAACATTGTTTTGTAGACCTGACAGTTAGCGGTGTGGGTGAAACAAAGTGGCTGTTTCAGTTGGAGACCAAAACACTCAAGAGTCTGTTTTATTTTGATGTAGCCTAGCAACAGGGCTGTTTCTGCTTACTTCTGTCTCCACCCTCTGGCCCAAAACGCTGTCAGGCTGCCTATCCACGTGTGCGTGTGCGTGCATGTTCACGAGGGTGTGTGCGTGTCATACATCTGCTTTGCATTGTGAAGGATCTCGGCGAATGGTGGCTCTGTAAGCACTTGATTCTGCACAGCAAGTCAGAGAGACAGTGAGGCAGCGAGTGGAGGTGGCTGCAGAGAAGTGAGAGGTAAAGACAGTGACATAGAAAGCAAAACGTGCCATGAGATCAAAAGAGTCGGGGCAAATGTAGAAGACGAAAAAAAGGGGAAATGGAGGGTGAGGTTGAACGCTGAAAGGTTTTCCAGCTTTTATTTTGAGCTGAAATGTTTCTGCCTCCTGTGAATGTTGGTGAGGCAGACTCCACCAATGTTTGCTACACTAGGTGAGGCCCAAAAAGGATGGGCAGGGCCACGCTGGGACGGAGATGTCTTGTTGCTGCCAACAGAGGCAAGCACAGGGTTGACTGGGTTCCTCTAGCCTCTCCTGTCCGTACAGTTCACCTCTTGCGCTTTTCTCTTCATCCTTGTCTCTTATTGCCCCCCCATCTCTCAATATTTCTTCATTCCAATGGACATTTCCCAACTCATCCAGCTCTCATGTATCTTTCCCAACTTATCATAGAGACTTGCTTTGCTGCACTAAAAGGAATAAGGCAAAGAATTAGAGAAGAGGTGAAAGAAACAAAGAGCGCACACGAGTTCCCCACTGCAGTGAAACATTTGGCAAGAGCTCTGAACAATCAAACCTTTAAGGCTGCGCATGGGTGTGTAATTGAATGTGTGTTTTTGTGTTAGTAAAGGTTGGCATGAACACAAAATATCAACTACGGGGTAATTGATCTTTATAAAGTTTGGGGACTGCCAAGAGAGCATTGTGTGCTCATTAAAAAATACATTATATCACAGCTGTGGTGTGTGTTTCGTGTGTGCTTTGTGCACTCACATGTGCATGTGGTTCTACATGTGCTTTTCAGCTAAACTAGAGTCTTTTCAGTCAAACTTAACCAGCGAGCTGAGCGCCAAGAGAACACTTTAGCTGTCAGAGGAGATGGGGATAGGCCTGTAATTACCAAAGAAATCATGCGGTCCAAAACTTTCGGCTTGGAGCGCAGATTGCATGCATATGTGAGTCCCATTCATTTGTCCATCGCAGTCTGAGATGCATCCAGAAACCCACTTTACATGCTCAGCAAATGACAAGTCATAAGTCACATCTCTGGCTGTGTGTGCATGCTGACACACGCTCCAACAAACCTCCAACCTGGATTAATCAAGAAGACAAGCAAGGTGAGCTTGTTCTTCCTCTTCAGGCTCTTCCAGGGCTCAGTACAAATCACTCGCATGCTTCATGATCCCTGTTTGTTACTGTGAGCTTGGGTTCTCTATGTACTGCATGTGGGGCAACACATTCTGCAGTTAAGATGTGCATTGTTTTAGTGTTAGATGGTTTCAAATTTGTTGTGGGTGGCTGCAGACATTCCCGCTTGTTAGTGCAACTGTTTTCAAAGCTCTGCTCTATAGTCACAGCCACATTGTAAGAGGAAGTACGAAAAGGAAACTCAGGTATGCACTAAAACATCAGGAAATAAATTAGTGTCACGTGCACCAGTGATTGTCACATCGCCTCTGGCAGAGTTTTTATTTATTTGTTATTTTCTCATACGTTTCTGGAAAACAAAGATGCATCATTTGTCTAAGATGGAACGTCATCTGTGCTGTTGACACCCAGGATAGACCATTAAAGACAGAAGAAGTATATTGGCAATGCAAGTCTTTAAATGATGGAAGAACCAATTCTTTTAGATAAAATAAAGCCCAACTCCAATTAAAATTGAGTTTTAATGAGTTCTTGTAGCCTTTTTATCATGATGGGGGACATATTTAAAGAAAATTGAAATTGTCTTTCTGAGTACTTCCTCATTCATGAATCAGTAGCAGACAAAACAATTCCCTTGAAACAAGCCTGTAGTTGTGATGTAGGTGCTACAGTCGGCGAGCGACAAGCTCCCTGCTCCGCTCCAGGCTGATGCATCCTCTTGCAGATCCATGTTTTCCTTGTCTGAGCTGGAATCTGGCTCAAAAGTGTACGGCTGGATAGCTCCAATGTTGCTTCGCCATTTTTGATGCACCGATAATGTTATGTTGGGGTTGTGAGAGGCTGTAAGCTAGCGGAAGAGTATGCAAAGGAATGATAGGAAGTCAGGGAAAGTCTTAGTCAATACTCAGCACCAACAGTCGCGTCTAATAAACTCCTGCCGGTCTGCAGAAACTATGTTCTAGACCCTGTTAACTCCACAGACCGGTATAACATCTTGCATAGTTTTCGGACTGGTCTTAATGATGTAGGCGGATGGTTATTGTACCAACGCTATGACGAAGGAGGAACAGAAACGTGTCAAGACTAAGCCTGGGCATTTATTTTGGTACGCAAGACATTGTACATCGCACAGGTGTCATCATCCCCTCCCTTCCCACACTGATGGTGCAAAAAAGAAATACTGTCTCTTAAGCGTAGCTTTTTTTTTTTTTTTGAAGTCGAAGGCTCCTACTCTGTCTCTTGTCTGGGGTTTTGCCCTTTGCAAAGAAGCTCTCCAAAGATGTTTGTTTTTACTCATTTTGCTAGCTCCTGGGTTTTATTTTAGCAGTTACCTATCACGTGACCGAGAAGAGCGCCTTGGCCTGTGTCAAGACTGACATAGACGGATGTAACAGAGAATCAGGCAATTTTTCAAAATAAAACCTCTTTCAGATTCCGAAATAAATAAAACGGAAGTTACGTCAGTTTTTTATTCTTTCTCTGCTGCCCGGTACCAAATGACCCGCAGACTGGTACCGGTCCGTGGGTCCGGGGTTGGGGGTTGCTGTTCTAGAAAACAACACAAGTTTAGGGATTTGGGATAAAAATGACATAATTATAACTACACTTTGAAAATAGACCAAAAGATGATCAGAGTGAGACTTGAATAAAAGTTTCTGATACAGAGTGGTAATCTGAGGAGATTTCCTGCGTTTCTGTGTTGGATGAAAAAATGTGGCTGATTTAAAGAGTCTTTAAATCTTTTAATAAGAAATAACTCATTAATGTATTTGTACTGAGGCGTTAATGTTGACACGTGTCGACACGCTCTCAAACAGGTTCAAATGTTATTGTTACTAATTAGGAAATGTTACGGCTACATTCACACCAACCAGTTCCCGTTCTCTGGAAAAACCTCACTGCTGCTCAGACCCAATTTCAGTTTGTCATTTCCATTATTGATGTTGTGGGTTTGAAAACACTCAGAGCATCTTTGACATGCAGCACTCATTCTTGCAGTGTCACAGTGTACTTCAGGTGTCATGTAACTCATATACGCAGGACGTTCCCCTTCACTTCATCATTAATCCTCCAGGATCAGTGAGTCAGTTTGCCTCCTTTTAAATCACTCAGGACTAGCAATAACAGAGAAAAGTTTGGGTCAGAGTGAGGAGCTTGAAGTTATTTCCACACCAAGGACAGAAGCAGACCCTGTTGACCATCATTAGTAACTACTCTGGAACCTGTTATGTCCAATTGCTATTCAAGGTAATCACATTTGGAGTTCAAAACATTCAATTTACATAAGAAATGTTAACCCTATACAAGCATTCACATCCTGTTTAATAGGTAAATTCCTAAGACCCCTATTTCATTTGCATGGTTCAAAATTCTTCTTGTAAACCTATTGTATTTTTACGTGGTCAATGTGTTTTGCCCTGTAGTGGATTATCTTTCCGCTAGGGGCAGTAGGAGGGCTTTTCCTGGTCATTTCAAAATGTTTGTTTCCATTAAATCTTAAAAACACTTTTGGCGGGAAACGTTTGGCTAATCTTCAAAACTTCTTGGTGAGAACAACCCATGTCTTGTCTTTTAATGACTACTTGCTGTCTTGAAAGAAAACAATTTTTGTTGATAATTAATTCTTTATAAAACAGTTACACCATGTTCAAATATTATTCAAGACATGTGAGTAACTAAGATGTTTTTTCCTGAACACTCATGTCAGTTTTTTACATCTTAAATTAACCTTGATGTGAGGAAAAACCTACCAAATCACAGTGGTTTATGATTGATACTATGTATATCTCATAAAAAAAACTACCAGTATATTGCTAAATTATTTTTGAGGTTTTCATCAATTTAAAAAAACTTCAATTTTCTCTCAGTTCTTTGATGTATTGAGCTTTACAGGGTTTAGCCAAACTAAACAGCCTTTTTCTTTAAATCTGAATTTCAAGTCATATTTGCCATAGTTCTGTTGAACTGTGCCAAACCGTGACTGTTCACCCCTCCCAACTCCCCTCACTCCTGTTGCTTTTCACTCTACTAGAGCGTGGATGAATGAATTCATAGTTGGTCAATTTTTCAGCTCTGTGGACGTCGGCCTGACATGACATCACAGACATCACAGAGCCCCAACCTTTGGAATTAGACAAAAAAAGCTTCACAGTTTTTGGAGCATGCCCAGTACAGCAGTTCTATGGGTTCATGGTAAATGGCGTATACTTATATAGCGCCTTTCTTCCTACATGGACAAAGCGCTTTACAGTCACAGACCCATTCACCCAGTCACACACTCATTCACTCACACATTCAGACACTGGTGGCCACTCCACTGCCAAACACAGGCGCCCGCCTACCACCAGAGGCAAGGTGGGGTTCAGTGTCTTGCCCAAGGACACTTCGACTCATGGGCGTTTAAGGCGGGAATCGAACATGCGATCTTACGATCATGGGTTGACCGCCCTACCGCTGCACCACGGCCGCCCATAGTGGTCAGCTCTTAAGAAAATACCCTCTAAAATACAAACTAAATAAAAAATATCCTCAGTAAAACCATTCTGGATTATGAATATGCTTTGTATATCTAAAGTATATCGAAATAAACCAGTCTGTCAATTTGACAGCATGCTAAGTTGGCAGAGCTGAGGTCAAGAACTGAGGTCATTATACTGGGTCCTAAAAACCTCAGAGATGCTCTGTCTGATCAGATAGTCTCCCTGGATGGCATAAGTAGGTTCCACAGTTAGAAACCTTGGGGTTTTATTTGACCAGGATTTATCATTTAAGGCTCACATATCTCAGGCGTGTAGAACTGCCTTTTTTCCCCTGCGGAATATTGCTAAGATCAGAAATATACTCTCTAAGAGTGATACTGAAAAACTCATCCATGCGTTTGTTTCGTCTAGACTGGATTACTGTAACTCTTTGTTAGCAGCGTGTCCTAAGAGTTCCTTAAGAAGTCTTCAGCTTGTTCAGAATGCAGCTGCTAGATTGTTAGCTGGAACTAGCAGAAGAGATCACGTCACTCCTGTTTGAGTTTCACTTCACTGGCTCCCAGTTGATTCTAGAATCAAGTTCAAAATCCTCCTGTTAACCTACAAGGCCTTCCACCCAAACAGAACACTTCACTCCCAAAATGCAGGACTGCTTGTGGTTCCTAGAATTAGTAAAAGTACAGTAAAATGTACAGTAAAAATACTGTACAGTAAAAGTACAGTAGAGCGTTTAGCCACCAAGCCCCTGTTTTATGGACACAGTTTCTACACTCAAAGTTAGACTGAAAACATTCCTCTTTGTACAGGCTTACTGTCAGACTAGCTAGTATTCAGAGATTACTTGACTTAATGTTAATGTGTTAAATTAAACTAAAAAACAATATCAACAAAGTTGTTAGTAGGCTGCTAGAAGTTGAAGCTGGGGTAACTATGGTCCACTGGGGTTCTGTCCTCTTTTCTCATCTACTTTTACCCTCCTTCTCTTCTCTATTCTTGATCATTATTTATCATTTAGTTCCACCCGTTTGGTGCAGTATGATTCATGTACTGTCCCTCTTTTCCCACTTCCCTCCTGGGGAGTGGGAGTGCTTCCAGATTCCAGTTGGTTCATCCGTGCTCCTTTACCTGACCGTGTACATCGTCTATAGCTCGTCTCTTCTCCTGCTCCTACACCTGGCTGTGGATCCTGTCTCCGGCTCGACTCCGCCCCTGACTGTCCCCCCAACCACGGCTGGATGAAGCTCGTCTGCTGGACTTTAAATATGTAGTTGTAGAGTTGGATTAGTTAATTCTTCTCTAAGAGTTCTGGTAAATCGCCTGTCTGTCCTGGGGGAGGATCCCTCCTTCATGTGGACACCCCTGAGGTTTCTTCGTTTTTTCCGGAATCTGTTCATTTTAGGAGTTTTTCCTTACCGCGAAGGGGGGTCTAAGGGCAGGGATGTCCAGTTTAGTTTAGTCTGTTTTGTTAGTTCAATTTAGTATTTTTCTATTGAATTCTATGTATTCATGATCCTTTTAAGTTCATGTTTCACTTTTTCAATTACCTATACGAAGCCCATCGAGACGACTGTAGTTGTGAATTTGGGCTATACAAATAAAATTGAATTGAATTGAATAGAGCCAATTCATTTGCAGTAAACAACTAATAAATAGTAGCATTTGTGTTATTATTATCACCAATCTGATATTTACCATACAAGAAAGGGATGCCAGCCTAATGTTTCTCCCCAAACTCAAGCAAAAATAAAAGAGCTAGTAAATCTTTTGGACATATCTCAAAAACCTCAAACACCACACAATCTAACCACAAAGCAAATCTTGATCATCAATAAAAAGGGGAAAGCCCTCTGCTCTAGTCAAACATCTTCAAATGTTACTACCCAACTGTTTATGTCTTCCAGCATATTTTATTTTAGTCGTAGAAATGATCAGCAGATATGCTCTAAATAGTATCCATTAATGTGGTTCTTTTGAAGTCTCCAGGCTGCAAACACACAACCCGCACTCATGCCGACACATGGATCCAATTGATTACTCTGTGTTCAGAAGGTCTAGTTCAAGAAAGAAATCTGCTTGCTGTCCTTTCTTGACTTAAGCTTTCTCTGACACACACAGTGCCACCCCCCCACCCCTCACACACACACTCACACACACACACACACACACACACACAGCCAAACACATGCAGACACAAAGCCCTGCTAGGTTAAAGGCCTGTGGGCAGGAATATCAGAGATAGTTGGTGCTTTTGCTGCACTTAGCGGCTCAGTATTCCCTTACCATAACAACATCCAATCACCTGCCAGCTCCTGACCCCTGACCCAAGCTGCAGAGCTGAGGATACAGAGATGGACAGCATACCAGCGCGGGGCAGGGCGGTCTACAAGTCACTGAGTTGAAAGGCTCTGGCTCGCCTCCAGGCGGGGAGACCTCAACAAAGCCTGTAACCCCTCAGCAAACATGACTGATTAGAGAGAGACAGAGGGAGGCTGTTAGCTGTTCATCGATACACTACATTAGGGGGGGTAGATGGATGACTATCTTTTCATTACATACGTGGATAGATGAACCTCCCTGAGGGATTTCCCCTCCTTTCACTCCAACATATCTGCACCCCACTCCTAACTTTCCCTTATCTTTTCTTTTTTCTTTTTCTCCTCCTCCCTGCTCCTGTTATCATCCCTGTCCGTCCTGTTTCATCAGTTTGGGGGAGATTTGAAATGAAGCATCTGCTATAAAATGTTTTTGTGTCTTGTCTGTGGGGGGGGGGAAATAGATGTTTGATCAAGTCAGCTCATTTCCAGTAATTCAGCTGCCATTGGGTTTAAATGTCATTCCACAAAATGTCGTGCCATGTCGTCCTTTTATCAATCCATTTTCTGCCAGCACGTCTGATTTTTCTTTCTCTTACTCCTCTCAGTATCCAATTACAGTCATATTTGGAGAAGGACAAACATTTAAAGGTGTTAGAGGTGGAAATTACAATCAGGAAAAAAAGCAGACCTCATGACTCAGTACTTTATCAGCAGAGCGGTTGGTCCTTGCAGCCACTTGAAAGTGAAGTCTCACGTGTGTTCGTGTCTGTTTTGTGTGTGGACATGCAATCGAAACAAATGTCTTACCGTCCTGGGTCCATTTCTTCCAATAAGCTTTTAGTTTAAACTCGTGGCTGCCTTCATCATTTAGAGGAAACTGTAAACAGGCATCACCGAGCATGTGCACTGAGGAGAGTCATCACTTACTGTTTCCAGTCACTGAGCACATAAATGCTCCATCAGACTTGCTATAAATTTTGAGGCAATGAGCCAATTACCAGAAACGCTTCTGAAGGGACTTTTACTGTGTTGGCTTTTTATTATGTGCTGGGATTCACTGTGGAATGAAATTGTTTAATTGCGCTTCTTGCTTCTGTCTTGTCATCGCCTCGGTTTCAATTTTTCCTGATCCTTTATCACTCCTATGTGTTCACGTTTGGCATGTCCGTGTGTTATCTACCTGTATTTCAACAGCCAGATAAATAGTGTCAGAGGAGGATTAGGTGTTCATCTGTTAGAGTTTAACCTGGGATTAGAGGTGAAGAAATCCCTGAAAGGTTTTCACCTTTTTGAGACAGACCATAGAGTGTGTGTGGGCTTGTGTCAGAGGGAGCAGCAGCTGTGTGTCTGAAGGCTCCGCTCGCTTGCTCAAAGTTTCCAGCCTGGCATATTTAGAGGAGCTAATGTGGAACACCTGGATAAGTCATGCTGGACTCATTTAATTAAAAAGTGATCTAAAATTCAGTTTCCTAAAATCAATACAATTGCAAAGCTGAAAACACATTACAGACCTGCAATTTTCTCTCTTCTTAACTGATCGGAAGTGCTGCAAATAAAAGGAAAGGTAGACGTGTTCCTCAACGGCTCACTGGGATGAAAACGGTTTAACATGTTCTTGAGGCACTTTTATCATGATGGAGAACATACATAGAGAAAATTAAGCTTTAAATTGCCTTTCTGAGTATTTTATATTTATTTATTTATTTATTTTTTTAACTTGTCCTGTCCAACAGCTGGGCAGACGGATGAGAGCTGAGGGCCTCTTGTGTTGGAAATATTTTGCTTTAACAAGAGGGGCTATTAATCTTCAGACAAACCAAAGGTATGTCTGAATAAACCCCTTTTGTAATTGAGGCCAAACTTTATTAATTTCAATCATGTTTGAAAATTTTTGGTGTTGGACCGGACGGAAAGGGAAAGGAGGGAAGAAGAGAGAGGGATGTTAGAGAGGGGGGGAGAGTGATAGAGAGTGGGAGGGGGGGGGGTAAGACCATGAAACAGCATAGAGCAGACCGGTTTACTGGTTGTTTATCATTACGGTAAGGTTCAAATGTAGTACAAAAAGGGCGGGGCCTGTCCACACACACACACTGAAATGTTATCAACATACCTGCTAGCTGCAAAAATGTCCACATGTCAACATGTACACAAACCAGATAGTGTTCACGCACGCATACCTATGCCTTTAAACCAACTAGTGTGAAATCTTACATTCATTCAATCATGCGAACTATTAGTGCAAAGGTGAGCTAACACCTGTGCTCAGGTGAGTGTTTATGTTCTTCTAAAATGGATGGTTGAATGTGAAAAGAAGGAAGAGGAGCGCCCAGCCACCCCCACACCCAGACCCCCGCCGCAGCAGCAGCGGCAGCCGGAACCCCCCAACGCCACACGGCAGCAGGCAGGGGACCACCAAATCCGCCACCCAGGCCAGGACCAGCAGGACCACCGCGAGGCCCCCAGAGCCAGAGAGCAGGGAAGCACAGGGGAAAGAGAGCGCCGCCCAAGCCCAACAAGGAGAGCAGCCCCCCCACCGCGCCAGAAGAGCCCAACGCAGGGCAGCACCCGAGAAGGGCACCCAGAGCCCCAGATGAGCACCCCATCACCACCCAGGAGTTCCGGGCATCCCCCCGCCCCAAGGGAGACCCGCTCCGCGCTCCAGGCAGCCACCCACCAGGGCCACAGATGGTCCAGAAAGGTGCAAGACAGGGGCCAGCCGCCCCCGCCAAGGAGAAGCGCACCCCAGAGAGAAGGGGGGCCCACAAAGGTTGTTGTAGACATGGCCCGACCAGGCTCAGCTACAGATGGAAATTGGCGAGGCCCGGCACCCGGCGGCAAGGACCAGAACCCACCCCGCAGGGACACAGACACCCCCGGCTCAGGTGTAATATGATTCCCAGTTTCTGGGCTTGCCAGAAAACTCAGGGATCCCTCTCCGTGCGCAGGGAGAGCACCGCCGGGCCCAGGAAACCGGCACCCAGGGACACGGCCACCGCTGCCAAGGGCCCCGCACGCCCCACCAGGGATGGGGTAGGGGACAGATGGTTCAAGGTCCCGCCTTCTTTGCGACATGACTGTGTGCGTGTGTGTTAGTGAGGGTGTGTGTGTGCGTGTGTGTGTGTTTATGTTTGAATGTATATTTTGAGGAGTAAGTGGTGTATGCACTATGGGGGTGCAGTTAAAATTGGCGGGTAGGGCACTGAGGAGACATCTCCTGATTACTCACAGCTATGTCCCCTCACCCTCCCCACCAAGGGGCCCTAAATGTCTAAGGTGCAGTTCAAATTGGCGGGTAGGGTGCTAAGAGGACATCTGCTGCTTGCTGGCAGTGATGTCCAAGCACCACAGCTTTTCACAGTTTTTTGAGACAAACGGGGTGAAAAGAAATCTGAGTTTAGGTCTAAAGCGATACGCAGGAGAGAAGAAGGAAGATAAGTTGTTTTTTTGACAAAGACTACCTGTCAAATAAATAATGTATGAACTCTGGTAGACCATGGGTCAGCCTTAAATAGATACTCACAGTGTAAGAATGTCAATGAAGGGCAGAGAGGTGAAGGAGGGCTTCCCTCAGAACTCACAGCTTGGTGTGATATCAACAAACTTAAAGTCACACTTACGGTCAAGTTCACAACAGGGTCCAGCTTTGTCACTCACTACTAGATGTTCTGGATCTAACGTGTCCTTATTTTACCTCTGTTTTGCATGCTTGCGTTCCTTTTAATTAAATTTGTCCAAATGCATTTATGCAAAAACTAAACAAGTATTTTGGCAGTGTCTTGACCCATTATATAAGGATCTGTGTTGTTTTTTTTTGTGTTCATGTTTACTCATGTTTACTCATTTAGTAATTGCTTCTGCCTCTTTACATCATGCCTGGTTTTTGTTATAACGTTTGTTTCAGATTATTTAAAGACCCACTCAGATCATCTTTTGATCTATATTGAAAGCGTTTTCAGTGGTCCTTTAATTATGATTATGCTAATATTAGCCACAATTTTGTTTACGCTCTGTCCCACTTGCTTACAGCCCCTCCCACCCCTTGGACAGTACCGGTGAAACAAAAAAGGGTGAGCAATAACGGAGCCGTCCAGCCCCACAGTTTTGAGCCACATACCAGCTTAGATGAGGAAAACAAAGACGTGCATGGATCTACTCATCTACAAGTGAATCGATCAGAAATGTGCAGAGCAGTGACCTTGTCACCCATCCATTATATTTTCCACATCACAAATACAAGCTTTTACAAACTGCATTTTTTCGTCTGCTCCTGATTCACAAGGTTTTGTATACAGAAATACGTGACTCATTGAGCAATTAACTTTGCGGAAAATAGAGCTATATCGAGCAAAGGAAGCCCAACTTAGGCCCAGTCTCAACTACTTTTTAGGTTTTCCTAAAAATGAAACAGACACATTCCCTCCAAGAAATATAAAGCATATTTTTAGTATTAAAAGACAGCATACAACAGTAGTTCTTGTATTTTTAGATAAGATAACAAATATTTGGTTTATCAAAATAAACTGTTGAAAATAAATTTGCACACCCAGCAAAAATGAGTTTGTGTGCACATCTCTGTGACAGCACGTACTCTTGTGTGGCTGCCAGTTCTGTTGAGCCTCCGTGCCAGAACAAGCCAGGTAAGCCGAGTTATTTATGTTCCTGTTATTGTCATCTGTCAGCAGAGTTGCACAACATTATAGGTTTCCTTAAAAGCTGCGCATGATAATATATAACAGCTTCTTAGTCAAAGGTAAAACAGAAATCAATGAAAGTCCCTCTGAGGATGAGTTGGCAAAACAACGCCAAGGTCAGGACGGAGCGAGTCAGGACGGAGCGAGTCAGCAGCGAGCGATTTCTGTAATGACTGATCTGAAGATTTCCTCTTTTAAGTGACAGAGCGCGGCTCTCTTGTTTAACACTATCAAGGGTGAAGATGTTTCACTCAAACCAAGACAGAAACTATGAAGTGTGTGCGTGTCTTATCTGATCAAGTGTGTGTGTAAGTGACTTTGAAAGTGGCCAGTTATCTATTTGGTCTATAAACAGAGAAAACGGGGAGAGTTTCTGCAGGGGAACGGGATGTTCTTCAGTAGATCTCTCTCCGTCGCGAGGCAGCAGACAAAAAGAGGCACGTCTAAATGTTTTCTGGACCAGAGCTTGCTAAAGATGCCACTTTGGACTAATGAACACAAAACATCTGTTGTTGTAAAGAAAGTAGTTATCAAAAATCAAGAAAAATATAACTACCGTAAGAGAGTTTGAATGAGATTAAACAAAAGACTCTTGCTCTGTATTTCTGTCCCTCTTTTTTCATCTTATCTTTTTCTTCCTGTCCTCCTAGAAACCGAAGTTTGTGAGTCCGGTTTCAAAAGAATGAAGAGCAGGGGTGGGGGGGTAAATCCAATGAGCAGCAGATGTTTGAGCAAAGCACACACACACATATATTCAGATGCAAACACTCATTTGGAGGATTTGGCTCCTGTCATACAACTCAAACCAGTCTTTCAGAGACTAAAGAAAAGAATCTTTGGAAATCATACCACACAAAGTTATCGTTCTTGCAGAAGGGCCATCGCTACTCTATAGAATCCTACTCTTGTAGTGATTTTCTTTGCAGCCTTCCTAAAATCCCACCTCCATGCATGTGTGCACTGTGTGTGTATGTGTGTGATTCAGTCTAATCCATAATCACTGGAGGAAACAGCTGCACGGGTCTGTGTGAGTTAAATGGCGCTGCATTTCCAGATAACCCATGACTTCTGAGACGACAAGAATCCTTCAGGAAGTTACCCCCAGGACCTACATGCAAAGCCAAACTTACACATGTATGCAGTGTAAGAACGAGTTAGGCTTTCACAGGCACCAGCACTGTCACCCACGGGGGAGCATCAGCACCCCAGTCTTTCACTGTGCAGAGCAGTTTACCTAAACAAGCCTTCTTATGGGAGTACAAGAAAAACAGGCCTGTGTTTGTAGATGTGTGCTAAGTTTAGACCTGAACGGTTTTGCAAAACTGCAACAAACATAGTCAACAATAAATCAGTCAACAGCTCCTCATTCTGTTTGCTCAACGTGTTCCCCCTATAAAAACCCAACCTGGGGCTACAGGAGAGGGAAATTGGCCAGCTGTTTTAGAGCCGATCGGCAGAAAGGAAACAACATGAGTGGTTTCATTGTAAGTCCTTCCTGCAGCTCTTGAAAGTAAGAAGCAAGCTGCTGTGAAGTCCTGGGCTTGTTTGGAGAACAGCGAATGTCAATCTCTCTCTCTCTCAGCAGAGAAGTTTGTCATCTGTGTACTGTCCAAAACATGCATCCATCTGTGAAATGCCACCACACTTGGTTTATTGTCCAGACAGATTATCTTTCTTGGGAGCAGCACATTCTTTACATGTTTTCTATTATTTATGTGCAACGTCTCAATCCCATTACCAACAAATAAACTTTACTTAGGTGGTCGTTAATTCACAAGACTTAAGGGTGCTGACAGACAGGAATAGGAGGTGTTACTTGACACACAACGCCTTCAATCAGTAAAGTTTACGTCTAGTAGAGAGAAAAGGATGAGAGTCACGGAGGCTACGCTGGTTTCACTTCTCTGTTCTGCAAAACCGCACACATGAAGGTTCCGTCACGCAAGCACGCCTGACACACAAGCGTGCACGCACATGTGGCCAAGGGCGGACGCACGTCAAAAGCAAACAGTGGAACCCCACGCCCCTTGCCAGCGTCACACGCTCACTGTTACCCGGCAGGGCTCTCAGACACAGAGAGACAGGGGGGCGGATTTGATGAGCAGAATGATTGTGCGAGTGTTTGGTGCTCCTACATCAACTGTTAGTGACGTCTGGCCCCCACCTCCTGTCTCCCCATTGCTCCATCCCACTCTCAAGAAAGGCAGACCGCAAATGGAGGATCATGAAAAACTCTACAGCAGAGATTTGGGGCAAGTTTCATAAAAACATGGGAAAAACTGTGACTAAGAAGAAGGTTGTTCTGTTCCATAATAATCACTCCCCGAATCAAGGGAATAAGACGCAGCTGTGTTATCATTAGCCTCTGAGGCGGCTGTCAAAAACTCACACACATACACACACACACACACACAATGGGTAATTACTGCCAGTTAGCCCACTCATTTGTCGTTATTATGCCAAAATGACTTCCTCCGCTGCCCATTTAAATGCCTGTCAGTCTGGAAACATCCCATGTACTTGTTGGAACAAGTACAAATTTGTTATTAAGGTAAATCCACCATGGTGAACACAAAGTTGCATCCTTATTTGTGAAAATGCACAGATGCAACAACTACGCCACGAAATTAAAAAAAAAGGTGTTAAAGATTTGAATTAAATGTATTTTCAAAATAAATCTTTGAAGAGTTGTTGCATGCTACTGATTGTTGTAAAGGTGCATAACCACAAAACCGCTGACCCAAATTCAAAGAAGAGAAGCAAAAAAAAAAAACTTCAGGAGAAACGAAGGCCTTCTACCATTTCTTATTGAAGCCCTGCGCACACGAAGACACGTGAGGCAGTTGATCCACCTGGCTGCAGGCTAACCTTAGGTAAACTCAGGTAAAGCTGCAGAAGCTAACTTCTACATACTTAAGATTTTTTGTTGAGCCCAAGATAGTTCAGTCCAATTAACAAATTAAATGGTACAAAAGTAACTTGTGAATCAGAGATTTACACTCATAATAGAAAACTGTGTAATTTTCAGTATTACAGAGAAAAATCCCTTACCATAAAATGCAAAGTAGAATTTTTGTGCAACATTGGTTGATAAAACTATAAGCCATTCCCACGGGAAGTCCAACTTTTTGGGTTTATTGACAACCTTCTCTTTCAGCATACCACAGTGCTGGAATCCACTGTTATACTAAACATTGAAAATTATCATTTAGTTCAAAACAGTATATATGAACTTAAAAAAATAAAAAGTTCCAAGAAAAATCTGACTAACAGTGGACAAAAGACAGATCATTATAAGACTTAAAAACGAAGATCTTTCTTTCAGAGAAACAGCAAAGAAAGTCAAAATGTCCGTAAGAACATTCTATTTTTGTACAAATCAATGAAGAAAATGCTGACAGGCCGAGGTTGGGGCCTAACCCAGCTACTGTTGGATGAAGGTGGGGTACACCCTTGACAGGTTGACACTCTGTCGAATGGCTTACAACAAGATAATCACCACAATGTCAAGCTGAGACAGAGCAGTCGGAAGTCGGATAAAAAAAGCAAGATGGCAAACTTGGCATCATGGAGTAGTCAGTCAGTCTGCAAACCTGAACTCCATTTTAGCTGATTTGGAATGAACTTAAGGGAAAAATGAAAGCAAAACAACCAAAAAGTGCCAATTATTTATGGGAACTTCTTCAAGACACTCAGAATCTGAAGAATATTTCATTTATGTTGTAGAAAATACTGGCTATTTGGATGAGTCTAGAGTAACGTCAGTCATTTTTTGTTCTATCTTTATATTTCAGAATACAACAAATATTTCACTGAATACTTTTCTATAAAAAGTGGAAAAATTTAAGCTTCTGTAACCTTTGTGCTGTAGTGTGTATTTCTTTGTCACAAAACATGAACCAACCTTTTGTCTCATTATTACAAGCATCCCAGTTAAGAGTCAAATTATAAGGTTTGAAAGTTTCTTTCATGGCAAATTTTCTCACTTAAAGCTATTGGTGCAACCATGAAGATCAGTTTGGGTACAGTTTAAATGTATCCAATATTTCTATCATAAAAAGGATCTGGCAACAAAAGTAAGTTGTTGTGGCTCCTTGTGTTTGTGCATCATATTGTCATACAGTAAAACCAGATTGTTGTTGCTACATTTATTTAAAATCTTCTCAATCAGTCAAGTTGTTCACAGGTGGACACGATGAGGCTCAGGGGCCTTTTTGCATTAGATGTAAACTCTGTTCATGACTTGTGATTTTGAGATGGAAAAAAGGCCAGTTTCCCAGAACTATAAAAGTGATTGTAAAAAAATTAATTATTCAGTCAAAGATGCAACAGTAGCCAAAGGCGCTACCCGCCCTCGCCACCACCCATGGCCCCCTCACTGGCTGAGCGGCTGCTACAGACCCTTCACTTTCCCTTCACTTCACTTTCAGAGCTGAATGTGAAAAATTCATGGGGAAAAAAAAACTTTTTTCAAAATCGCAGCTTTTCTGTTGGTTTTATCTCCATAGCAACTTATGTTTTGGTCGGCGGCGTGACAAACATGTCTGTGTAATTTTTAGAAGAATCATCAAAGGTAAACGTTTGGATTTCCTTGGCCACTGGGGGATTTTTGTTAACAAGGACAAATTTTCATAATATTACAGTTAAAATTGTGCGAGCAACACAGCAACGCCACTTTTGCAAGTTTGCCACGCTGATGCCACTCAGAATCTACATTTCTTAACCCAAGGAGCAAGTCGGCGATAGCTTGAAATCCCTAGGTGGAGTTTAAATTTGTAGCTGGTACTAAAGGAAATTCTTTTTTGCAATATTCAAGATGGCTGCCTCTTCCCGAGGTCAAAGGTCAACAAAACTTCGGTGGTGGTTGTAGAGTTAAGCTGGTGGTATGGGAGTGAAACTTCATGAAAATTGCTCAAACAAAGGCTTTGTTTTTTGTTTTTTTCATTTTGTGGAAAGATGGTAAAATCCCCATATTTCACAATTTGCAACACAATAACTGCCAAGCCAATGTTTTGGTAATTTTAGTAAATTTTGCTCAAAGGCTCAGCAAGATAGAAAAATTGTGAAAACAATGTGGTCCAGGACTGCTGTGGGGCATAAAAGCCCTTGGATTATCTCCTGGATCGCAAAATAATGGCTTTTTTTGTCGGTAAATTATTTCTGTTTTTTTTGCTTTGGATGTGTTTTATTATTTTCAAAGGACTTTTTGCTGTGGATTGCTGGTTTAAAAAATCTTCAAATTAATTAAATATACGACCAAAGTTTGACGCTGTTTTTTGTTTTCTTTTGAGGAAATAACCAGCACAAAAGTGAAGACTGAATCCACAAAGTTATGTTTGGTAAATACTTTAACCTTCCAAGGGTGTCAGATGTGCAGGCATGAAGGTGTGGCATCAAACTGTATGCTGCAACCTAAGTTGGATGGTAAATCTGCAAAAATTATACTTATTTGTCATATAATGCTGGACTTGAAGGAAACTGTCTATGTAAGTTCTAAACATGCATTAAAATTCTAACTTGCTGGTGACAGTTTCACTCTGACAGGAAACTGAGAATAAAAAGAATTGGTTAGGGTGACAGTTTTCCAATAAGTTTAATTTACACTTCAAATTGTAAATGTGGACTTTCAGGGTGGCCTGCCTCCTCTCGAGTTTACTCCACACACAAAAAAAGGTAAACTGTCGTGTGAATACCACAAAATCCACTGGGATCGAATGAGTTGTATATCAACTTCCCTGCAAAGTTATTTATCAAGCCAGCAAGCCTAATTCATAACAGCATTTCTGCGCGCTCTGGCAGACCAGCTGACCTTCGACGCCACAGTAATGGTCTGCCTGACTGAAGCAAAACACACAACCTGGGCATTCCCAAAGGCAAGCCTGTGTTTTCTCATCCAATCTCACACACACAAATATGAGTGTGCACAGTCCTAGAGTGCGATAAGAACCATGGCACCTAAGATAGAGGAACGCCTTTAAGTGGAGCCAGGATTTCAGCTATTTGTGTTTGCTTGTAAAGCATGAAGAGTATGTTCTACAGGCAGTTTCAGCAGAGACTTTTTTGCACTTTCAGGTAAACCAGTCTGACTTCCTACAAAGCTTGTGGACTACCCATAAAGAAGTGCGGAAAGGTGATTTAGCAAAGCTTTTTTACAGCCAGATTGCTTGGTTAAACAGATTAATCATTGGTTGAGAGGGTGGAAGTGGAAGTACATTCCACAGAGGGATACACTGATAATACCCACTGCAAACTCAACTTATGAAGGCATAAGCATAAGCGTTTCCTCTCATTTAGTAGACTATTCCCGACCAAGCTGTAATCAGACATCATAAATCCCTTTTAAGGGTGTATTCAGACTGTGAAAACCGTTTGGTCCAGACCGAGCCTGCTTAATTTGTTCTGGATCGAGTCCTGAACCTTGTGTTTGGTCTGTATTCAGGCGGCCGTCAAGCGGCCTTTCCTGATTCGAACCAAAGCTTGTAAACAAAGGCAGATGACTAAGAATCTCCTTATTCGGTAGTCAGGAATTACGAGGGGGGTGCACAGCAACTAGAAGCAGAAATTATGAAAGTCCTGCGCTTTGCAAACCTTGTCGGTATAGTTTGAACGCCTGTATCAGTGTCAGGCTTAACACTTTTTATGGCTGTTTTGGTACAACGGAGGCATGCTGCAAGCAGTTACTGACAAAGAAGGAAGTTTTGACGTATATTGTCGGGAAAACAGTGAGAAGCAATGTGTATCATGTTGAAAGTTTTAAATACAAGCCTGCATTCATCCCACCACATTTTAGTGAGTTGCTGTGTCTGAAAGCTGAGACTTCTCAAACTGATAGGACTTGTGAAGTTTTGGCACATTTTTAATAAGGAAGATCCATCTCATTTCCAGGTATGCTGGGTTGTTACATCACTCCACATACCATCATCAATTAGGGCTTCACTTTAAACCCATAACTGAACTTCCTTTTCTTCTCGGCCAATCCCAATCATCTTTAAATTCATTGATTGCTGCCCTGTTTGCTTTCTACATGATTTTGCCAAAGCAATGCTTTGAAACGGACTGGCCCTACCACCGTCATCATCTAGGTTCTGGGGTTTATTCATCTATGGTTAGAGATAATCAAAATCACACAAGGCGTGACCAGCTCACAACCTAACCTCCAAAGATCATGGACATCTTTCTAGATCACAAAGAAATCTTACACCATACTTCCTTTTCTAAGATCTCTTATGATGTGTTTTTGCACACCACTCGCCTGATTTACTGAGATCCCTATGAAATGGCACAACATTGTGTGTGTATTTAATTGCACATATAGAAGAAAAGCAGGAATGTTGCTCATACAAATTATTTTTTTCACATAGGAAGTATAGAGAACATTGGAAAAGGCAAATAAAATTTCAACGCAGATGACCAAACAAGAAAAACATCAGTTGATATTGAATTGAACTGGAAATATATAATATGAAGGAACCAAAGAAAACTAATGATTTAATAAAACCTTAGCAAATAAGACAAGTGGGGGCCAGCAGAAGAGATGTCTCCTACTTTAACTGGTTCCAGATCAGCACCAAAGTCATCCGGAGGAAAAAATGGCACTCTGGATATGCAAATATGTCTCGATAGTCATTGTTTTTGGCATTGCAAAGTATTTAAAACTGGAAAAGAGGCCATCACCTTTCATGATGTCTGCACCTCCTTCTCCCAACAGTTCCTGCAGCCATTAATGCATGCACCTACCATTAGGATAAACCAACACAAGGACACCTTCAACCCAATCCTGTTTAAAAACACACTAGCTGTGCTATTTTGGTCTTTTTTTGTCACAATGTATCTTAATAAAAGACAGTTACACTCATTAACTACATCTATTTTGCACGTCTAACAATTGCACAAATCAAGTGTAACAATATTTTACATGTTGGATCAAGTTTACACACAAAAAGGGTTTCCACACATTTTTTTTTCACTCAGGCAGAATCTTTGTTAAATTTGGTTCCATGAGTTGTGTGCTTTATGAAATTCTTCTTACAGGCATGCTCTGTGAAACGCGTGCCAGAAGTTTCAGGTTCTAACTGAAAGAATTCAGTTCCTGCTGGTAGTTGAGGCTTTTGGTTTCAGCAAAGCCTTAATTAAATAGAAGTACACATTTAAAGTCATATTAAGGATTTGCTCTTAAAGGACTTAAATAAATGAAAACTATGAAATTACAAAAAAAATTGAAAGCAACCAGAAAAAAAGTCATATGAAATTGAAGTGGCAGCCTAACATATGGGAAGTTAAACCTAGACCTGTTATTGCAAACCTTAGTGCATGGAACCCCACTGTAGTGTAATTCCTCCTTTTTGAAAGAGAAGCCTTGACAAGAAGTCTGAAGCAATTTTACCTTTAAGAAAGTCACGCAACATGAGTCATGGGCTTCGCTTATTTTCTTCGGTGACAAAGAAAGTTACGGCAACCAAGTTTTTCTGGAAGCTTTTGTGCATTGTGCTGTAGAAGTTAACCTTAAAGGCTCACCCTGATCATCTTTTGAGCTGTTCTAAAAGCATACTCAGTGGTCCTTGAATAATGATTATGCAGTTTTAAGACAAAGTCAAAAAGTCTGTCAGTTTGTATTTTTTAAGTTACAACTACTGCTTTTTCAAAGGGCTTTTTTTTGTCTACTCGTGATTTGCAAAAGATTTCAATAAAAAAAAAAAGAACTTAATTTTCTTTATATATTTCTTCCATCCTGAGAAAATTACCACAAGAGCATAGTAAAAAAGCCAAAACACCAGTTTTTTTTGGAGTGGGTCTTAAAGTTTTTTTTTTTCCGAAGTTACAATGACTCCCATGTTTAGGAATTAGAATCCATATGTTCCTATTTTTAGTTGCAGATAGTCTTTTTCTGATGCAAACAATCTAGTTTACTGGGCATTTTCCGATCTGTCACCCAAGTTTTTTAATTTTATTCAAATTATTATATGCTGATTTTAGGGCACCTATTCACTTTTAGTCTTGAGTAATAAAGCACAAAACTGGAAAAAAAATACTTTTTTAGATTACCTCAACTACTGTTTTCATGAACTTTTGACCAAAAAGACAACCGTACATTATTCTCTACATTCAAAACGAAAGACAAGAAGGGTAATAAAAAGGACAAGTTTAATCTTGGATGGAGAAAGATGACTTTCCTAAGCAGCCGATTCTGGAATGTCGGTGGAACGTGTTACATAGCTGCAAATATTTGTTGCTTAGTTGGCAGGGCAACCAGACAACCAACCTGTTTGTTACAAAATCCAGTTTCTCATGTGAGACTCAAGGTAGTAAAAAGAGGCCATTGAGGGAAAAACGTGTTTTACTTAAAAAGAAAAATGAATGTTTAACATCCATCCATGTGAGTTTCATCACTTATTTTAGATGACAGAAGATCTAGAGATGTCATCGTACTGATCCCCTGACCATAAACCCTAACTAACCATAAGTGTTCACTGTTTACTCAGCACCTGAATCAGTACATTTGCCCACATAAAGCAGCTGATGTGTTAACAGGAGCTGGCACCCACTGTTCATGCTGTTCACGACTTTCTGCTTCAGTTGGGCCACTTCTTGGTGCAGCAGCTCCTGCACGTGCCGGCACCTGCAGGAGGAGTTTATGTGAACATGCATTCAGTGAAGCAACAAAAAGGAAGACATGCACGAGCACACAAAGATTACACAAGCTGCATACACACACAAGAATGAACTGAACAGTGACTTGACAGACACAAACAGAACAAACAATATCAGAAGCAGTCTGAGTTTCCTTAAGTAAGTCTACCCAAGAATACCTTGTCTTCAAATACACACACACACTCAACAATTAAATAAATACAGACACACTTAATTAAAGAAAACATTGCCATTATTTCTTTGTTTACTGTGACCCCAAACTTTGTTACTGTAGAGGTCTCTGGTTGTGCTGAGAGTTTGGGGTGTCATATCCCTCTGAGCCCCTAAAATGCAAAGATAACCATGCTGTTATTAAATCAGCTCATCTATCCATAGCCTATATCTACCTTTTCCTGTGTTCTATTTGATATCTCCTATAAGTTTTACATGTATGTTAAATGCTCTTCATGACACTACCCCCTGCATTTACAGGGTTTAGTAAAGGCATGAGTGGGACACTGATTTGTTCTCTGTTATCCCTTGTGCTATCCTAGGTACCTTAACATTGGGAGTTGGGTCATCTAGACCCACTAGACAGTGCACTGAACCTTTTTTCTTCAATGATTTGTGATCTTCACTGGTGTTCATGGATTACATGAAATCTTTCCACCTTTATCCACCTTTGTCATGGTAGGGACAACACGTCAATGTAAGGGTGGGGTCATCTATGATAGCACAAGGGTTGAAGCTGCAGTTTTTTATGTCTCTCTGTCCATCCTTACACTTTTTTGACATTTTTAATGTATAGTTTTGTGTTTATTTGTTGGGTTTTTTCATTTTTCTGTTTTGATCTATGTTTTTTTTTTTTTGTAATTTTTAATTCTGTATTTGTGGATTTTTACGGGCCATCTCATTTGGGGGGGCAGTCACAGCATTTAGGGGGGGCTTTACTTTTGCCCCCTTGCCCAAGCCTACATCTGGTCTTGGTCTCTGGTGTTCCCTGTAAAAATCTAAAATAATACTTTGACTTTGACAAATTGTAGCAAAACAGAAAGATCAAATCAGATTTGGCACAGGAAATGTTTTTTATGGAAGAAACTGGTAGAAACTAATTTTACTCTTAAAGAATATTGAACTGGTACTAAGAAAAAAAGTTGCTTAGTATCGTATGAATTAAAATGTCCCTTAAATGTCATTCAAAAAGCAGCAAATACCAAAAAAATCTGGATCAATTAGGTCTGTGCTATCATAAAAACCTAATCTGGATGAACATGTTTGCGTAGAGATGATTGTTTTTTTCCCAAATCATATCAGATCCACTGTTTTTTAGTCATTAACAAAGAAAACTAGAGACTTTAATTATTTGTTGTATATAAATGGGTCTGTATAAATTAACCACAAACCCTTTTATGCTGTTGCACTATAAAATTATTATTAAAATATAAAACAATTTGTGTTAAAAGGTAAACATCACTCATTACAAATTATAATGACAGGCAGCAGATAGCTAGATAATCACAGTTAATATCTTAACAACTATAAGCTTATGGAAGCATAAATCTTTCCAGCTTTTGAGTGAGTCCAACCACTTCCTAGGATAAAGATCTGATCAGAAATCCCACAGAATCTAGTTGTACCTGTCTTTTCAGTCTGGTTATGCCATCAACATTATAAAGCATCGTCTGGAATTATTTGATTTGGCGAGGGGGACTGTGGACAAATTTTCAACAGTTGTGATTTGAAATGAGCTTCATGTGTGTGTTTTTTTTTTCTTTTGTAATGTAAACTTCAATCTGTTCAGAGAAAATAAATCTACAACATTGAAATATACAAAAGATTACCTTGGTGTGTATAACTTTTGAAAGTAAATTTCGATGTAAAAAATGGTACACGTTTTCTCTCTTTTGCAAAACATTTGCAACAATCCTTTAAAAAAATGCAACAATCTTCTAATCATCAATTCTAACATGTAATCGTAATTTAACTTAACATTTTTCTATATGTATCTAAATACATAAATAATATGCAAATATCTATTTTATCTTTTTTCCTAAATTAGAATACGTAATCTTGAGTTCTACTTTTTAACACAGTAAAACAAGATTGTTTGCTTTTTTGTAAATATTTTAATCTTGTAATCAAACTATAATTTAATACTGTAACACTTCATGGTGCATTTTTGTGGAAAAAAAACAGCTAGACAGTCTTTAAAGTCTAAACACCATCCCACACGATAATAACACCACTTGGTATTGATCTGCGATCAGATTTCATAGCCATCTCAGTGGACAGTTGTGAGGAAGATCTCTGTGTTCACATGCACTCACACATGCATGAGAAAGAGATACAGAGAAGAAGAAAAGAAAAAAAGAGGAGACGGGAGACCCTTTTTATTTTTACTGCAGTGCTTCTCTTGTTTCATAGAACTGAAAGCTACCAGATCAAGTTCACTTATCCTCATCATGTGACCAATAAAGAGGGGATATAATTTGGGGAAAATATTCGCCACACCCTAAGTCACGTTGTGTTCATCTCAATCTGACAAGCCCGTGTTTTTACTGTCCTCCTCATTGAACGCAGAAGAACAAACATCCAGTCTTTCTTCTTTGTGCCTCTCTAACATTTAGACTTAAAACAATCGCTCGGTCCTGTCACTCTCTTTCCTCCTCCCTCCTCACCCTCCTCCCCTTTTTATTGCCTCTGAAAAGCCAGGCTTGAATAACCAACAAGTCTAAACACACGCTGACAGCCTCCCAGTCACACTCGCACACATAAATAACACAAACACACAAACGCAGCCTGAGACGTGCTGAAACAAAAACACACACTTTGTGGGGTTGGTAGGGTTCCCCAGCCCGGAGAGGTAAATGGTGTGGAACAGGTTAGCACTGCTGCCTTATAATGTCCCACCTGTACAAACACAGTGCTTGATCGTGGCTGAACACACACAATCACACACACACACAAAATAGTGCTCCATCTGGACTGAGGCCCTGGTGGGTTTTAATAGCTATCGATCATTTTCCCTGGTGACACACTCACCTCCCTGTTACAGGCGGAGCAGAGCCAGCTGAGGACTCGTACAGGTCTCTGAGTGTGTAAGCACAAAACACACACACACATGCACATTACCTTCAATGCAATGTCAAAAGGGCCATTTACTTTGCCGGCGTGTGCACACGGGTGTCCTTTTTTTCCTTTGCAACCACGTGTGTGTCTGTGAGTCCCTCTATGGCTCTCTCTGCGTTTCTTTTCAGATGAGGTTATTTAATTTACATAATGAGGGCCAGACTCACTCTCATAGATTGAATTACTCTGAGACAACAAATAAAAAGCAATGCAGACAAGGCCCCCTGGAAACATACAAATCCAGTTGCTGTGAGTCTTCAAAAGCAAGCAATAAAGTAAAAGCTCAAACAGAAAAGAACCAGCACTGGGCTCAGCCTCACCCATGATGTCATTGGACACTTGCTCATGAATTACGGCGTGCTGAGAGGGTCAAAATGAGGGAGAGCCAATCAATATTCTATATGATTCTGACTAATAAATCCAGCATTAGTCTGGATAAATAGTGACGATTAATTGTCAAAGCTAATAAAGTATTTTTGTGGCTGCTGGAGCCAGAGAGGCTGCTGAAAATCAGTGTTGATTTTATGGGAAAATTAATTGAAATGGCGCCTAAAACCACCTCGTCAAAGTCAGGCATCAAACATCGTTCCACGCTTGGCAGAGGGTGGAACAAAGGGACATCACTCAGGAAGAGTCTGGCAGAGTGTCTCTGAGTGTGCGCTGCAATCTAACCTAATGATTCTTGTCTTTAAATCACATCATAAATCCAAAGACAAGAAGCGAGATTTGTCATTTATCCTTGTCTTTGCTTTCTAATATAAAAATGTGATGCCACAGCACAGTTTTTAATGGGTATGAATGAAAATGAGCCACTTTGGGTTTGTGTTTCTTGTAAGAAATAGCTTGAGAAGAAGAAAATAGCAGCAGAGGAGAGTTAAAGATGTGGTGAAAGATGAGGAGGGTTGGGCAAGATCAACCATAAACAAGATAAAGACCTTGAGTTCAGTTTACTTATGCTGTTTGTTATAAAGTCACAATTGTAGCAGAAGTAAAAGTGAGGAAAAGAAGTCAAGTGTCTATAGCAGCAACTAAAGGAATGCCCCAGGTTCAGCGCTGGGCCAACTTTGACCAAAAATGTATTGAAAAGGAAGGATTAAGTCTGTCCCCTGAGGTGGAGATGTCTGCCTCCAGAAGAAAGGAGCGTGAAAGATGAATGCTCTGTCTTACATTTCACTTTTGAAAATTAAAAAAAAAAAACAACAGGTAAGCATGTGGTCTAAGGGACAATTTCCCTCTTAAGGTTCTAAGCCTACACTGTTGAGATTTTAAAGATATAATGAAAATCCAGAGCTTGATTAGTTTTAAATACCTTTAACCTCTTAAGACCTAGGAACCTCGTTTGTTTGTTTGTCTACACATGCAGTCACAAGGCCCCAGTTAAGTGGAATTAACTAACAATCCAAAATGTGATGTCCACACATATCAACGCCAGGGGGGTATTCCGGAAAGCAGGTTATGCTAGCTCCCAAATAAGTTTGAGGCCAAAGAAATGTACAACCACTGCTTTCGGTTCCAAAAACAGAAGTTTGTTTCAGGGTATGCTTAGTTCCCCTGGCAACTCGTGCTCTAAACATAACCTGGTCTGGAGCAGGTTTAGTTGAAGGTTAGTTTGATTTCAGAGAGGTGAAGCAGCATGACGTGTCCATTTGAAGATGATTTAGTGGATGAAGAAGCTCAGATAATACTTTTTCCACCGTGAGAGGGTGATAAGATCACATTTGGATGTTGGAAAAATAAACTTTTTTACTTTGATCTAAGTTTAATATATTTGCTTTAGTTAAGATAAATCAATTCTTTTTAGTTAAGTCAGCTTAAAGATAAAACATAGTTATCAGACATATGTGGTATAAGTTTGATTTCATTTAAATTAATTCAATAAAGTATTTTTTTTTATTAATTCAAATAAGTAGGTGTAACTTTGGTGCTGCTGCTAGATCGGCACCGCAAAGGATTTGGTTCAAGTGTGGGTTTTTGACCAAATGTGTTCAGTTGTTTAGTTGTTTTACTGTGTTTTGCCCAGTTATTTGTCCTAATAAGTTTCATCCTTTCTGCACCATGAGTGAGAGGGAGGGAGAGAATGGTGAGTTTATATAGCACCCCTACTCATATCCTGCCTTTTGGAACCGACATACCCAGAGTAAGCAAGTTCAGGCGGATTTCAGCCAGAGTTCAGGGTTAAAGTCAGGGTAGTTTAAACATGCTTTCTGGAATACCCCCCAGGTCTTAAGAGGTTAACAGAATATTTTGCACAAATGGCACCATAGGTAGTGACAGTGAAACACAAAAAGACAAAATCACAACACCTTAAAGTCTTCAATGGTAGCAAAAAAATGTGGATGTATCTTATCCATTTTTTAAATAACACACTGATATTGTCCTTTTACAGAGGTGTGGTTGTGAAAATGTTTCCTGACATGACTGTGATTAGAATAATGCATTTTTATACAAACAAACTTTGTGACAAAACTTTAGCAAGTTTTTTAGCTAATTTGTATGGTTTACAAAGGAAAAGATGATTTCCAAGCAGTTCTGTTGTGTGAAGTTTTGAAAAATTAAGCCCAAAAACAACAACAAAAAACCAACAACATCATCATAATAATATGTAAGCCTGAGCAAACAACGAGACCAGGTCTTCTACACAAAGAAGGATACTTTGTCAATCTGTCACCAATGAGTTTTGTTTAACACGAAACTATCAGTTGGGGAGGCAGAGATTTCAACCGGATTATCACATTTTCCACTTACTTTCTCATGAATGGAATTGTGGTTTTAAACTTGCGGGGCTTTCGTTTTCCATGTAGTGTGGCCTTGATGGTGGTATAAGTTTGATATAGCGATTCCAGCAGAAGCATGGAGAACAGACTGAGATTTTACTGAAAAGAACCACTGAAACAATACAATAAAGCCACTGCCTTTTTCCATCACAGGGGGAAATCCTGCTGCCTGAACAGCCACTGATAGGAGTAAGATGAGAGGGAGAGCAAGAGAGAGATAAGAAAAAGGCATAATGTGTGGGAAGATGGGGGCGGAGGAACACTCAGAATTGAGTTTTTAGGGGCAAGTAAGAGGTACCAAGGAAAAGAAGAAGAAGCACTTATGGCAAAAAGGTTCAGCAAGCAACAGAGGGATGTTGATAGGAGGAAAAGCTGGAGACTTTCCCTCAAGTCAGGATGCAGCTGAGTGGGAACACAATGCTCACAAAACCATGTGTCTCTGTGACAGTGCTGATTTTTTATCTGGAAAATAAACTCCACATGCAGCTACAGGAAAGAACTCTTTGTCTTATGTCTGCACAGAATTGAAAACAACATGTTGACTACTGTTTAGTCTTACACACTGAACAGGTCAGAACTGTGTGATCAAACATCGGTAAGAATAAAAAGCTACAAAACAGACCTTAGGATTTAACATTATGATGGTGAAAATGTATAACAGGGGTGTGAGACAATGCTGGTGAGGGGCTGCGTTAAAAACTGAATATAGAACAGCCAGGTAGAGTTAACTTCCAAGCTTCACCAGAAAGCAGCGAGAAACTCTCTCAACACGCAACAACATTTTTTCCGCCGTGGTTTGCTTTTTATGCTTTAGCACGTAAATGGACTTCAGCAAAGGAACCATGCTGTGTTTTTTGACTACGACTATTGAAGAAAAGCAATGCCAGGTCATTGCTACCCCACATATCTGTGTTAAACACTCAGGATGCCTTCACATTCTGGCTGACTTGAAATAAAGTGGAAATGCCAAAAGAAACGTTCACCTTTTCGAGTTGAGTGGTTTTCTCCCGGCATTCCAGTTTCCCCTCATTGTCCAAAAACATGTTTTATAGGTTGATTGGTGACCCTAAATGATCCCTTTGGAGTGGGTGGGAACATATGTTTGTCTGTATGTGTTCTCTTTCTGAGCACAGGTGATGAAAGAAAAAAACACAAAGAACAAAACCCTAATAGTCTCATGAGACCTCTGACCAGCCAAAGACCGACCTCTTTTTGAGAATAGTTGTGTTTTAATAACTCAAATTAACACATTTATCTAACTTAATGTATCCTACTTAATAAAATATATTTCTGGCTTTGGTGTGTGTGTGTGTGTGTGTGTGTGTATATATATATATATATATATATATATATATATATATATTATATATATGTATATGCTGATGCAGCCGTTATATATATAATATAATTTATATGGTTTTATTTGATGTTTATATTGAACTCACATATGCTAGGGTTAAAGCCAACAACCATTGAACTCTGTCTTTAATATTAGAGAGTACGTCTTTCAGCACAGGGGAATTGGTCATCATCCCCTCCCTCCCTCTAACTCATGGTGCAGAAAGAAATAAACATAACAGGTTAAATAACTAGTTAAAAAAGAGTAAAACAGGGGGGTATTCCAGAAACCAAGATTAAACTACCCTGACTTGAACTCTGAACTCTGGCTGAAATCCGCCTGAACTTGCTTACTCTGGGTATGTCGGTTGTAAATGACCGGATATGAGTTAGCGCAGTTACACTCGACTTGGTAACCCTGGGTTAGCGTGCACGGCAAGTACATAAAGACATTCTCAATGGATAGCCGATAGCCCGAGTCACCATGGAAAGGCGTGGAGAAAAAAGAGAGCACTATATTTCAGTGAGATGGAGTTGGAGATTTTAATGACGGCGTATGAAGATTATACGTCCATCAAAAAAGTAAAACGGCTGCATCAGCAAAAGAAAGAGTTTCTGCTTGGAGGAAAAGAACGGACAGAGTAAACGCACGAGGTTCTGATCTTATTTCCAATTACATTGTGATGTATATACAACTTGTAAAACAACAAATCAATGAATTGATTCAGTTGGTAACAAGTAATTGAGTTTAATTTATTCCACCTAATTTCTTATGTCTATCCAACTCAATAGTTGTTAAGACAACTAAAAATTACATATTTATCAAATTAAATGTAATATTACTCCAATTCAATTAATTGTTTTTCCATATTAATTTATTGTACTTCTTGAACTCTCATATGTCTAAGTTAGAGGCTGCAGATGTTCTCATTTTTATAAAATTAAAAGAAATGATTCAGCGAGATTTTACAACCAAGTATTATGTTATCATGACTCTGACTGTAACATCAATTCCAATACTGTAATTTTGCACTAGGGGTGCAAAATAAACTGATCATCCTCTCCCTCCCTCTCACTCATGGTGCAGAATCATTAAATATAACAGGGTAAAACAACTTGACAAAACACAGTAAAACAGCTACAACTAAACGTATTAGACAAAAACCTACACTTGTTCCCAAATCCGTCCAGACAGGCAACGGGAATGATATCCCACAGTTCCTTGTGCTGCAAAGTAAGTCCTTACATCATGACAGCTTCGCACCAAAGTTACACCAACTTAATTGAATTAAGTTGAATGAAAGTAAAATAACTATGTCAAACAACAAGTTATTTTTTTTGATTGAACTAAAAAAAAAGATTTATTTTCACCAAACCAGATAATTACGTTAGATCAATGTAAAAAAGTTCATCTTTCCAACTACAGCCCAAATACTCTTTTTAGAGTGTTTAAGGCCTCACTGCACTGCATTTACAGATGATACACTAATTTACTGCAGGCTTTTTACATTTTTTCTTATCCAAAATGCATGGTAATAATGCCACTTAATCCTTTTTGTTCACTTCTGCTCTGTCTTTTTTCCACGTTCTTGATGAATCACATAAGGAACTCCAACACTTGCCAAACAAAATGGATTTTCTGAAGTAAAAGAACTCTGGTCCAAACTGTAGTGGGAAAGCACATTAGATCAATCTGAATATAACTTTTAAATTAGATAACTTTAAATTGGTGTTGCATTCAGCAGTTCAATAGTGTTCATTAACAGTTGAATTCAAATGTGGAAGGATTAATCATTAAAGGGCCTAAATCATGCAAAATCTCCTATTTTGAGTTTTTAAGTGTATTATTCTGTTAATCCCTCACAAAAAACGACCCTAACGCAGTACTTTGATCCTTTCACGCATTTCTGAGTAGTCCTCTAAAATTATGCTTTCTGAACCTTAACCCCCTCCCAATCCACGAAAATGAGCGGGTACTCACATCACATTGTGACATAAATAACAAACATTTGACAAAAAAATAATTCTTTAGTGTGCCAAAGGTAATATATTATCAAATAAATGGATGTAGTTTACTCTGAAAGTAGAAAAGCATGATATAGGCCTTTTAACCCTTGTTTTGTGGTCTCATTTATCCATTATAGAATACATTGATGATGTTGAAAAAGCGTCTTTAGTTTATTTATTCTGGAGAGCTCTACAAGGTGCCAGCAAGCACAAATCCAAGTCAGTGTACATAAGAGTTTCAGAGATGTCGTCTGGCTCAAACATGGTGACATCTGTATCGCCAAAATGGAAACTAAATTTACTTCATTTTGTTGGACCTTGAAGTAAGCTGGGTGACATCACACTAACTCAGTCCAGTTCCCCTTTATACAGTCAATGATTTCTAACAAAGCTGAGTTTCTGATTAGTTGATGCGACGTGAATATTTACCAAGTTTCAGGTTTTGGAATATATGCGGCGTGCATCAAACCTTTCTACACACTGCGCTGTTGTACAACCCAAATACACTCTCGAATCATGCCGGATGCTAAAATTACACAGCAGGAACTCGTGTGTCTTTGTATTGACGTAACAGAAATTGGATACCATTGACAAGCAAATTGCGTTTGGTGTGAATGTAGCATAAATCTGCTTGTAATGACAAAAAGAAGCCATGAGCAAACATGGTTATGTACATGCTTGTACAGTCTCTAAAGTATTTTTTCTTTTTTAATCTACATGTACAACAACGTGAATGAGACTCAACCAAATAAAAAATGATGATGACTGCTGTAACCTTTTCTTAATATGTCCCATAAAACCATGCAATTTTCTCTCAAACCACATAAGATCAGGTAAGTCAAAGTTAGATCACATTTAAGACTTTATTGACTACCACAATTTGACACTTACTGCAGTACATAAAGACAACATTAGCCGCCATAAAAGGTCTGTCTGTGCTGGTGTTTTATGGCACAGTTCATCCTCCTTAGGTGCCTCTCTAAGCCAGCCAGCGCCGGGGGACTGATTTACTTGTCACACAAGGGGGACATATTTAGACTAGACGTGCAGAAGAGAGTGAGCAGTAAAGCTGGCAGGGCAAAAGATGACCCAGACAGTGAGAGTGGGGGGCATTGGAGGGGGCAACGTCAGCTGCACAGCTTAACCTCCTGCTGATGATTTCTGACCAGAGGCCAAGGTGCAATGGACTTCACTACACTAATTACCCATCCTGACAGGAATAACACCAAATAGTCGTGATTATTATGAAGCCAAGTGGATGGCTTTTTCTATTGATGAGAGATTATATGAGAATAAGAGCCAGAATGTCTTAAAAATGATTGTGGAGGCATTTGTGGTAAAAGATCATGCAGTAAATGTGTAATAATACATGTTAAATGTTGTGGTTGGTGCAAAAGTAAAATGTTCCTACCGGTACATACATTTTTAAAATATATTATATATATAACAAGTTTAAACTATTTAACATGTGGAGTACACTTGGAAGGTACTAGAAATGTGTCTGTACACATATGGAACAGTTAGGGCATGTATTTAACTGAATTGCTGCAGGACCTCCAGCTGGAGACCACCAAGACTTTTCTTCCCTCACATATTAAAATAAATAAACTTTCTCTGAAACCATTGACTGTATTTGAGCACTGGACCCTGCGAGTGTGACGTCACCCATAGCAAATGACTTGCTTCCGGTTCCAGCAAATTGTAGTCAATTCAGTCGCCATTTTCAATGCGATGCGGAGACAACGTCAGCCACTTTTACCAATCAGGAGTGAGCTTGTTGGAAATCGACACGGCTTCCACCAAAAAGGGGAGAATCTGTCAATCAAATGTCAGACGTGAGATCCAATGATTTCATTGGGGCATCTGATTGGACAGTTTATAACTTGAATAGCTGGTGCTACAGAAAAAAAATGACAAAAAAAATAATTAGGATTAGCAAAAACAAGTTAAAAAAATGTAGTAGAGCAAGAACGGTTATTTATTCAAATAGAATGACTAATAGCTGTTTATTTCTCAATTGAAGTCTTTCGGATTTCGGCTTTTAGGGATCAGCGGATACTTCCTATTCGGTCTGCGGGGCTCTCAGTCCAGTTCTCATATACAGTCTGTCTCAAACAAAGGTGTGAATCAAATTAAATTTTTTAAAACGTTTAATTAATGTCTAAAAATGAACCTCCTTGGCTCCACCAAGTCTTTTTGTTTCTGGGTTGATGCATTTGATTTATTACTTTTTTTCTGAGAAAGCTGGTTAAAACGCTTTACTTTAACTATTTCCATTTACAGAAATGTCTGTCTTACAACAAAAAAACCTAACAGAGCGGAGCTGAACAGCCGAGCTGCTGCTGCTGCTGGAGCTCCGGACTCTGCTTGTCCCGCCACGACTTAAGAGCGGGTAACCAGATATTCAAAAACAAGACGTCATCCCACAATCCACCGCGCTCACGCTCTCCTGACTGCATTACCTCATCCCACAATCCACCGCGAGAATAAGAATCTTCTGGCTGGTTGTCAGGGAGACGCGGCTTATCGTTTTAGACAACTCCACCCCCGAGACACGCCCCCTAGCCAATGAGAGAACGCCGTCATGACATCATGGTTATTTTCGGGGACGCAGCGGCTGCTGATAAGTTTTGCCTCCACGCCGCACAGCTTACAGTGTACACACAGACAGGCGGAGGCAGCGGCTCGCGGCAGAAAAGTTTTACGCTCTCAGCGCGCTGTGCTCACAGAATCACAACAAGTTTGGATGCGCTGACAGACAGTTCTAGAAGTAGGTTCTCCGGCTGCGCGCAGTCGCATTTGGGATTTTTTTTGTTTTTGTGCGTACAGAAGACTTTTTGGAAGCCAGTTTTTTGTCTTCTTTTGATCCGAGAAGCGGCTGAAGTAACTTTGTGTTCCAGCGACTCAAACTTTGATTCAACTTCTTTATGTATACCAAGATGGAAACTACTTTCTATGACGACTCACTCAACGCTTTCTCCCAGCACGAAAACGCCAGCTACGGATACAGCAACCCCAAAGCGCTGAAACACAACATGACACTGAACCTGTCCGACCCGACGGGATCTCTGAAGCCGCACCTCCGCGCCAAGGCCGGCGACCTCCTCACCTCCCCGGACGTGGGTCTGCTGAAGCTGGCCTCCCCGGAGCTGGAGCGGCTCATCATCCAGTCTAGCAACGGACTCATCACCACCACCCCGACCCCGACCCAGTTCCTCTGCCCCAAGAATGTCACTGACGAGCAGGAGGGCTTCGCAGAGGGGTTTGTCCGCGCGCTGGCAGAGCTGCACCACCAACACATGCCGGCTCCGGGCAACGTGAGCGTCACCTCTGCCCCCCAGACCAGCACCGCCCTGCCGCCAGTGTCCTCTGTGGCCGGGGCCGCCGTCTACAGCAACACCGCCACCATGCGCTCCGACTCGCCGGTGTATGAGGACTTGAACACGTTCAACCCGGCTATCAGCACTGTGTCGGCGCCAAATTACACAACTTCAGCGCCGACCATGTCCTTCCCCGCCGCCCCGCCTCAGCTTCCCATCTACGGCCAGCCGTCCGGCGCACAGCTGCCCCGGCTCACTGCGCTCAAAGAGGAGCCCCAGACCGTCCCGGAGATGCCAGGGGAGACCCCTCCCCTCTCCCCGATCGACATGGAGAGCCAGGAGCGCATCAAGGCGGAGAGGAAGCGCATGAGGAACCGCATCGCCGCTTCCAAATGCCGGAAGAGGAAGCTGGAGCGAATCTCCAGGCTGGAGGACAAAGTGAAGACCCTCAAGTCTCAGAACTCCGAGCTGGCGTCCACCGCCAACCTGCTGCGCGAGCAAGTGGCCCAGCTGAAGCAGAAGGTCATGAACCACGTGAACAGCGGCTGCCAGCTCATGTTAACGCAGCAGCTCCAGACCTTCTGAGGCGGCGGAGAGCCACGAGACTGATGTTGAAAGAAACTGACGCTTTCTGGGACGGTGTGTTCTCCCGAAACCATATCGGGGCTGGGATGATGTGGCGCAACACTGGCTGGACCGCGGGCCGCGCCGGTGCTCCCGGCGTCCCATGCGCTCCCCGGTGGCGCGTCCTGAAAGAGGCGCTCGGGACAGTGACACTAGCCACGAACCAGAGAGGTCACGGCAACACACAGGACGCCTTTAGGGGTTCTGTTTTTCTTGTTTTCTTTACAGAACAGAAGTTTTCTTGATTTTTGCTCTGCATGGAGCTTCTTCCTCTCAGCAGACGAGAAGTTCACTGTTTAGAGGATTCAAGAGCCTACAAAGACTTTTCTTGCTGCAGCCATGATAAGGGCCTCAATTTTAGGCGTGTTTTCAACTTTGCGCCTGGAAATAATAACAAAAGCTGCCTGAGTTTCTATACAAGTTTTCTTATTGTAAGAAATGATGTTAGAAAAGCTTCAAGATCGACTTGTTTTTTTTCTACAGCTGTTTAATGGGGTTTCACTCATTGTTATGTATATATGATCAACTTGAAGTACTTATGTTTACTTTTTGTCATAAGAATACTGTATAATTTTTTTATGCTTGTTTTCTGAGGACTTCAGAAATGAATCAGTATTTAAGAAAATAAACCAGATAAAAACAAATCAAGGAAGCTGTCTGTTCTTGTGACAGGGAAACGGTGGGTGTGCCGTGTCAGGAGCTCACACAATAAAACATGCTGCAACATGTTGCAATAGCTGCTTGGGAGCTTCTCAAGGTAAATTCCATTAGTGCTGGTATTGATCCAGGCTAAGTTATTGTGTTACAGCTGTCAGAGCGGCCCCGCTTAACCGATGAAGGCCAATTCTACAGATCTCCACCACATCACACCTTGACAGCCAGTCCCAAAAACTCCACATAAATGTGGAATTAGCACTTAGGTCTGTTTTCCCCCTTCTCTTGGGCCATCTAGATGTCCAAGATTACTTCTTGTGTTGCTGTAAAATATAAACAAAAAAGCTCAGGCATATTTAAACAAGAATCTACGAGTACAGTCAAAGCTCAAATTTCTGTTTATATGGTTTATGCCTCAATCAAAGTTCATGTTTTAACAAGTGTGAATAATTTAGCAAGATTTAATTTATTACATGGATTGCATTACCATAATATAATGCAAACTGTTGTTATGTCATCATAGAATGAATTAAAGGTAATAAAAGAATCCGAACATCAACTTTTTAATGACAATCATCACAATAATGTGACTTTTAGTTATACATGGTCGTAAAAAAGTTATTCCAGAAGCAGCAGGTGTTTTAAGGTGAACAGGTGAGAACGACTGACTGAATCAAAACAAAGACCCATAATCGATAATGACCCCCGATCAACCACTAGAGGGAGACACAGGCTTAGTCCATTTCACTTTAAACCCTGAAACCCTTCCTTCACCTTTCCCGCGAAATGACATAATAATCATCATACTGAAACGTTACATTTAAAGTAGACCTAAGCCATATCTTACCTTTACATTTTATATATCTTTATATATCTTTCACATTTAAATTTTTTTTTTTTGGGGGGGGGGGGGGGTGTTTGATTTTTTTCCTCGGCATTAAACCCTTGTACTATCTTAAATGACCCCACCCTCACATTGACGTGTTCTCCCTACCATGACAAAGGTGGATAAAGGTGGAAAGATTTCATGTAATCCATGGACACCATTGAAGATCACAAATCATTGAAGAAAAAAGGTTCAGCGCACTGTCTAGTGGGTCTAGATGACCCAACTCCCAATGTTAAAGTGCCTAGGATAGCACAAGGGTTAAAGCATGTGTCACTCATTAACATTAACGTTATACAGTATATCAGCCACCTAATTCAAGTTATCCCTACGTAATTTTGATTTTTTTTTATATCAGTTTAGTCATTTTATAATTGAATGATATGGACCGGATGTCCAAAAGTAAACATCAAATTGAATGAAAATGCCGGCTTTTCTACGGGAACTGTGGTTTCAGCGTGATCGCGCAGCTGGGATTTGTCCAAGCCGCGTGACATCATTACGGAAAGCCGCGCGCTTCTCTGCCATATAAGGAGAGGGCGCTCGGAAGATCTACGTCACAGGGCAGCAGCCGTGTCTTACGGGAAGTGGAGCCACTCTGTAATCTGCTGCTGCCCAACAGGCTGAGCCATGGGAAGTAATTCTCAAAGGAGATTGGATTTACATTTGAAGGGCAAATCAATGAAAAGATGAAGGCGATTAAAGGCTTTAAAGAAATGCAAATGACACAAACAAGGGCTGAAAAAGGATGTAGACTCCGCCCAAAAATGCAATTTATACCTATACAAATAAATATTTCCACATTTTTATCATTCAATCATATCTACTAGTTGAAGTTTATAGAAATTAGCAATAAAATCTGTCAAGCTCTTGTTTTTCTGAATAAATGATCCCTTGTTAAAAAAGTTTATACCTTTTTCATAAAACTATAATTTCTTGAAACTTTATTTGTTTGTTTGAACATTAAAACCTGAAGTTTTTATTTGACAGAAATTGGAAGTGTTCTCTTAGTTCAAGATCTTCTCTTTTTGTTGAAGATAATCAATTTAATTCAATTCAATTTTATTTATATCGCCCACCATTACAACAATAGTCGTCTGAATGGGCTTCATAGCAGTAATTGTATAAGAACATCATAAAATACAATAGCTGATTGCTAAACTAAACTAAACTAAACAGACAAAGCTAAACTGGGCATCCCTGCCCTTAGACCCTCCTTCTCGGTGACGAAAAACTCCTTAAAAAACCTGATTCTGGGGGGGAAAAAATGAAGAAACGTCTGGGTTGTCCACATGAAGGACGTACAGACCATGTAACAGACATCTTAGAGAAGAATTAGCTTGGATTTGGGGGGCGGCTGTGGGCGCCAGGCCAGCCACTGATAATGAAAAACATGACTGAATAGCTGCGATGGCTGGAAAATTCTTTTGTCTGCGTTTAACTTTGGACTATGAAACCTTTAATATAAGGACAAATGCTGAATGGTCCTTTAAGGAAAACAATGGGTATTACAAGGAAAGAAAAAAGAATAATTGATAGCTGAATGTTAAGGTTTAGGGCAGCAAAAGGTCAACCATATCCCTTCACTGCACCTCTGTGTTAATAGAGAGAGATTTAGATGCTGAACAAAGTTTCTCCATTAGGCTGATGACCTCTGGAGAACACTGTAAAAGTCTCACTTTGATCATCTTTTGAAGTATTGTGAAAGTGTTGCCTGTGGTCTTTTGATAATAATAATTATACAATTTTTGGCCAATATTTAAAGAACCTGCTGTGTCATTTTCTAGGACATAGTTTCAGCAGAGCGGCCGGAGTTCATCAGAAATTCACCTCTGAGTTTTATTTATTGTGATTTTATTGTGTTTCAGTAAGCAAATCTTTATTTATAGAGCACATTTCTCAGAGAGCGACTCACAAAGTGCTTCACAATGTTAAAACAATATAAAATCAGTATAAAATAAAATAAAAATATATAAAATCAATATAAAATTTCACTTTTGAATCTGTACAGTGTCCTTGGGTGTTTTGAAAGGTGCTTTCAAATAAAATGCATGGTTCTTATTATTATTATTATTATTATTATAAGAATGGAGCAGAGCAGAAAGCTTATGGTGTGCCAATTGTAGTTTGTGTGTAACAACTTTTTTTTCTTCAAATTTGTCTTTTTTCATCTGCTCCTGATTCACCACAATGCATTTTTAAGCTTAATTGTCTTTCCTCCATCATGAGAAAATTGCTACATTAGCATGTTGAAAACACCAAAAACACTATTTTTATTGAGTGGGCCTTTAACAAAAAACAAATGACCTATATTAGGACGTAGTACATACTGAATATTATACCAGATTACACAACAACAATAACGTTTGTAAGAAAGAAAAATGAATCAAAATGTGAAAGATGAATTATGATGTTGGTGTTAAACTGAGCTCTTCCATGAGCAGAGCTCTGCTCTGTTTTTTGTGTTTCTTTTTGTAATTGTAGGTCCTGCAGTGTTTGGAGTTTAGTAAATCTCAATTCAATTTATAATCAGTTAGGTGTACCAAAGTTTTGTTCTCGTAAACGATAAAGGTCCCATTTAGAATCGCTTTCTAGGATCAGTAATATCTATTTCACATCAAAGATACCTTACAGACTTGTAGCATTTTACTACATCTTGATCAACAGCAATTTTCTGTTTTGAAGCAGTAATGACAGTTATTATTTAATAGAGTTTGATCATTAATACATAAGGCCATGCTCTCCTGAGGGTTAGAAAAAACAGTGTAGTGGCAGCTGAAGCCCAGGAAAACCTCTGCAGAACAATGAAGACGCTCCTCTGCAGTGTACCTCACATTAATTACACTAGGAGGCGACAATGAGCTTTGATGCCTGAACTCAAATTGCATAACAGAAAAAAAAAAGGTTTTGTAAAGGGTCACGTCACTCCGTCGTAGTCACGTAGTTACGCCTAAAAACAAATATTTTAAAACTTGGAAAAAAAAAACAGTTAGAAAATAGTACATTTTCTGCTTGGTATGGAAACTGCCTCCACAAAAGATATTTTGAAATGAAATTTAGATTTTTCTTGTTTTAATGACTCCTAACATAGGCTTTAATTAAAAATAAAACTTCCACTCAAAACATTTTGTAATTAACATATAATAATTCTTTCTAATGAAGATGTCATGTCTTGCTAAATTACCTAACTTGTAAAGCAAATGTGACCGAACGCCCTCTTACATTTGTTAACCCAAATGGAGACTGGATTTGATAGGTTAAAAACATATAATTTATTAAAAACTTGACACAGATTCCATAAAAGAGAAAGTTAAAATGGACTCAGACAGTTGGACCGCACTCCAACACTGCATGAGGGCGGCTGCCTCCAAGATCGCCTCAGCCCCACTGCACTGGCGGGTAGCCACAAACACCACCAAGGGAGATACCTGATCCAACTCCCACCAGGAGTACCTGCTCAGGGTCCAAATACACACAAAAACACACCACAACCCAAACAGTGATTAAAAGAAAATACAAAACAGAAGAGGTGCACCTGAGCAGGTCACCACTAATTTATGGGCTGAAAACAGGGGGGTCCCCCTTACACAATACCATATATGGCACCCACCAGCTACCATAAGGATAAAAGGAGGAGGCAGCTACCCTCAGCCAGGTCCAGACACCAAGATACTAAAAATGAGCACAACAGTTTAAAAAAAATGGATAAAAGCAAGGGTGTCAAGCTTGATTAAAACATTAAAAACAATGACTAAAAACACTAAGCAAAACAGCAGTGGCAACTCTGCTGGAAAAAGAAAAATAAGTTAGTTCTCCCCTGGGACAAACACATGCTTTACAAACCCTTATATTACCTCTCATGCCCCAGGGTCAGAACTCATGCCACCACCTGTTAATATAAATAGAATTTAAAATGTTGCAAACTCAAATGCTAAAAACTTTAGTAAAAGGACTCAAATGATTAAAAGCTTTAGTAAAAACGGTCCACATGTCAAGCTCACCTACCAAGGCCAAACCAGGAAACCAGCATCTAGATTGAACTCCCACTGCTGCTATTTATCAGCCTTGTGAGCCAATCACAGCTCAACAGACAGGTGCTGGCCATGAATGCTAAACTATGGAACACCATGAGGGACAAACCACCACCCACAGCTCTGTCTGTCACACAAACACTAACCTACAAATGTTTATTAATTTTCTATCTATTTATCCTTTTTCTTATACTCATCCAGGGCAGGGCAGCAAGCTAAGCTCTCACCCGAGCTCTGCTGCAGGTGGTGGACCCACAGGGCAGAAAATGTTTCTATTCTTCACCAAACATCAAAAAACAGAACTGTTGCTGCACAACATTTTACTTAAAACTGTAAATAAATATAGGTAACATGCTCCAATAGATATGAAGTAGATAAGATCTATCTGTCATAGTTTTTTACTTGGTTAAAATACACTATATTGCAAAAAAGTATTCGCTCACCCTCTTAACTCACATACTTTATGAACTAAAGTGCCATCCCATTCCTAACCCATAGAGTTCAATATGATGTCGGTCCATCTTCTGCAGGTATTGCAGTTTCAACTCTTCAGGGATTCTGTCCACACACTAGGTTAGTGTGTGTTTTTAGGAATTTTTTACCATTCTTTCATGAGCACACTGGTGAGGTCACACAGTGATATTTGTGAAGAAGGCTTGGCTGTCAGTCTCCACCCTTATTCTTCCCAAAGGTGTTCTATCGGGTTTTAGGTGGAGGCCAGCCATGTTATCCACACCAGACTGTCATCCATGTTTTTATGGACCTTGCTTCATGTATAATAAACATGAACTTGTAAAGAACATGAAGTCATGAAATACAATAGGTGATGGCTAAAAAACTAAACAGGGCATCCCTGTCCTTAGACCTTCCTTCTCTGTAAGGAAAAACTCAGATTCCGGAAAAAAAAGAAGAAACCTCAGGGATGCTGATGAAGGAGGGATCCTTTCCCAGGATGGACAGGCGATGTGCCAGAACTCTCAGAGAAGATTTAGCTTACCTAACTGTACAACTACATGATTCAATTGTCCAGCAGATGGGCTTTATCCAGATGGGTGGGGGGATGGCTGGGAGCATGAGACGAACCAGAGGCAGAGTCCACAACCAGGTGTAGGAGCAGGAACAGAGACAAGCCAGGAGAGGAATCTATAACAACGAGCCACAAGCTCGCTGCTCTGCTCCAGCATTCACTTTTAGACAACCAGATCCATGTACATCTTTGTTTTCCTCGTCCAATCTGGCATCCCGGTCAAAGTTGTCCTCCAGGATAGCTCTGATTTTGCTCGCCGATTTCATTGCAGTGGTTGTTACTTCGGGGTCATCAGGGACTGTAAGCTAGTGGGAGAGCGTGTAAACAGATGGATGATGGGAAATGGGGACAGACTTACTCCACACCAACAATTTCGCTCACAACTTAAAGGTGAATTTCTTATTAACTACTGCCACTTTCAAGAGACTATGTCCTAGAAAATGAAAGTTTTTTTTATTTTGGAACTGGAACTGGATTGTTGTAATACAATGATTTAGTTCCTATGTTGTTACACTTCCAAAAGAATTTGCACTCTAATTTAAATGTTTTTCTTCATATTATTATTATTTTTTTTATTTTGTTTCTTGAGCAAAGACATTCAACCCGGATAAGGCCTCACAATCTTTTCCTGTAATATGCTTTGTAACATAATTCTTGAAATGACGGGCAAATGATGAGTGACTCAAAACTACAAAACTCAAGGGGGTTAAGTTAGATAGTTTTTCCATCTTTTCAGAGATAACAGCCCCCTGCAGCTAACATTTTCAGTGTTTCAACCCAACCACAGATTCCTACTCCACTGCTGTGATATGAATCATTTGTGAATTAGCTTGAAAACGGTTAAACGGAAGACATTTTCATAAAAAAAAAAAGAAAAAACAAATCTATTAAATATCTGTAATGCAGTTTTCAGGCTAAAGGTTGGAGTTTTGCAAGGAAACAAAAGCTGCATTTTCCAAAGAAACTAACCTTGACCATGGTGCATTTCATTGATATTTCATAAAAGTCAACTCTGAAGTCCTTTTTTTTCCTCTTACAACCAAACTTAAACCCTAAGGAACCCACAACCTGCCTCTTATTTGCACTTCATTGCTTCATTATCTTGGCAAGTGACTTTTAAATTTGATGGATAGCCTGACTGACTTGGAATAAGTAGGTATGGAGGAACACATACAAGTGTAACCAGAGAGAGTCAGTGTGGATTTTGATTGAGAAAAAAAAGAACAAAGCTGAAAATGAGTGCAGGAGTGAGTTGGAATAGGTCCTGAGTGGTTGTAGGTGCTTCCATGTGACTCGTAAACCGAGGGACAGGTAACCACGACGGCTGGAAGGAAGGTTCATCTTGAAGTAGGAATGGGTGCAAGCACACAGTCTAAAACAAAGCCTTCTCCATTGTGCCTCTCTGGTTAAAGAAAAATGAAACATTTTCATCCTAAAAATTAACTGTAACTTAAAAAGTAAGTAGGAAAGCTTAAAAAAAAGTGAATAAACTCAGACTTTATTTAAGTCATTCAACAGTTGGAGGACTGTAGGCTCACAAGTCAAACTGAACGATTTTGACCGATTTTTTTTGTGATGGACCGAAAAATCAACTGGACTGTATGCACAACAAGAGTTAAGGCGCACTGGATTATAAGTCAGATTTTCTATTTCAAAACAAATTCAAAGATTTTAAGCACACCTTATGGTTAAAAGAAAATCTGTTCACTTAATTTGCTTTTATTTAATTTTGATTAGTTAGATTTTTATATTTCTGGTTGAAATGCACCACAAACAATGCAACAGATTTTTGTAATCAGTTGGCATGAAACTATTCTAACCTAATAAATTTGCTGCATCGAGGTGATCCTGTGACACAGGGTGCCTCTTATTTTGAAAGGAAGACTGTCGAAATGTATAAAGTATTTCATATTTAAAATAAAAAAAAACATATACTTTCGCTTTATCTTCATGTTTTATTACCCCTTCCCAAAACATTTTATCTACATTTAACACAACGGTAACAATAACAGAACTACAACCTTCCCAAAATTCTGCGAGATTTCCTTTCGAGGAAGTCTTTAACATGTGACCTACTACCGTGTGTCACGTGACTTTGTGTTGTGTTTTTTTTCTTCGGGAGATGTAATCGACGCTAAGCTGGACATGGCGAGAAACGAAGAGAAACAGCAGGGACGACTGAACAGACTTTGGCTGCAGAAAGAAAGACATGGTAATATTCTGTTAAGCCTAATATGGGCTGCCGTTAAATTCATAGTTTGTGGGGTGTTTGCATCGCGGTAAAAGTTAGCTGTAGCTAACTAACTCTGTGTTAGCTATGAGCTAACGTTTCCATCACTGTCTTAATATTTCCAGAAGGGCGCCTTAACGATGTCAATGAGCGCCGGCCTAAACTGGTAATGACACATTAAAGTTAGCAACATTTTTGTCTCTAACAAGGTTACGTAATATTAACTTTCAGCCCTTCCGTTTGCAGTCTTCTCTAAATTCAGCCTCCTCTGTGAAAAGTGGATCCCCAGCATCAACAATGAAATTGAGTATTTTCTGCAGGTATTTTCATTGCATTTACAAAACCATTTATTTGTGGATTTGTGGATTCATGTCATTAACAAGTCGTCTGTTCAGCAATCCCAGCTGACTCATTACCCAGAGAGGAAGATCGAAGAGTTCCAGCTGCGCATCGAAGCCTTACAACAGGAATACAAACGCTTTATTACCAAGCTACGCTCTCTGGACCCCTCCTGTAAGCAGAAACCTTGGACCCCCAGAGCCTACACTAAAAGGAGAGCTGACATGCAAAATTCTCCAAGCGCAGGTCAGTGGTTAATCACCTTGATACAGCAGGTGTTTTTTTTTTTTTCTCATTCACTTGTAGTTCATTTAGAAAACTTTAAGTAAACATCTTGGGACTACAAATACCAGACATTGATCTTTTTTGTGTTCTTTTTGTGAAACCTACACAAATAAAGACAGAGAGAGGTCTATTCTGTATACATTCTGGGAATTTTACTCACAACCATCTGTAGGGTTTACAGAGAATGGTCAGAAAAAGAGAAAATATCCAGTGAGCAGAAGTTCTGAGGGCAGAAATTTCTTGTTGATGTCATCGAACAGCAAAATCAGCGCAGAAAAGCACATTTAGGAGATAGTCTCCTGCAGCTTGGCACTGATTTCGCAATGAGCATCTTGGACGTAAATACGTGGGAATTACATCAGCATTTATTTTGTCTGGACACCACTGGGAAAACATATTCATATGATGTTTTAGAGTTTCTCAGATCTGCGTAGCAGCACTTCCGCCTTTGCCGGTCCGAAGACAAAGCTAGTCCCGGGGAAAGTTTCAACGAACTGCTGCTACGTAGTTCTGAGAAGCTGTGTACAATCATCAGGAGTGCACATCCAGCAGTGCGGCCAGGCTTGTAGCTTTGTGTTAGCGGCAGAGGAGATGGCATTATTAGCCGCGGTTACATGGGCAGAATATCTTGATCGGATCAATGGTCGGGTTAAAATTCACCCGTGCACATGGGCCCAGAAAACCTTTTTCCGATTAGAACAAACGTTCCCATGGCTCACGCTTTCGTTCGGAATGAATCATCTGGGCATGCGCACTGCGCAGTAGTGTAAAATCACCCGGATGCGGAACTAGGTCCCGTTGTAAACAAACCGCTGCCACAGACAGACCGCATGTGCTGCAGCTCAATACGAGACGATCTTCCAAACGTGCTTTTATTAATGTCATGAATATTATGAAGCGCCTGTTTGCTCATCGTTATATTTAATCTGTGTGGTCAGTGCTGTTTTGTGAATGAAACAGCTGGAAGAAGGCTGAGGACAGGCTAACACGGGCTAACAACATTAGCCTTGATGGACACAAAATCCAGGACCGTGCGAGAAACGCAGCAATCTGCATCTTAGCGCACGTAAATCTCTGGAAATAACATCAGCCTTTAATTTGTCGGGACACAACTGGAAACACAAATCCACGTGACACCACGCGACATTTATTTCTGCTCTGAAAAGTTCACACAGACCGCCCCAAAGCCACTCCGTGAGCTAGCGGCCCGAGCTCTGTTCGAACACGGTTCCTGCCGAGTCCTGCAGCCGCTAACCCAGAGCGGCGGGGCGGCTCGCAGTCTGAACTCTCCCACACATAACAAAACGCACACGAAACAAAGCATCCTCCCCCCTCGGACACAAAATTATTAATCCAGCTCCTCTGTTCACTCGGGTGCCAGTGGACTGAGTGAGCATCGGGGAGTACGAAGCGAGAGGGAGGGAAAAGAGGGAAAGAGTGGGGAGAGCCAGCGGGGCGAGAGCGGAGCGGCGCTTTTCACGGGGCGTCTGCAGAGCTGGACGGTCCCGTATGAGCTCCAAAGCTTTCTCAAAGCCAAACACCGTCTATGCGTGACGTAACCCAGAGCAGCAGTGACACACGATTGGAATGACCGTTTACATGCTCCACGATCGGTATAACCCACCTATCTCGATCGGAAAAAAATTCTGATCCGAATGAGTCTGATCGGGGCAGAGTATTCCAAACGGCGCGTTTACATGACGCATTTTCTTTCCGATCAGGCGTTCTTTCCGATTACTTTTGGCCATGTAAACGCGGCTTGTGTCTCTAAGCAGCCGGACACACAGAGATGGCAAGCAATGATGTCATCGCCCCTCCTCCCCTCTGGAATTGCTAAGTCGAATTGAAATATGCGACACTATTCGCAGGGTGGATGTTAAAATGAAAATGCAGTCCCCTCTTTGCATTTTCGTTTTAATTATGACACAGAATAAGCGTTTTTTAGGTAGAAAATGAAAAAGCATTTCTTGTATTGACTTTTATTTTGAATTATGCTACACAATCAATTGCTTCCATACACATCCACAACCACAACACTGCGCCCCCTGCTGGTTCATCCCCGCGGTGATCAAAAATCCCACACCGTCACAGCTCTAGGTGGCCATGCACAGTGAATGTTGACCTTGCACCTCTGTGCTTGTGGTCTATGGCAGAGCAGTCATCTGTCAGCTTGAATTTTTGATTTTCTAATTCCTGGCTGCCCCAGTTATATATTGTTGTACCCTTGGGCAAGACATCAATGGGAAAGTGTGTTTGAGTGGGTGAATGGGTAGATTCAAAGCAATGAAAGGCTCCTTGAGTGCCAGTATGTAGAAAAGTCAATCATTTGCCATTTTAAGTCACGTTAATATTGTCGGATTTTGTTTCCTCTTTCACAGGTAAAGTTGCTCGCCTCTGTGAACCATGTGATGCTCTTAAGCCACAGAGCCGAGACGGGAACAAGTCAGCCAGCAGTTTCTTATCTGCTGAAGGATGCCACAGCTTTTCTGAGAGCAGATCACAAACCCAAGCTCCCACCAGCCCTGTCTCACAAACCTCTGAGGTCGCCGGTTCAATCCAAGACCAGCCCCTTACATTTGACTGCATTAGACTGGCGGTGGCTGCAGCTGCACTTAGAGGACCAGCAGCTCAGCCGAGTTCTTCTCAAACACACAACCTCGCACAATTGTTGCAATCCGGCCTGCCAAACCTAAGCAGCACTTCTGGACAAAGCTTTTTATTAAGTTCCGGAAACAAAGAAGACACACTAAGAACCACGCAGAATCACGCTTTGGGACACGGAGACGCCCGGAATACGGAGCTGGACGACGAAGCAGCAGAAAGAAAACTGGAACAAGTATCCAGCAGCACTAACACGACAGAAAAAAATAGTCATGTTCTAGGACTGGACTGTTACTCTTCCTCTGATGAAGACTATAGCACATAGTTGCATCTCAAAATATAAAAATAGTTCAGTCTAGGTGGTTACTCAACAAAGATTTCCTGATCCTTTAAATGGGCTGTTTGTCTGGGTCAGTAGGTATGCAGTCTTATACCACCCCTTAGACCAGCTCCGTAGCCTAGTGATGGTGCCCACGCTGAGCCGGGGAGATTGCGGGTTCAAATCCACAGTTGGATCAAACCACACTAAGAATGGAGACTGCAGCCCACTGGCCCCTCAGGAGATTAGTCAGAGGCAGAGAAGAAATTTTACAAACCCGTAAGTGTGACAACTTCAACCATTATGGGAAAGACTCGACAATTCTCCAGAAGACAGTCACCCACACCTTTCACGAGGAGGGCAAGCCACAAAAGGTTACCGTTAAACGAGCTGGTTCTTCACAGAGTGCTGCATTCACCAGGAACAACAGCAACCGATGGAGCGTTTTTAGGTTAAATCAATTGAAGAATGTGGGTTAACACCAGAGGAAGTGAGCTCAGATTGGAGTGCATCACTAGCCACTGCACACACGTGAATACTAGACATGGGCTTTAAATGTCACTTCTTGTGTCAAGCCAACCAGAGACAACTTCAAAAGTGTCTGACCTGAGTTCAGGAGAACAGGAGCTGATGCTCTGTGGTTCAGAGCTCTCAAAAGTTGAATGTAAATGTTGCTGTTCAATTCAAATGTCATATCATGTGCCACTGTATCTTCTAAAGTTCTTCAGGCGGATCTGCTTCATGCCACACTGCATGAAGCACTGCACACTGATTCTGAATTCATTCTGAATTCAAATGAGCCCCAACTAAATACCAAGTTTTGAGAAAATAAAAAGCCTGAAGTTTGCACCAAAAACATCTTTTTTTATTGTTCTGGTTTGATATTCAAATTTTCTTAGGCACTAAATGTCAAGATTTCTTTACATTTTGCCATAACCAACACTTTTTCAAGAAATAAAGCCTTTAATATTGAAATCTATGTGTCATCTTTTTAAAATTTGAGTTTGCCCTAATGAATTAACTAACAAAAATATTTACCTTAATGTTTTTTTTCCCTGTAGAGGAACCTGGTTTTCTGCCCTCTGTGAGGACAATACTGTTTGTTTCGTCAGTAGTGTGGATCCGAATTGTGTCTTGTTGTGTTTAGTTATTTTCAACTATCTGATTTGTAAAAATGTTAGTTAAATAAAAAAGTGTTTTTTTTTTGTGAATACATCTTTTAGGAATAAAATAAACTCTTAGTAAAATTAATAATTAAAAAAGCAACAGAATTTATCCAAACTTAAAATCCGTATATAGTAAAAGTGATACAGACATAAGTGAAAATGTGTTGTTATATAAAAAGGAATTCAATGCAAAAATGCTTTTTCAAATGCAAGAAAACCTGTTCCTTTCCAAAGAAACGTTCTGAGTTAAGTTACATCAGTCAAGAGGATTCCATTTTCGTGCACTGTCATTTGTGTAATCAGTCATCCCGACCACAGCTTACCTCCAATGTACAACAAATGGCAGAAAGACAGTGATAGGAACCCTGATTGAGAAAGGTAGTTGCTGACTCATTGAGCTTTTCTCCCATCTGATCACGTTAACTGGATCAGCAGTGAACACCAGCTGGTTAGACCCCAAACCCTACCCTCCCACTGAACCCACGATGCAACGCTGCTGCTTTTTACAGCAAGGAGCACTTTCAGCATGACTCTTCTGGGAAACGTTCAGCCACTGCATCTAGGGGGGGCAGGCGGTGTGAAGCTTTACGGTTAGGCGTGACGCAGTTACATCCCCTCCAGGTTGGAGAATTTTATGCACACTGCAAGGTGGGTTTCCCTTTGGGTTTTCGTGATCCCGGGGAAACGAAACAAAACCCTTACAGAACACACTCAAACCTTTTTAGTCGCAAGCCTGTACGGTCCTCACCAAATGCTGACTTGAGATGAAGATGCTCTTTAGCAAAACCACTGAACACCCACCAGTGAGGGCTATCCACTGTTAACTAGTGCAACAGGCAGGTGATGCAGAAAGAAACCGTGTCACCCACAACTGAAGCTGCAGCATATCTGCTCTGTGTCCTTAGTATCTACAAACCACATAGGCCCTTCAAAAGAGAGGGGAGAGACATTGTCTGATCAGCTTTCCTCTCAGCTCAGAGCTGCTGCATTGGTTTGGTTTTTTTCACCTCAGTGGAACATCTCGATCTATCTACTTTTCACAGGCAACCATTATGTAAACCAGCTCAGAGACATTCATCCTTTTCATGTGGCAGCAGCATCTCCCACCAAGACTACACCTTGTGCTACTGAAACTGCTGCCTCACTGTTTACTAATATTTCCAGCTGTATCTAGACCTACAAAAAGCACAATTCAGCGATTAAATTAGGTTACATTTAATCCATCTTTATAACATTTACATTAAAAAAAAATCATTGAATTGAAAAGAAGACCCTCGCTGGTCTGCTTTCAAAGTGATACCTTGCTGCACCACAAAGCCCTGATAACAAAACCTGTTTCATTTCATGGGCAACTGATCATGTGCGGACTCTAAATAGCTGTTCAGGTACTTTGAGTGAGTGGTTTCTCACTCATTTGTTTCGTGGAACTTCTGAGAAGGTCTTGTTCTGCTTTTGACTTGAGGTGCAGCAAAAGGTATGGCCAGCCCAAACCTCAAACTTCCTTTTGTTTTAAGACTCTTTTAAGACTCTTTGCACGGCACAAATTAACCAATTTACATGCAGAACTTATGTGCACAAGAAGCGAAGGAATAATGCAGGTCAAGGCAGATGAACTGTTTGATAGTTTTTCTGCTTGAACAGATTAATGGAACATGCAGATTTTGGTTCAGGCGTGGGAGTGGGCTGTGGGTGGAGAGTGTCTTGACAGTCCCATCCACTCAGCCAAGATGTGCTCAGACGCAAGAGCACACCTCTTTTAGAGCAGAGCTGACTGATTCACAGGAGGACCTGCACCATGAGCTGTGAGCAGAGACACCCAGCAGAGGTGTTTTTTGTGGATGGGGATTGGAGTCACCTCCATTCTTCGCAGCATCCAAACCACATGACCTGGATGCCTTTACCGCCTGCCCGGGAGAAGAAGAAGGGACATGGGAAGAGCTGGGGCTTCATGGGTCTCCACCCTGGTGGGGCCTTGATTGCACTGATGCTGTTCATGTTGGTGTTCACAATCCTGGGGTTCGAAGCCTACCAGATTTTGCAATTAAGGGAAAAACTCAAAGACATTGAAAAGGTAAGAGTTACTGCAGAAAAAAGCCTAATCATGTATGAAGAACATGTTCCTAAAAGAATACCTTTTTTTAATGCAAAATATTATTTTACATTGTAAATTAAGCAATGTAAATTAGGCAATGTAAATTAAGCAGTGAGGTCAAAGAGATCACTATTTTGAGAGACCTGCAACAAAAATTAAAAAGGTGTGACTTGGGTAGTTTTTCAGGTGTCAGTGGAGGAGGGAGAGTGGAAAAGTGTCTGGAAAGTTTTGGTGTGTTTACTAAGTAATTAGCATGGTTTGCTTTATATCTTAGCATCTGAGCTGTGACATTTAAAAGCTCCAAACCCATAGATTCTTTCCTCCACTTGTGGTCATCCAGACAAGATTTCCTCCTACTGAGCTGTGCTCTGAGAACGCTTCTCAGATGAAAGAACGAATGCAGCGCCTCGACTGATGTGGTATTGACAAAACGTTTGTTTCATTTCCCTTTAGGTTGAACCTCAAGCAGCGGCAGAATTTAGTGTGCCTCTGAAGCAGATTGGTAGGTCTCAGCATTTTTATTCAAGCGCATCTCACTACAAATAAATAAAGTAAATAAAAAGGTTAAAAAAATTAATGATTAATCTGTGTTTTTTTTTTAGGATATTTGAAACATGAACTTGGATTAAAGGAAGAAGATGAAAGCGACCGACCTGCAGCACATGTGTTAGGTAAAATTTCTGTTATTTAAACACACCGGGCCCTTTTTCTTCTTTGCATCTAAGACAATCTCATCTTCCTTTCTTTCGCCAGGGCGTGTTCAGAACTATGGTTCAGAAAAGACCTTGCGTTGGGAGCCAAAAACAGGCCAGGCATTCACCTCAGGGGGAGTGGTTTACCGGCTTCAAGACGGGTCCTTGCAGGTCAATCAGACTGGATTCTTCCAGATTTACTCACGAGTGGAATTTATCTTTAAAAAGTGCTCCCCTGCCACCATGTTTGAACACCTGGTGTTTAAAAAGCGAGCCAAAAAGCCGTCATCCGAGACCTTAATGGTGGCTCGGAGGGTGGGGTTCTGCCCTCAGCCACAGCACTCCTGGACCACGGAGAGCTACCTCGGCTCGGCCCACCACCTAGAGCAAGGCGACAGAGTCTTTGTGAATGTATCACACCCAAATATTCTCAGTCACTCACATTATGGCAACTTCTTTGGCCTCTACAAGATCTGAAGACTTAGACTTTATGTTAGAGTTTAAGTCTTTCACTCCAGATTGGAGGTGGCTCATATCAAATAGTGAAACATATCAAGTGAATGGCGTATGGAAAAAGTTGCAGATATTCCTAATTGGCAGCTTATTCAGAAGTTAAAGCCCTTCAAGTACCGGGGAAAATAAATGAAACATTGTTTGTACAAATGTGTGAGAGCGAAAGAAGAGATTGTGCCTTTTATTGATTGTGTGAAGTCAGTTAACACTAAGGTGCTGATCTAGTTGTAGCATGTGAAGTATTTATTTTAGTGAGAAACTGAAACCTTGTTTGCCTGTTTGTTTGTTTTTTAATTCTTGTATCATCATGCAAATAAAAACATAATTTGAGTGGGTTTTTGTTTGTTTGAACACAGAATGGAAACATAAACCCTGAAGCTATGACACATGAAATGATAGTATCACATGTTTGAATAGACAGAGGGGCACCCACAAGAGTTTTTAATGTGACCGCTGGAAAATATTCACATCAAGACACCAACTCTTCTCATAGTGGTAGAAATTTGCATGCATTCCTCCTTGCAGACATTTTTGCACTTCAGAAGAAAATCCCCTTATCTCTATTTATTTCCTGATCGATTACTGTTCCGTGTCTAACCCAGCAATTCTACATAATTGGTGCCAGTGCAACCCTTTTTTTTTTTCTTCTATTCTCAAATCGACCAACTCAGCGCTTTGCTCTTTTTCAGTACACCACAAACCCATGTTACTGATGTGAGATGGCTTTGCAGGCCGAGCTGCACTCTCTGTGAGGGGACAAGAAATGGCAGTTTTGACTCGTTTCCTTCCTGTGCGAACACCACAAGGGTCTCAACGCATGAAGGTGGATTTTTGTCAAAGGGTTTATTTCTTTGCAAACGCAGCGTTAAACTGCACAGAAACGTTTGACACACTTCTCAAATCTAAAAAGGACAGCAAGCCAGTTGTATAGGAATAAATTATTAATTACTTTTATACAGTAAGCAATCAAGTAAAAACATTTTGAGCCTTTTTTTTTCAACCAGTCATCCAAATGATAAAACAGTCTAATTTTTTTAAGATAATCCAGAATTGTGCAACATGAGGATTGATGGTCTATGGCATCCAAATTCCTTTGTAAAAAATCCTAACTGGAGCTATCATAATGTCAACTTTTAAACCAACAAAGAAGCTGCTGAAAGGTTGCATCACGTGTCTCACCTGCTGTTGCCCACATTTGTGCATATGTGTTGCCAAACTTGTTGCACAGCCTTACAAGTCTTTGCATGTTGTGGCTGCATCTGTTTCATCAGATTAAGCTAATTTTTTTATCTTTATTTTCAAACATGCACACATCGTCAGCCATTAACCCTTATTTTATAACCTACTGGTATGAAAAAAATAGTTCAATCTGCAGAGAGTAAAATCTAAATCTAACCCGTTGGTCCCTGAATTTTTTTTTTAGCTGTGAAAACAACAACAAAAATCACTGATGTTTTGATTTAAATTAATGTTAAATTGGAGCTGAGTTGGTTTGATGCATATTTGCATCAAAAGGCATCATGGGGTTAAAGAGGTGATTGAAAAAAAAAGGGTTGAAAGTGTTAATTAAAAAGGGTAGACTTAGTTTTTTTCTGCAAAATCAAAAGGTTTCTGACTGGCTAATGCAAGTCCTTCAAAAACCACAGGGTGGTTTGAAAAGAATGAGAACCAGGGAGACAATCACACACAGCCTTGATGTGCTGTGATAGCAAACCATAAAGTAAGATAGGCAAACAGATAAAAGAGAAGCAGCTTTGAATGAAGACCATGTGATGAGGGAATGTGTCCACAAAACAGCAGCCATTCATCCTTTTTGCAAGCCAATTTAAAACTAAAGAGGGAAACAGTTTTGGATTAAATACATTCAACTTTTTCTAGGTGTTCATGTTGCAAACTTGAAGTAACAAAAAAAATGTTCACAGACGTTGAGCTGCAAAAGATGGGACAAAACATACCAGAAGATATTGTTTCTCAACAAGTAATTGCTAATTCACTTCAACTGTGGATGTAAAACCTTACAGAGGTTAGTATAAAGTGAAGGTTAATGTAGTGAGAATATTAGGTGATGTCGTGATGACATCACCTATGGCTGATGACTACAGGAAAATTGGGAATCAATTAGGAGTCAGTTAGAAGATCGAGGCAGTCAGGCTACAAAAGAAGTATCGATGCACATCACTAAGGAACACAAATTTATAGACTTTCAGGTTATTTTTAATTATAACATTGTGAATTAATTTGATTAAGATGTACATAACCCTTGTGCTATGATAGGCACTTTAACATTGGGAGTTGGGTCATCTAGACCCACTAGACAGTGCTCTGAACCTTTTTTCTTCAATGATTTTTTATCTTCACTGGTGTCCATGGATTCCATGAAATCTTTCCACCTTTATCCACCTTTGTCATGGTAGGGAGAACACGTCGATGTAAGGGTGGGATCATCTAAGATAGCTCAAGGGTTAAAACATTAATTCTCTGCAGAATTCTGTCAGATTTCTTTGCAGCCTTGTGATTTTCTGAAATCGCATTTTTGTGGGTTTCATGAGCTGGAACCATCATTTGAGTAAAAATAAACAACTAAATACTTAAATTCAACTAAACAGTGGTCCCTGAAATTATATTCTAGTAAAGTTGAATTCATTGAGTGGAATTATGGAAATCAATACACTTTTCCATGATATTGTAAATTTTGGAAAGGGTCTGTTCATGAAGTATGACAGTAAAAAAAAAAAGCAAATGAAACATCAGTGTTGTTGCTGAGTCATTGGTGTGTTCTTTTACACTCCTGTTGTTAAGACTCCTCATTTGTAACACATGAGGGTGTGTGAAATTCACCACTTGGATTTGACACATCCACTGAGGCTGCCTTTTGATGGTTTAACAAAGAATCCAATCGTTTAATCATGAGTATCAAGCAGAGACTCATTGAAACCTACTTTGTTTTTTAGAGTCAGATTTATAAATATATGGATCCAATGTACAGAACATGTCAACTACTGATTGTGTTTCATATCTCATATTAGCCTATAGTTAGAACTATTTTAATTATAGAATAAAGTGAGAGGTTTTCAACTTGGGTTGAAAAATGTGGCCTCACTATGAGTTTGGGTTCTTACAGTGAGAATTTTTTAGTAAACCAGCACCTGATAAACTCAAACTCAAACTTTATTTATTTATATAGCGCCTTTCATTTCAGTTAAAAACACAAAGCGCTTAACATAAAAGCAGATAAAACAGTAAAAAAAAAAAACGAAAATTGTTTAAAACAGCAAACAAAGGACAATCACACAAAGATGGGACCCCTCCCTTACCACCCCCCACGCCACCCACACCCCACCCACCCAGTTCCCCCAGTAGAACCCTGAACAGCAACAAAGAACTGCAGCTAAAAGAAGGTCTGGCTTGGTACTGCTGCGAGGAAACGATATGATGGGGATCCATTTATTCCAAGGCCCAGCCGGACCACAGGGGCCACCACCACAGCGCCCGCCCAGCCCAGAGCAGCCTAGGGCCCACTCCATGGCTATTAGACCACAGAGCGGGACCCCAGCCCGCCCAACCAGAACGGGCACCGCAGCAATAGCACCCCCTACAGGTCAAGCCGGTGGTGCCCCAGAAAAACGGATTCCCAAGAGGAAACACTGGAGTAAAAAAGATCAGAATAAAAATTATCATAAAATAACAACAATAAAAATATAGAAAAGATAAAAAATAAAATAATATTTAAATATTTTAGTAATTAAAAAATAAAATACATAAACTGATTAAAACAACCTACGTGTCATTGGTAAAATAACAATAAAAAGAATAGCATATTAAAAACAGAGATAATAATAGTCCTTACAAATAAATAAATGAATAAATACGTAAGTTAATAAGTTAATTAATAAATAGATAGATAAAAAATAAAAAAGAGATAGGAAATGATCAAAGTCATGTAAAAGCCAGACTAAAAAGGTGGGTCTTGAGCCTCTTCTTAAAAACCTGGGACTCTGTGAGGTGAGAGAATATCTGAAAGAAAAATATGATTAAGTGTTTAAAAACAAATGAATAACATCTTTAAACCTAATCTGCAGACATTTCAAAGACGTTAATCCCAGCATAATGATAAGTGATAAGATAAATGCATTAACTAAGGTCTCTGCACTGGCTTGGAGAAAAGACCATCTGAATCTTGGGATCTTTCCAAAAAAAGAAGCTGTACTGGTTACTGAACATGTGGATGAAGGTTTTCATTTATCCAGGTGATGTCTTGAAGATGAGTCAAGGCATCTTGACTGAGTCTCCTTCCTTGAAGGGTTTTATCACTTGTCCATGTGAATACAAATACAACCCAAGATTTCTTGCTGAGTTATAACATTTTCGTGCTAGATTACAATGCTTCCTTTCACTTAAAACTCTCTCTGTCTCATTCTCAGGACCAACAATTAAGGTTTTGCTTTTGTCCTCACTTAGCTGTTCTTGGACATCCAGGGGCTCCATGCCATCAGGAGAGACACACACATTTAGTATTATCAGTATTGCTGTGAACATGAATGTGTGTCTCCTGTTGTAGCATGTGCAGAGGCAAAGCAAAAATCAAACATGGAAGAAAAATTATGCCATAGTGGAGTGGATAAAGCCAAAACAAAAGTTTTAAGGGATTATTGTGAGTAACTATGTCCAAGACTTAAGAAGATCCAGCTCTACTGTTAAAAACATAGTAAATAACCACACAGTAGGGCTAGAGGGACAGTTTTGTAAAATATGACTCAATAAAGTTGCTGTACACACCTGATGTAGCAAAGATTGCTGAAAATAGGGAGATTAACGATGACTCCAATAAGTCGCTTGGTGTGAAAATAAGAGTGTGTAGTTGTGCAGCCCTTCGACAAAATGGCGACCTGCCCAACTATAGCTGGGATAGGCTCCAGCAGCCTTCTGCCCCTGAATAGGATTCAGCGGGTTTGAAAAATGGATGGACGAGTGCTTATATTAAAGTATACTGTACAAATTATGCCCCCCCACAAATTTACAACAAGGCAAAAACTTACAATAAAGTTGGCAAAAGCTGTTGAAAAGTCCCCAGGGATTTCATTGAAGAACAAAAAAATAAAAAAAAAGTTTGTGACAAAGACCAGAAATAAAAATACAAACCAACAGCTAAACTGGGAAACATGACATAAGAAACCACATGGTGGTGCTTAAAAGCTTCTTTTATTACATAGTTTACTACTTACCAGGGGCAGAGCTACAGATGAGCAAGGGAGGCAGCTGTCCCCCCCAGCAAAAAGCCCCCCGACACACACACAAACCCCTCTAATTTCTGAGTCCATATTAACCCTTGTGCTATCCTATGACCTACATTGACGTGTTATTCCTACCATGACAAAGGTGGATAAAGGTGGAAAGATTTCATGTAATCCATGGACACCAGTGAAGATCACAAATCATTGAAGAAAAAAGGTTTAACGCACTGTCTAGTGGGTCTAGATGACCCAACTCCCAATGTTAAAGTGCCTAGGATAGCACAAGGGTTACGGTCATTACTGACAAAGGTTTACTTTTAATCTCTATAAGCTTTAGTAATAGCACCTCAGCATTGTATGTATATAAAATGTTCAAGCTCTGCCACTGCTATTAACCATGGTCTTTTAGGACTGAGTTTGTAGTTTTTGATTTTGTAGTTTCAGGGCCCTTTTGCTTAAGATGAAGAAGGCTGTTTTAGCGCCATCTACTGTTAATCTTTTATATACAATAGCTTTTATGGTCTAAAAACTTGCACTATTTCAAAAGTTCAATATGATGTTGGTCCACCTCTCGCAGCTATTACAGCTTCAACGCTTCTGGGAAGGCTGCCCACAAGGTTGAGGAGTGTGTTTACAGGAATTTTTGACTATTTTTCCAAACGTGCATTGGAGAGGTCGCACACTGTTGGTGGAGAAAGCCTGGCTGTGAGTCTCCACTCTAATTCATCCCACAGGGGTTCTATCTGGTTCAGGTCAGGACTCTGCAGGGCAATCTAGTTCATCCACACCAGACTGTCATCCATGTCTTCATGGACCTTACTTTGTCTACTGGTGCACAGTCATGTTGGAAGAGGAAGAGGCCTGCTCCATACTAGTCACACAAGGTTGGGACAATGCGGTCCAAAATGTTTTGGTATCCTGAAGCATTCAGTGTTCCTTTCACTGGAACTTAGGGGTCAAGCCCAAGTCCTGAAAAACAACCCCACACCACAATTCCTATTCTACTAAATTTAATACTCAGCACAATGCAGTCCCAAATGTATCGTTGTCCTGGCAACCTCCAAACCCAGACTCGTCCATCACATTACCAGATGGAAAAGCATGGCCCATCACTCCGGAGAACCAGTGGGAAATGCAGTGGCTGTGTGCTTTACACCACCGCATCTGACACTCTGTGTTCCACCTAGTGATGTGTGGCTTTGATGCAGCTGCTTAGCCATGGAAACCCATTCTATCAAGCTCTCTACGTTCTGTACTTGGGCTAATCTGAAGATCACATGAAGTTGGGAGCTCTGTAGCAGATTACAGTACAGAAAGTCGGCGACCTCTTTGCACTATGCGCTTCAACATGCGCTGACCCCTCTCTGTCAGTTCATGCGCTCTACCACTTCATGGCTGAATTGCTGCTGTTCCCAAACTCTTCCATCTTGTTATGATAGAGCTGACAGTTGACTGTTGAATATTTAGGAGCGAGGAAATCTCAGGGCTGGATTTGTTCCACGCTGGAATTCACTGACCTCCCGAGAGCGGTACATTCTTTCACAAATGTTTGTAAAACTGTCTGCATGCCTGAGAGCTTGATTTCATACACCTGTGGCCAGGCCAAGTGATTAGGACACCTGATTCTGATTATTTGGACAGGAGAACAAATACTTTTTGTGATATTGGGTATTTTGAACCCATCCATCCACCATTTGATAGACTAAATCTTGTTTCAGACCTAGGTGGTGGGTGAAGCTAGCGTACACCATGCAGTTCACTCATCCATCGCAGGGACAAAAAAACATTCAAACTTACACCTAAGGGATGTTTAAACACAATATTGCTGTGCACAAAGTAGGCATCACAGACACAGGTTATGCTTTCACAGATATAGTGATAAGAGGACCAACCTTGAGTTTCATCCAGACTGAGGAAAGATCCGTTTCAAAATGTTAAACCAGCTTAGCAGCAGTGGAGGAAAATATTCAAGTGGTTGTCAGTCACTGCCCAGCCATTTGAAATTGCTGTGGACCTTGTTGTGTGCACCTGCATTCATTTTGGTGAGGCTAAAGTGTTCTCTTGAAAAGTTCTGGCATTACAAAGCTGAAGGCCACAATGCCATGAAACAGTATTGTACTGTTTAGAAACAGTATTGAGCTTTGGGTGGTCCAAAAATGAAATGGACACTTTAGTTTAGACTGCATGAAATATGTTAATTAGAGACCCAAAAGGGCATTTAATGAAAGTTTTATAATGATGAAGCTAATTATGGGTATAATTTGACTTTATTTTATCCCGCTGTCTAAGAGATTAGAAAAAATAATCGTTTTGTCTGCATGGCTTGTGGTTTAGACATTGTTGTGCTACACATGAACACATGGGGTCGCTATGGAGCCATTGTTGTAATAACTTGGATGAACTATTGAGGTTATTGGCCAACAAAAAATTTAAAAATAATCTTTACAAACCGTGGATGGTACATGTGGAGGACCAGGAGGGGATTTGAAATAGTAATGCGCCTTTTTGATCAGTAAAAATTGTGGATTTACCATGAAGCACATAAAATACGATATGCAAATTCACTATTATGTACAAGTGTTTTGTAATTCCACAATTGAAATTATTTTACATTGCTACCCTCATGTCCTACTTCACTACATCCATGAACTTCCTTTTAGGTATTAGGCCTCTTTCCTGGTACCTTCTACCTAGACCTAAGTAGAACTATATTGCATTTATATGTTAATTATTTGTTAAATTATCATTTTCAGTAAGCTTCACACTTAAGTCTCTAAAATTACTGATTATAAAAAAAAAAGTAAATGATATTTTAAAGACGCTCCTTGTTTTTTCGTGGCAGCACTTCTGTAACTTCAGTAGTTTAAAGAAAAGAAAATTTGTGGGGAAAAGTGTGACAATGATGTTAGTAAATGAAACAGAAAATCGAATCATTGAAATGAACCATTACACCCTTACTTCTCAGCAAGTACAGAGGTCAGAGATTTCTGGTAGTTGATGGGCAGGTTTCTGCCCATATCAGGAGGAATTTTAGTCAACTCTGTAAATGATTTCTAAATCAATAAGGTTTGATGGCTGTTGCGTCTGAGCTTCAGCTTTCATAGGTTTTCTAAAGGATTTAGGACTTTGCGAGCACTGCAAGATGTTAAACCATTGCGGTGTAAAGTATTATCAATTGTTTTCTTGGTGACAGTTGCCCCAGCTGCTTTGAGATCACTAACTAAATGGTAAATGGCGTATACTTATACTTATACTTTCTACCCTCTTTCGAAGGCCCAAAGCGTTTTACAGTCACAGACCCATTCACACACCAACTCCTGCCGTGTTGTTTAAGGCCGACTTCTCACTGTCCTCGTGAAAAACCCACCAGCTGAGATCTTGTTTAGAGCCTCAGACCTGTAGGTGGATTGATGGTCATGTTGTCATTCTTGTATTTTCACACAATTACACCACCAGTTGTCACCTTAACCTCCAGCTTCTTGCTGATGATTTTGTAGTCCATTCTGGTCTTGTGCAGGTCTACAAACATCTCCCTTAAATGCATTGAAAGCTCTTTAGTCTTTTTCATGTTGGACAATATGAAGTCTGGCTGATCCTGTGGACAGGTGTCTTTTCTACAGGTGATTAGTTCAAACAGGTGCTTTCAATTCAGGCGGCAGGTTGATTAGGAGAGTCTACCTGGTCTGTGTGAAGCAGAACTCATAGTATAAATTCTTTAAAATAGATTCCTTGATTTTCTTAATTGTCATAAAGATTACATACAATTTTCTTTAAAGTGGCCAAATCTACAAAAGCAGCAAGTAATTAAATACTTATTTTCTCCACTACTGTTCTGGTTGAGGTTCAGTTTTGAAGTGAAATTCTGGTGAATTTGCATTAATCTAGTTGTGGCTGGAAGTCATTCATATATTGGTTCAATGATGATCCAAAGATTCAACGGTTGTATTTATTGAGTGGTTGTATTTTATAACCATTTAACGGTACTTCTCGGTTTCAGTCTCCCGTTTCTGCATATTTAAAAGCCTAAAAATGTCAACCCCATTATGCCTTATTTAAAAATAAAATACAGAAAAGACCTTTAATAGTGACATTTTCGTATGGCCTTTTAACAAAATGTAAAATCTTTTTATGTATTTATAATTTTTTATATTTTCTCTATGTATGCAGTTTTCAAGGCCGTTAAATTCCTTCTGTAAAGGGCCTGTTCACAGGCAAAGCTGTAGCTGACATTTGTGTTACTGCACATGTTTGGCCACCAGAGGGCGCCAAATGCGTGTGCTGCAAACATGAATAGATGGAGAACAAGGAGAGTCTTTGAAAAAGGAATGACAGCTTTTTGATGACTTGTGAAACAAATATAAAAATGAATAACTACAATTTATAAAACAAAGAATAATTTTCAAATAAATTAAATTCATTGCATTGTCCATCCATCCATTTTCTAAACCAATTTTATCCCTGACAGGGTCTCGGGGCTCAGGAGCCTAATCTGGCCACTGTTGGGCAAAGGCAGGGTACACCCCGGACAGGTCGCGGAGCCACAATCATGCGCCCATGCACACTCATTCACACCTAGGGACAATTTAGAGTCATTAATTCACCTCTGAAACATGATTTTGGACTGTTAGAAGAAGCAGGATTACCCAGAGAAAATCCATGCATAAACGGGAGAACACGCTTACTTCACACACAAGGGTCTCAGCCGGGACTTGAGCCGGGTCCTTCTTGCATTAAAGCAAGAACGCATTGTGCTTTGTAATTTCACCATTGTTCTTTAAAAGAGGAATTATCATGTATGTTTCATTCATTCATTCATTTTCTATTCTGTTTCTCCCTTTCGGGGTCACGGGGCTGCCAGAGCCTATCCCGGCCACTTGTGGGCGAAGGCAGGGGACACTCTGGACAGGTTGCCAGTCTGTTGCAGGGTAGAATGTCCTCAATCACACACCCATTCACTCTCACACCTAGGGACAATTTAGAATAACCAATCAACCTATGAAGCATGTTTTTGGATGGTGGGAGGAAGCCGGAGACCCCAGAGAGAACCCACGCATGCACGGGCAGAACATGCAAACTCCACACAGAAAAGCCCCCAATTGATGTTGTGTTTTTCATGTCCCCCAGCCGGGACTTGAACCGGGGGCCTTCTTGCTGTGAGGCAAAAGCACTAACCGCTGCGCCACCGTGCAGCCCATGTGTGCTTCATTTGTTCATAAAAACCGTGAATTGAAAAATTCCATGTCAGTCTTTCACAATTTATACATTTACAAAATATTTACCTATAAAGTTTTGCATTAGGATACATATTTAGTAATAATAATTATACTTGGAAAACATTATACTTTATTTATGACATTTTTTTTTCCTTTTTTAATCATAATTTTTCTGACAATTTTGCTTTTTTTAGTTTTAAGATATGATGCTCCGGCCAAGTTGTGTTTTCCTTATTAAGATTTGGAATACATTTCAACAGAAATGAGATATCCAGATGTTGAAATCCTCCGGAGATCCAGACTCTTGCTTTGAGTGCATTAATGTTCACGTGTATATTCTGGGTCTGTACCACACCACACACACATGTACAGATAAAAATAAAAATAAAAACGCCCCTCTCACCCTCCGCGGGTGGTTTCTCCTCCAAGCTCGGTTCCTCTACCAGAGGCCTGGGAGCTTGAGGGTCCAGTATCTTAGCTGTTCCTGCGCTTTTCTGGACTGAGAGGTCTGAGGTCTTTCCAGGTATCTGTTGTAGCCACTCCTCCAGTTTGGGGGTAACTGCCCCGAGTGCTCCAATTACCACAGGCACCACTGTCACCTTCACTTTCCAGGCTTTCTCCAGTTCTTCTCTGAATTCCTGGTTTTTCTCCATTTTCTCATGTTCCTTCTTCCTGATGTTCCCATCATCATGCCATTTGGTTGCAGCATGCTGGGACCGCCTTTAAGCGGTAAATATAGAGGACTAAAAACACATTTTGTGTAATATTCCAACTTCTGATTTGTTTGCAAATCTGTGGTGTTAAAGTAGGTTACAATCAAGTGTTATGTACTTTTCTTCCTAGCTATAACAAAACTCTAGATTAATGATGAGCTGTTTTTCAAAAGAAACTCCTCAATCTCCAAAATTACTGTCTTAAAACTGTAATGAGTTAAATAACTCTTCCATTACTTGTTCTTACTTTTGTCGTGATACCTGTAGAAGTAGAACAAAGTAATTTTAAGTGATGAATCTGCAATAAAAAAAGTACTGTAATTGTAAAAAAGTTATCATGGCAAGTGTGTGAACCACTTTGTTCTATTACATCATTGACTCATGTCTTGAAACAGAAATGACATTCTCAAAACAACATTGACAAACCTCCAAACCACTTGGCATTGTTCACAACAGAATGGAATTTCTCATTGATTTCATCAAATTGCAAATGTCTTAAGTACATGTCTTAATGTCTCAGTAGATCTTTGCAAATGATTAAGTACAGGTAGCCTGCATTTAGCACAATTTCCAAGTGAATAGATCTTGTTGCTCTAAACTGATTGTTGATTCTCAGTCTAATGGTTGTTCGCTCCAAAATGAGTCGGCATCATTTCATTGTGTAAGTCATCACATGCACAATAGTCTGTTCAATTGTCAAAATTAGTCAAGACCATAATACCATGAATACGATATATGAATCCCTTGGAACATTTGATACATTTATTATTATTTTGATTTGATCCCTGAAAATCAGAGAATAATCACCTACCACTATATGTTTTTGTATGGGACGATGTGAATTTCCAACGCGGCCCGCTCATCAGGGCCTGGGTCACTATCATTCCAAGGATGTTCATAGTGTTCCTACCACCTTACTCTCCTTTCCTCAATCCTATTGAGGAGTTTTTCCCCGCTTGGAGGTGGAGAGTGTATGAGCATCGGGCTCAATATCAGACGTCCCTGCTCCATGCAATGGATGCTACATGTCAGGATATTACAGATCAGGGTAGGGGATGGTTGCGACATGCACCAAGAGTGTTGAGAACGTCCGGTCTGCTTCAAGACATGAGCCAAAGCAATTGAGAAGGATCTTTGCCATTCTCACGGCACTGGCTCTTTACATGGGAAAGGAATTTAGTTTTGAAGCATTAGTGAACAGTTTTGGGAGATATATTAGATTTTGCAAATGAGCTATAGTATTACGCTGAACTGTAAGACTGTTTTGCCAAATTATCTTAGAATTTTCAGAATGTAATTTCTGTTTCTAGAAATGAGCCAAACCAATGGAGAAAAACTGTAATAGCTGACAGAGTCGAGAGCAGACTCTAAGATCACAACCACAGATTTTTCTATTTGCTGTTTCCATCATTTTGTTCTCATTGTTTTCAGGCTGTTAAAACATATAACACTCGTACACAAAGTGGGCATCATGGACAGACGTTGTTTTCACAGAAAATATGATAGGAGGACCGTCCCCCAGCCTAATTCAGACCAAAGAAAGATCTGTTTCACAATGGTAAACATCAAGTAGACATGAAGGAGGCCAGGTATTTCTTTATTTATTCATTCATCTTCTGTATTCCTGCTTAGTCTTGTTTAGAGTCATATGGTTGCTGGAGCCTATCCCCGTCACTGTTGGGTAAAGGTGGCGAACACCGTCCATCACAGGGTCACACAGAGACAAACCACCACACACACATGTTCCCGCTTTAGAGAAAATTGAAAGTCACCATAGTGAAACCCATAAGACATGTTTTGGATTGTGGGAGGAAGGTGTGCCCGGAGAAAACCCACGCAACAGGAAAGAGCAAACAAAGTAGTGTGACAAGTTAAATGTGATAACCACAACATGGGGCTTGTCACAAGCCATGTCATTTTTTTCCCCTTCTCTGTTGTTTTTCCATTAGCATCATCATCCTTATCAGAAACACCACCAACTAACACGTGGGGGCTTAAGACTTTCTTTGAGAACCCTTCTTCGGTGAATCAATTTTAATTGAGACCTTGGTGCAACTTCCGAAGGACAGATCTATTTTTCCAGAGCCTTCGAGCTGCAATCAGGTTTTTTTCCCCATGTTGTCATTTCATTGAATGTTATCCTTATTGCATTTCTGCCAACAAGTTTTGGATTGATGCCTGTTTTCCCTCCTTTATATTTATCACTGTTTGTCTCTCGCCTTTTCTGGCTGTTCGCTACTCTTCCCCACATTCTGCTCTGGAAAGCATCGTTGGATCCTTGTCCACCATGAGCAACCAAACTCTTCACTTTAAGGTAAGTATAAGAAACAAAAAGAAAACCAGGATTTTTCTTCTTTGTTGATCAAGAATCAAATAAAATAAAAGGTGGGGTGAATTATCCATTTCCTTATCACAACATCAGTTCAGGAGGATGTCTTGGAGATTTTTGGTTTCATGAATTGTTATTATTTAAATAAAACATATTTCATTCTGAGGGTTTTCCAGTGGTGTAGTGGTTAGCACTCTCTTCTCTTGGCAAAAAGGTCCTGGCTCAAGTCCCAGCTGGGAGGCTTCTGTGTGGAGTCGTTCTCCTCATACATGTGTGCGTTTTTTCCAGCTTCCTTCCAAAATCCCAGAACATGCTTTAGAGGGGTAAATAGTTACTCTAAACTGTCCTTAGGTGTGTGTGTGTGGGGTCCTGCAACAGACTGGTGACCTGTTCAAGTATGTCAACTTCACCCAACTGTGTCTGAGTCAGCTACTTTGTTTTTTCTCTTCGAATGTGTCTGAAACCTTTAAAACTCTTTTCTTTGTTCTTGATTTTTTTTTTAAGTTTAAATTCTTTTCAATAGTGACGCCATCACTATGATTTAAAACAATAAGTAGATTGAAATAAAACGCCATGCCTCACAAAGGCAGATATTTGGCTCGAAAATGTTTAGTGGCCAGAATCGAACTCGAAACCTTTGTGTCAAGGTAGTTTCAATACATGGCACACAATCAAACTGTGAAAGTGTGACAGTTTGAAGAGGCTGATAATGAGAACACTTTCTTCATGCAGATTTTGATCAGCACATTTTAGCATCCTTCTGCAGTTCCTTGTGCTTCAAAATTTTGTCATTTTATACACTTTGAGTTGTCTTTGTAGCTTTTATTGTTTTTATTGTTCATTTTTAGGGTTAACGGAATTAAACAGGCGTTAAAAGTGATACATGTTGCTGCACCATCTCATCTTTGGAGAAAGCCAGAACTAACTTAAACGGTAATAATGAAAACATGTGTAAAGGGTGTTGCGGACACCTGAAATTGTTATTTTATTTTCATCCAGGATTTACAAAAGTGTGTGATGCTGTCTAAAATGCTCTGTCAGTCTATCATGTTACAGCATCCCACTTTATGTGAAATCCATAAACTGTTAGGCTATTGTTAACATGTTGTTAATCCAAAAACTGTTTAGCTTGAACGCACATTAAGCATGTTGGCTCTTTAAACTCCATCAAGAAGCTTTAAGAAAGTAGAGTTGGGAGAGGAAATCCCAGGGGTTTGGGAGGTAGCCCTCAACACAGAACTTGAGTCTTCCATATGTGCAAAACATGAGTTGATTTGGTGTAAAAGTGTTATCTGGACTGGTTTTGCATAAATATATAGGGATGTAAATGACAGATAACCACAGTTTGTCTTGTTCAGATGTTCTGGTTGTGAGGGATCGTTAGTGTTATCTCAATTTACAAAACAATAGATCCAAACCCATGACCCCTCCATTGACAGTTCCATCTTCCACCACAAAAGCTTTTTTTCTTCTTTTGCCTTTGTGGCAACACGAGCGGTTCAGGCACTCTAATAAAAATTGGGGACTCAACCAGGTGGAGCCGTGGTTCCAACTTTTAAAAAATAATTATAAATAGATTAAAAGACAAGGTTAAAACACAATAAAAAACCTGAAGGGCCTAAAGCCCACCTGCAAACAGAGCTGGTACACAAAAAAAAAGAAAACACACAACAAAAAAACCCATTCACACGCAAGTATACATTATGAAAATCAAAGCAAACAAAAATAAACAACAAGTGAACTCCCACTTGTGTACCAGTCAGTCACTGTTGCAGGTAGCCAGGGAGGGGTAGGTGGTCACGAGTCAAAACAGGCCTCCAAGTCCCAGGAGCCCCTGTGAAGTTACGTGGTCGGACCAGTCGAGTGCATGAAAAGGACCCGCGAAAAACCTGACGGAGGCGCAGGAACCCAGAACCGGAGGCAGTCTCAGCCAGGAACGTGCAAAAGCCAGCTCAGTCCCATTTTATAAGTGGCCTGGTGCTCATTAGCAGCACCAGGATGGGAGTCCCTAAACCTGGGAGCCCAATTAACTCATCCTGCCACACCTTGTTAACCATGTTGGAGGCTGCATATTAGTGTAGTGGTCAACACTCCCGGCTCAAGAAAGCCCTGGTTCAAATTCTGGCTGGGACCTGTCTGTGTGGAGTTTGCATGCTCTCCCCATCAAGTTCTCTGCAGAGCCAATAGGGCTCTTGGTGTCATGATGTGAACCCCATCAATCTGGGTGCAAGACCAAGTTGGACCACAAAGCTCTGATTACTGTATACTGTGCAAATGTGACGTCCAGTTTGGAATTCTGCAGTACTGTGTGAAACACAGCAGCTAAATCTGACACAGACCAATTAGAAAGGGTACAACATACGTTTTTATTGTGGTTATTAACACATTAACCACATTGTGCAAGGAGTACAACCAACTCCTTCGTATTTTTAAAACCCAATTTGACTCTAGTTTTCTCCGTTCATGCTTCGGCCTGGCTCCTCCATCCCATCTCTCTCACAAGTGTGATCTTTTTGGAGTTGGCTGTGCGAGTGGAGGATGTAAAGATGAGCATGTTTGGACCACTTCCTAGAGAGTTGAAGGAGTTTTAAAGGAAGTTTAGTCATACAGACATTTTTACTCATTACATTTTATCAAGTTGAAGTTGGTGTACTTCCCCTGTGTCTAATACAGATATTTTTGATTTATGTGTTTTTATGGAATGAGAATTAGGATGTGTCTTAGTGTAAGTTTTGACTTTGACCATAGATGGCCATGCCCCGTTGCTGATATACTGAAGCAATTAAAATTAGAAATGAAATGAAGTGTATTTTTTTAACTTCATCCCACGTGATAAAGACATGCTTCATAGGTTGAGTGATGACTCTAAATTGCTCCTATGTGTGCATGTTTGTGTGTGTCGCTCTTGAACAGGCTGGCTCACGGTGTACCCCACTTTTGCCCAAAACAGTAGCTGGGGGAGGTCCCAGCAGCCCCAAAAGGCGTACAGCGGGTTAAGAAAAAGGATGGATGGAAATTTTCAACTTTTTCTCGGCATCATGAATAAAAAAAAGCCTCAAACTTCTTTAGCTTGAGAAGTTTAGGATCACTTGGGAAATTCCGTAAAATATGGGACCATTTGTTTGTCAACGTCTAAAAACTGGACATTATTCCAGAGAAACTCACCAGTGGCTCAATGATGTAGCGGAAGCTAAAACAAGGTGATGACCTCACAACGACAGCAGTGCTTCAACATTGTTTTTCATCTAGTTTTTACGTTGTTATTTTTTTAGTTTTACATATTTTTTAAGCGTCCTATTTTTTCAGAATATTTATTTATTTGTTTGTTTATTTATTTATTTATTTTGCTACTTTTTGTTATTTTTTGTCTCTCATCAGGTTGAAGGTTCATTACCTGGAAATCCTAATGAAAAGATTGGAGAACAACACCAAAAAACATAAACTTTGTCAGCCCTCGTCAGTCAGTTTATTTTTTTTTTTTCACTAAAGGACTTTTTACATGAATGAAATATCAGTCTGCATGTGTGATGAGCTCTAACTGAAGTGTAAACATCTTTACTGGACACATGATGCAACAGCTAGCAGCAAAACATGGCTTCACCTTAGAATTCTTTCTGTCCTTAGTAAATTCAAAGCTTTTTTCTAAATTTTATTGCCCATAAAAAAAAAAGAAATAAAAGTGGGCTTGATGCTCAACACTGGTTTGGAAAGTCCCCTTTACCACAGTGACTGTGACAGGTGAAAGTTTCTTATCAGTTTTCCAAAGTATGACGACAACATTTATTACATAGAACTATAAAGCGGAGGCGGATTTGTTGCTCCTGTTTTTTTCAGGAATGAAAAAAACCTGTTCTTCTGTCGGGACAACTTCCCTTAATATAGATGCTAGAAAGAAACATGAATGTTGCAATACCAGGCCCTTGTTCTTCGCTAGCCGCACCATGTGAACTGTCATTGAAGACGCCGCACAAGTGAGAGCTGTCAAAACATTTTCCTGCAGCTCTTTCTTGGATTTCCCAGAGTACATGTCATGTCTTGAGTGTTGCAAAGTTTCAAGCGTGCCTGGACATCCCCCCCCTGCCAAAGACACCCCCTTTTGTTGATCTTTCAAGGAACTTCTTATCTACAGGCATAGATTGTAGTTGTTGTGAGTTGCACAGGAAAAGGTCAGTTAACTCCAGATCAACAAAAGGAAGATATGCCGTCAAACAACTCCAAAACAAATATTTAACTTTTTTTTTATTCCCGCTAGCAAAAGTGTGTGTTTAAGGTTTAGTTCAGCATTAGGAGCAAAAGTACACAAAGAAATAATAAAAAGTGAGAATGTAGTTGATGTGTCACACTGTACTCATTAAGATAATCAAAAAAGATTCAGTAAATAAAAAATCATCACTGATGAACAGATGTAAAATCTCTCTCATTTGTTGTAATGATCATCTCTTTATCAAAAATAGCAAATAATGTATTGCAGATTTTGTGCAGTTCCATCTTGATCTAACCAGGAGTCACTAAACCTCCATCATGCAGTGGCGTAGATCCCTCCATCTGAAGCTCACTTTATTATTTAGATCAGACTCATGGAGTGAGTTGAACAGGTCATCTGAAACTGGGTCTGCAGTGTTCTCCCGAATGAAAACCACAAAAGCAGATCCAGTTTTTGCAGGGACTACACCTCGTCTATGTTCTGAACTTGCACTGTACCATCACCAAATGTCAGGGAGGGCCACCAGTTTTAACATTTTTAGTCAGCAGAAGGTTTCCTGGAATATACAGTATGTATTAAATCTCTATAAATTGCTCACAGATGCTTATAACGGGTTAAAGAAGCTCTGTGCAGCATTGAGAGGTTCACAGATACTGGCAAAGTGCTGCAGAGGGGATTCCCCTCACCAGCTTCAAGCTCTGTTTAGTGAATGCAAGACTCGGTGCAGCAAACAGAAGGCAAACATTATCGACAAAAGCCCACTCACAATGCGAGATAAAGCATCACGCCAAGGGTGGACGTGGGATGAATAAGCCCCTCCATCGTGGCTAAGGCACGGGGACTCCCCTGTCCATATATTGGGAAATCTATGTCATTCTGTTTAATTTAATTTTTCCATCCTCCCTCCTGTTTCCTTTCCCTTGTTTCTTTTCTCTAATTCGGTCTTTCTTTCTGGTCTTGACTTAAGGTTGCATTCTTGATGCATTTCCCCGTCACCTCTGCCACTATCCTATTTTTCAAAAAAAGGTGTGAAGCACTCGTTCAGGTCTTCTTCAGTGTCCCTCTGACATTGTCCTTTCTGAGGCATCAGTAGGTTCATAATGAGTCAACCAGCAGCACAAAGCTGTCCCGCTCTGCTCTCCCCACAGCCATCACACATGCTGTTTGGGAGCACTGAACCAAAAACTGTGGGTGTGTTGTCCAAGAAATGTGCCCATGTTGTCCCTGTGTGAACAAAACGGAAAGTGAGAGTTTACCAGAAACGTAGGCAGCAGATCACAAGATTAAATAAACTATTGTTTCTGAAGATAACTAAGCACTTTGGTCTACTGATTTCAGGGCTTCAGGGAGATTTTGATGCAAACAACCTATTTTTTCTTTTTAAAGTGCAGCGGGTTTTTGGTTAAAAACAAACAAAAAAAGAAAGAAGCTTGTTCTGCTACAATGCTGACTCAGCAACTACAAAAGGAAATAGTTACACTTAAAAACTTTTGATCCTCCTCTGTGTTCTAGTTTTGCAAACACTTTTTTTTATGAAATTATCCGTGGACATTGATGTCACTGAATGGCTTTCTGTAACCTCATCTGCCATAAAAATGTGAAAGACTTTTGGCCTGCTGTTTTTTTTACAATACCAATTAAGTTTTGTTGGCAGTGCATGAAATAGAGCTTCAAATGGATGAAGATTATGATTCATCTCCTGTAAAACTTTAATGTTTTCTATTTACCTATTGGATTTGATTATGCCGTTGTCATTTGTTTCGGTCAAGGTTGGTGGGACCCAAATGCAGGACAGCTGAGGCAAGCAAACAAAAAAAAAAGAATTTATAAAAAAAATATATACACATGAAGAGGGACGGAACATAAACAAACTGACCCAGGACAAACTAACATATGACAACAGGAGGCACAACTGAGACAAAACGATTTGACAACTGTGACCACCATGAACACCGAGTCCCAGCTGTGATGCTAGAAACAACAAATACTAATATGACATTATAAAAAAATGAATCTAAGAAATTACTTATTCTTAGAGGACAGATGCATATTGTGAAGGTTCACAATAAGTCAATGGACCAGATGGGGCTTCTTGCAAGATATTTTAATATGTATATTTTTTTTTTATTTTTTTTATTTTTTTTGTAAAGGAAGATTAAAAAGTACAAAAAAAGAATTGTTTCAAAACTAAAGTAATTTGGGGCCCAACTGAAAAAAAATGACTAAATGAAACGAAACAAGTGGGACTTAACTGAACAGACCAGGGGCCTGTTTCAGAAAGGAGGTTCAACCAACTCTGAAGTTGAACTTGAACTCTGAGTTGGTCAATTGAGAGATTAACAACTCTGAGTTTTCAGTTTCAGAGAAGCTGATCGGAGTTAGATCAATCAACTCTGAGTGGACTGATTCGGAGGTGAGCGTGCGCACCGCGACTATAAGAAGCCATTATCAATGGAGCGCAGATATCACGAGTCACCATGGCAACCGTGAAAAAAAGAGGTCTGCATATTTTTCGCCAGCTGAACTTGACGTGCTGCTGCAGAGTTACAGTGAATATGAGCAGATATTCCAGAAGAAAAGCAACACCGCTGCATCTGCAAAACAGAGACAGTTAGCGTGGGAAAACATAGCTGCTCAAGTTAATGCCTAAGTTTGCATTTAAGTCATTGTTATAAAATATTGGCTGTAATAACTTTTTAAATAGCGTAAGGAGTGAAATAAAAAATGGCGATATTTAGGTGTACTTTTGAAGTGTTATTCCTGGTGTAAATGCATGAAATGCTGCATAGTGTACAGAACCAATCTGGGGGAAAATGCATTTAACGTTGATAATGTTTAGAGGACTTTTTTGTTAACCTTCCCCTCTTGCAAACGTTGGTCAGTTTAATATTAATACATGCAATTGTGTTTTTAAAAGTGAACTTTTGTCTACCCTTGTATTGATCAAGTGGTATAGGTTTATATGGGATTAAGAAAGTAAGCAGTGCTAGCAAATTGTGTTTCCAAAAAGTAATTGTTACATTAATCTAATTCAATGTCCCTGATTTCATTTTCATGTAGATGCAATCCTGCAGGAATTAAAAGAACATGGCAGCAGCTAAAAATGAAGTATAAAAACATAATTCAATCAGGTCAAATTTGAGCATGTCATGGATGTAGGCTTTGTTGACAATATTTGACATATGAAACATCTTCATAGCAACACATATCTAATGTTGTTTTCATTGTATATATGTAATTGACTGCAACGAAAAACGGTAACGCTAAAAAAAAACGTATGGGGAAATGACAATAAATCGAGTCTAGGTCTCAAAATCCTCGCACGAGGTAAATATAATTCTCTACGAATTAATGCAGCCTCCTCATCTATTGGGTCCTCCAAAAAAGGACAAGCCATTCTTGTCACTTAGACCGTCTCTGTGTGACGGAAATGTGGGCAATGAAGGTTAAAGCGAAACATACCGCTTCGTCTGTAAATAGGGGAGGGGACCGGCAGAAACCTTGAGTTTAGAGAATAAAACCTGCTCCCGACCAGGTTAGGTTCACAGCATAAGTAACCATGGACACTGACTCCGAGTATAAGTTACCTCTCTTTCAGAAACGGGTTTGACTTACTCTGCTTTCTCTGGTTTAACAAACCTCCCATTCTGAAACAGAAAACCCAGGGTTTCCCTGATTTCAGGGTTAACGCACTCAGAGTTTACACTTAACCTCCTTTCTGAAACAGACCAGCCTCAGCCCCTGCACTGACTCACTGGGGAAGCTTGATAGACAGGGACAAACCATACTGGAGACATGAGGGAGGGGAAAACTAACTAATCAAACATTCCAACTAATTAATCTATGATTGCAAAACAGGAAAACAGAAAAACAAAATTAATACAATATAAAGGTAGTCTTCAACAAAAAGTGAACTGAAAAATTTCCTTTAAATAAGCAAAAATAAAGTCCACGAGGAGAGTTGGTGATCCCTGCAGTTCCCCAGTGGAATTTCCCACCTGGGATGGGCTCAACTGGGATGGAAAATCAGAAAACAAAAACAAAAAAATAAAAAGAAATCCACTGTGACCTGTGACCCCATGCAGGAGGAGGCAGCATGAACAATACTCAAGTGGAACACAACTTCACATGGCCTTTTATGACACATCTACATTTGTTTGCAGTTCTTGATGAATATTTAAACTGAGAGTATTTTTTGCTTGATGATACAGTACAACACAACAGCTCAGTCACTTAGAAACAGACATTCATTCATTATTCGTTATTACTCATTTATAAATTGGGTAAAATTTCCACAATTATCCTCTTTATGAAAAGTATAAAAACATTGGTGGACTGAAAAACCTGGTTTTCATTCAATCCTATCCTGCTTTCTGTTGAAAGAGGAAAGTGAAGTCCTGAAAGTGAAGTAATATATTCATTTTTATGTTAAAATTGTATTTATTGCAGAAAAATTAATGAAATGTTTTTCATAACCCAATTTGACACGACTGCTGTGGAAAAAATGAAACTGTAAGGGAAAAAGAACAAATGCAAGTTTTTTGATATTGTTTTTTTTTTTTTTTAATAAATTGGAAAAGACAAAGAGTGAAAAAATGTTAAAGATTCTGGCCAAACTAAATCACATCTGCAGATAGGCATGGAGGGGTAGATATCATGGGTAGATATCATGGTATTAGGGTTTTTTGAACCAGACTTGTGACCCTAATAATGTCTTTTATTCAAAGTCACCTTTCATGGTATTTAAGGTCAACTTACAGAAGAATTGGGGGAGAAATAGACACAGAGACATGCAAAGACAAAGTTAAAAATACATTAAAATATCAATAAAACGTTATAAATTGAATTTCCATTTTAAAGGACCAATGTCCGCTAAATAGTGACCTCTGGAGTAGAGGATGCAAAAGTCTGGGCTAGATGGAGGAAACTGATTCGCTGTGGCAACCCCTGAAGGGAAAAGCTGGAAGAAAAAGAAGAGGGACCCAAAGGCAACAATTCTGTTTTGCTACTGTTAAATTTAAAGACCTACTCTGATGAAAATTCTGCTGTTATGATGGAGAGCATATTTAAAGAAAATTAAGCTTACATTTACATTTCTATGTTTACATCATTGCGAATCAGGAGCAGGAAAAAAAATGATGTTTGAATAATTTGTGACGTAGAGAGCTTTCTTCTGTTGTTTATTCAGGATTGACATAATTACCTGTTTATTTAAAGGACAATTATATTGGTCTAAAATTACATTTATTGAACTTATAACTTATAACTTTTCACATAATTTTAAACTGAAAAATTCATGAATCCTACCTTTTGTTTCCTGTGGAAGAGGCATTGTATTGTGTGTTCACACAGTTCCAAACCTTCTTCTCACAGTTACTATGAAATTATGAGTAATGGAATTAAACGTAAAAGTAGAAAAATAGATATTTTTTCCCATTCGATGTATTTGCAACAAAAATGAAACTTTAGGGGGGGAAAAAGAAAGTTCTGAAGCAATGTGACAGTTTCTGTAAATGAAGTGGTCATGAAAACCACTGTTATTTGTGGAAATGACAACGAAAAAAAAGAGTTAATAGATTCTGGTCAAACTAAATCACATCTGCAAATAGGCATGGAGGGGTAAATATCGTGCAATTATGTTTTTTTGTAACCAGACCTGTGACCCTAATAATGTATTTTATTCAAAGGCACCTTTCACGGTATTTAAGGTCATCTTACAGAAGAATTGGGGGAGAAATAGACACAGAGACTTGTGTCTATACTTCTACAAAGTTAAAAATAAATTAAAATATCAATAAAACTTAATAAGTCAAGTCAAGTCAAGTCAAATTTATTTATAAAGCGCTTTTAAAACAGCAGAAGCTGACCAAAGTGCTTAACAATGCAGAGTAAAAACAAAATAACAAACTAAAACAAACAGAATAAAATCAATAAAAATCGATACATTAAATAAAAATACATAAAACCAATAAAAATAAATGTATAAAACCAATAAAACCAACAAAAACAACAACTCATACTGAGTTAAAAGCCAGGGAGAAAAGGTGAGTTTTTAACTTGGATTTAAAATCATTCAGTGAACGGGCCTGCCTAACCTGCATAGGGAGTGCATTCCACAAACTGGGGCCAGCAACGGCAAATGCTCTATCCCCTCTGAGTTTCCGCCGTGTCCTTGGCACATCTAGGAGCAGCTGGTCAGCTGATCTAAGTGAGCGGGAAGGGGAATGCAGGTGTAGCAGCTCAGAGAGGTAGGGCGGAGCCAGACCATTTAAAGACTTAAAAACAAATAAAAGAATTTTAAAACGAACTCTAAAATGGACAGGCAGCCAGTGGAGAGAAGCCAGAACTGGTGTAATATGCTCTCTCTTCCACGTTCCAGTTAACAAGCGTGCAGCAGCGTTCTGCACCAGCTGGAGACGGGACAAGGATGAGTGAGGGGTACCAAAGTAAAGAGAGTTACAGTAATCCAGCCGAGTTGTAACAAAGGCGTGGATTACTGTCTCAAAGTGCTTTCTTGATAAAAACGATTTGACTTTGGCAAGCTGCCTTAACTGAAAGAAGCTGGATCTCACCACTGAACTGATCTGCCTGTCCAAATTAAAACCAGTGTCCATCTTCACTCCTAAATTTGTGACTGTGGATTTCACCGATTGAGTGAGAGAGCCCAGAGCTATTGGGTGTGACTCACTGTTGCCACTGGGACTGAAGACAATCACCTCTGTCTTTTCCTGATTGAGGTGGAGAAAATTCAGAGCCATCCAGATTTTCAATTCCTCCAAGCACTTAATTAAAGGGCTGATGGAGTGGGCGTCCTTCTTTGTTATTGGGACGTATATCTGGGTATCATCTGCATAGCAATGAAAAGCACAGTTATCCTTTCTAAGAATGGAACCCAGGGGGAGTAAGTAAAGGGAGAAAAGCAAAGGCCCAAGGACTGAACCCTGCGGGACCCCATACAGTAGAGGAGCAGAGGAAGATTGAACATTATTGAGGTTTACACAAAATGTTCTATCTTCTAGATATGACCTGAACCACTGCAGAGCAGTGCCACGGATGCCTACAAGTTGCTGTAACCGGGAGATCAAGATGTTGTGATCCAGTGTGTCGAAGGCAGCCGTAAGATCCAGTAGTACCAGAACCACATGGTCCCCAGCATCTTTAGCTAAGAGAATGTCGTTAAACACCCTGAGCAGAGCTTACTCGGTGCTGTGGAGAGATTTGAAGCCAGACTGGAAAACCTCAAGGTTGCCATTTTCATCTAAAAAATCCTTCAATTGGACATACACAATTTTTTCCAGAATCTTTGAGAGGAAATGAAGTTTAGAAATGGGTCTAAAATTGGACAGCACAGAGGGATCAATAAATTGCATTTTCATTTTATAATTTGAAGTGCGACCTGTGAAGATGAGTTTGATTGTGAGTTTACAGCGTGAAGATCATGTGGTAGGTAGCTCCAGAGGTGAGGAGCAGACTGGCTGAATGCTCTCAACTCTGGGATGGAAAGATGAGTGAATGGAGAGAAGAGGAGAGAACTACCCTCCAGCACTCTAAGGTTCTGAAGGGTACACAGAGCTGGAGGAGATCAGAGAGCTTTGGAGGGACCACATTGAGACACATTTTCAAAAGTGAGGAGAAAGATTTTAAACTTAATTTTGAGATGGACTGGCAGCCAGATGGACTGTTGGACACGGCTAGTACTGCACCGATTGAAAAATGCTGTTTGTTTGATCTTACTAATAAGTTTGGTAAAAGAGAGCAAAGTGTCAAGAATAACACTGAGACTTGATCTGTTAGGAAAAGAGGACAATAAAGGTTTCAACTGCTCATGAAAAGCTGACAACTTTAGATTGAAAAGATTTGGAGCCACATGAGGGGCCCAAGGTACCAACAAAGGGGCTCAAGCCAGGGTGTCATTGTGCCAGTCCCAAGCTCGGATACATGGAGAGGGTTGTGTCAGGAAGGACATCTGATGTAAAATCTTTGCCAAAACAAATATGCGATTCAGACGATATCCATAGATCGGTCGAGGCCCGGGTTAACAATGACCACCATTGGTGGTGTTCACCAACAGGGTGCCGGTGGAAGCTCCCTAGTCTTCTACGCAATCTGAAGGGGAAGGGGAGATGGGGTTCATTTGTGCCCAGGAGCTCTGCAGAAACTGTGTCCCAGAAAATTACACAGGTTTTTTGAATTTGACTTAAAACTGCAAAATCATACTTAAAAAAAGACCACTGGGAAAGATGATCAGAGTGTGACTTTAAGGAAATTAAGTGAAAACAAAGAAAAGAGGGGGGCAGGGCAGAATTGAGATCAGTGACTGGGTAGAGCAGAGTGTCAATGGCATAGAAGTGGAATACATTTTAATATTTCATGAGGATATTGCTAAGTGTAGCAGTAAATAAATAAACAGGTAAAGGCCCAGGACAGACCCCTGGGGAACACCACGTTACTATGATTGATAAAGAAAAATCCTTGAATTGAGTTGGCTGAATATAATGAGAGAGACTGGAATGGAACCTGGTGAAGGCTCTGTTGGTGAAGCCAGTTTGGAATAGACAGTGGAGAAGAATATGTGTTAAATACTGGGGTCATGTCAAGCATGGAGCACAGACAATGGAGAAATTTTATCATGGCAGTCTGTAGAGTGGACGAAAGGCAAATTGAAGGTGTTCATGAGTGCATGGATCTGAACAGTAACAACTTCTGTGAAGTTGTACATTTTGGATAGAGACAGAAAAAAGATCAAGAAGATCAGAGCTAGTTTCTTGAGATTTTGAGTAACAACTGCTGTTTTTAGTGGATGTAGAACTTCACCAGACATGAGGCAAATGACTAATATTTTCATCACAATCTAAAAAAAAGTTGTTGGTAATTATTTTTCCACTTTGGTAATAAAGAAAGAGATAAATTTGTTAGAGTTCTGTTGAGTATACAGAATGTGTGTACGAAATCCCTATTTTTGACATTACCCAATCTAAACAGGTTTAAACGATAAGCTGCTTTAGCGTTGGAAATAACCTCCTCACAGAAAGTAGTGCCATTTAAATAAGTATCTGAGCACCATATTGTGTTTATTTTCCTAACAATGTTATTGTTGTCAGACAAAAATTCAGTGTAGCATCAGCAACAGACCTCGATACCTGCAGGTACCTTTGGTTTAGAAATAACGCAACAGAGAATTTGTGGGTAGAACTGAAATCGTGTGTGTAACTAACTGACTCAGGTCAGAAGCTGTGAGATGAAATCTAAACACTAATTCTGAAGACTCATCTGACCAATGTCAAACTTTGTAGAAGCTGTAAAACCTAAGACAAATTGACTACAACCTTTGACCCTCTGGTCATCAGTTTTGGAATAGAAGATCAGAAGTGATGAGGTTTCAAGAACAAAATCAATAATCCCCACATATGCTGAAAAGTCATGATTTTGTGCTTTCTATTGCAATGAGTGTGACTGAAATGATTAGGCAAATGTTAAGGCTCCTCGCAGGTTAATTACTGCATAAAGGCAATTTGGGGTACGACTCCTACCCAACAATAGAGATTGTTCAACATTACGGTTAGTCGCGGCTGTGAGCTGCTCAGCCGACAGACCTGCAGCCACTTCCACAAACGTTCCCGTCAGAGTAATTTCCTGAAATCATCAATCTGCTCTTCCTTCCCTCTTTTGGGTCGATGCATGCTACATGCACTGCACATCCAGAAAGGGTTTTCAGTTCTAAATGTGAGTCCAGTCAAAACTGTAGAGAAAATGATGTCATGACAGAAGTTATTGTCTTCTTCATTTTTCACCGCAGGTGGGAGGTGTTTTAAAGAAGCACAGGAAGCCCATAAAGCAGGTTGGACTTTCCCTCTTTTTCTGTATTACAGCCTGTCTTTCATTAAATTATGCAAATGTGTCTTGGTGAGACGAGATGTGGTACTTGTGTTGCTCAAAAAGAAACCACCTCACGGAATTTGATACAGTTTAACCTAATTTGTTGCGACTCTTCAAAGATAACTTATCTTTTTAACAAAAAATAAAATAAATAAGTCATTATAATAACACGTAAATACAAAAACAAAGTGCAGAGATTGAAATCAAAGCTGCTTTATGACAGCTTTTCCCATACTCAGAATACCGTCTATTTTGTTTCCTAATACAACATTTTTGGCAATAAAAAGACGACCATTTCTTAAACTGAAAACTTTCTCTTGACTCACTCATGACAATTGTGCAATTATTTCAGAACTAAGAGAAAGACATGTCATGGCCTGCCTGGCTTCCTGTGAGCAACACCTCACGTGGGCGGACTGATGGTGTCTGAACGGCTTACCTGCCCTCGGCACCAGGCAGTCGCAAAGGAAGTCAGCTGATCTGTGTTTGGTTTGATGTCTGGTGTCAAGCAGGGGCTGTATATGTGTCACAGTGGAAATTGAGACCACTGGCAAGCACTTTGTGTTCCAGCTTCACCTCCCCCAGCAGATCAAAAGTAGAGGAAATGGATGATGCTGGAGGGAGACCATGTGGGCACGCTCCACTTATATGAAACACTCAGACAGCGGTGAGATTCATCAAACTGCTCTGATGGGCAAATGGCTGGAGTGTGATATGGATGGAAAAATGATGGTTTGGTGACGTAACGGTAACGCACCGCAGACTTTCCCAAATACATCAAACAAACATTTATTTTCTACTTTATGTTAAATTCCATCACTCATAATTTCATCGTAACTGTCAGAAGAAGGGTTTGGAAGTGTTGAACACAGAGTATAATGCCTTTTTCACAAGAAACAGATGGTTTGAAGTTTATATGTATGTGGAAAGTTTAGCAAGTAACAAGTTCAATAAATGTGTATTTAAGTTAAATTTGACTATCCTGAATTAACAACAAAGTAGTAAAAATCTTGCATCTTTCCATACCTGATTCCTAAGTGACTCACAACTTAGTGAGTCTTGTTGATCGACTAATCCTCCACCTCCGTATTAGACTCTAAAAACTTCATTAACAGCGGTTTTTAACTCCACGGTGCCTTAATTTATTTCCAGCTATGGAAAAAAATTCTGCTTTATTTTTGCTTTAAAGGCAGATTCTAAATTAAGGTCATATGAAGGTCATATGAAGTGATTTGATGTGTAATTGCATCGATAGTCATCAGAGAGTTAATTAACTTTGATTTATTTTCCTGAACGACAACTTATAAACTAAAACAAGATGTCCGCTTAATCACATATAAGAGCAAAACTGATCTTTTTTTTTTTCTATCATAACCAGTTACAAAAACGATTCTTATAAATAAACTTACTCAGGGCGGAGCTACAGGAGGTTAATCGTAGCTGGGGGGACAGTAAGTGCTTATATAATATTAATATTAACAACAATAATGAAGCTGTTCTAAATATGTATTTTTGATCCTCTCATCTGTGATGGCCGTCCACTTTGCTGATCTCATTTGCCACCCCTTCAAAAGTCTTCTGCCCCCCACCCCCACCACTGAACTTACCGTTAAAATATTTCAATTAGACAGATCTATATCTGATTTTCCATTTTTTTCCAGGAAAATGTCTCTCAAGTTCAGATGATCATAAAAGGTTTTTTTGAGCAGTTGCACAGATTGTCCCAGCGTGTTCCACGCCTAACTGTGACATGTTGTTACATCGAACTGTGCTGTCAAAGAAAGTGCCTGCAGCTCTGCACCGTAAACTCGTAAATTTTGCGCCCACGTTCCGGCTGGAAGTGTACTCATCTTCCAAGTTTGCTAACAGAAGTTAGAAAAAGCTAGATAAGCTCTCAAATCTTTGGTTGCTTTCCACAAAGAAAACAACCACAGACATTTTTCAAAATAAAATACAAAGAAATGGAGCAGACAGTAAATAAGAAGACTGAAACAAAAACACAACAAAACCAAAGACACAAAAATAACAAAATACACATTACTGTAAGTGACTGACCAATAGGAAATTAAATATGCATCTCCCCTTAACAAGAAGAACTACACTGCAAAAAGAGGCAGCCTAAAAATAGGAAAATGATAATAATCTTCAAGGGAAAATCCCTAGAAAGCAGTAAAATGATCTGTCCGTGCAACAAGTAGTTTTTACTAACTGGTAACAAAAAATCCTGTATCAATATCAAAATTAACCCTTGTGCTATCTTAGATGACCCCACCCTTAAGGCCCATACACACCGGGACGAATATTCGCCAGGCGTTATTCGCCAGCGTTTTTTGTGTTCACACCCAGGCGAGCCAACATGCAATTTCATTCCCTGACGTTAGATGGCGCTTAATGTAAACAGAAATACTCCTGTACACAAGGTGGCGCTGCGCAACTTTACGCTTCTTAAAGTCGCTTTTCACTCAGAAGAAGAGAGCAAGTATTTACGCGATTGTCAGAATCAAACAAAGAAAACATGAATATTTCAAGCACCAGTAGCTCCAATTGGTGCTTGGTTCGGGGATATTTTAGAATGTCCGTCATTATTTCTTCGCGGCAGTGTAGACGCTACTTGGCGTCTATCTTCTTCGCTGGTATGTGTGCTCAGCAAGGCAGTTTTGTGTTTGAGCGCCCCAAGTTGTGTTTTACTGTAACTTCAGAAGCTCCAGACACGTGTGCAAAAGCGCCATTCGCATTGGTCGAGTAGATTTCGACGCAACGCGTCGAAAAAAAAAACGAACCCGAGGCGTTTTTTTTTTTTTGACGCTTTGACGCGTGGCGTTTTTTCGCGTCGGTGTGCACACTCTCATTGGTGCCCTTTGTCTAGTCACGAGGCGTTAAACGTCGGCGAAAATCGCACGCGAAATTCGTCCCGGTGTGTACGGGCCTTTACATTGACGTGTTCTCCCTACCATGACAAAGGTGGATAAAGGTGGAAAGATTTCATGTAATCCATGGACACCAGTGAAGATCACAAATCATTGAAGAAAAAAGGTTCAGTGCACTGTCTTGTGGGTCCAGATGACCCAACTCCCAATGTTAAAGTGCCTAGGAGAGCACAAGGGTTAAGAAACTAGGGATTCCATGCAAGTATTCAAAGAGGGAAAAATAAGCTCCAAAAGCTGTTAGATTGAACTACTTCCAATGGAATGTTATACAGGTTTGTATTTTTGAGTTTTTATGGACCTAATTGTAGTTCATTTTGCAAGGATTCAGTGGTTTGGTTTTCTTTGTGATGTTTTTGTTTTCCTTTGTCAGTCACACCAGTTTCAGGTTCATGATCCACAGCTGTCCTCAGGTCAGTTAATTGCCCTCAGCCTATTTAAGTGTCTTGGTTTCTATTCATCCTTGTCAGGTCATCTGCTCTGTTTAGTCACTGGTTTGCGCCATAGTTTTGTCATGTTTCAGTTTGTTAAATGTTTTATTTCCTGTCACCAAGCTTGGTCTCCTGCATTTTGGGTCCTCCACCACCAGTTCCTGACACATTTTGATTACAGTGACAAGAAAACTAGCACAATAAATGGAAATTACTTATTTTAGGACAAAACATAATCATGCTATCATGATTCACCAAGCCCCTGTCTCATAGAAAAAGCTCGCAGCTCACGTAAGAGGGGCCGACACAGTTTCTACAGTTAGGCTTAAAACATTCCTCTTTGGACAGGCTTATTGCCAGGCTAACTAGTAATCAGGGAATATTTAACTAACTTCTCCCTGACTTCACTTACTGTGATGAAGTTTGAGGGAATCATTATAACTTTCATTATATCCATTATACAATTGCACCGCTTAGATTAATACTTTACTGTATCAATTTTGACATCCTAAAAATGTAGATTTACTATAATTATTATTATTACCGTCCCCTATGTGTCCCATAGTACATGCAACTTACTATTAACAAGATTGTATTAAATTTCAATAACAATTATTAATGGTTTTTGATCATTTATTTATTTTATCATTCAGTTGTCCATGCCTCTGTTTGGTGCAGTGCAATTCATGTCTGGTCCGTCTCTTGTCTGGGAGACATTCCAGACCCCAGTTGGCTCGGCTGTGCTCCTGCTCCTGCACTTTGCCGTGGACCTGGCCTCTGGCTCGTCTCATGCCCCCAGCCATCCCCAAGTTCCATCTGGATGAAGGCCATCTGCTGAGCTAGTAAACGTGTTTTGATGGAATTAGATAAGCTAATTCTTCTCTAACAGTCCTGGTACTAGGCTAGGGTCTTATGGTAAGGGTTGCCAAGTTTAGCTTGGTCTGATTTTCTGAACACTATTGAGATTGATAGTTCTAGATAAAACCCAATGCATTGGTAGAAGTGAAACATGCAGCAATATTCATTTATATATGAAAAGTCATTGAAAAAAGAACAATGCAGGGAGAATTGCTCAGGAGAAAGATTACAAGTGGGGATGAAGATGTAAAGGCTGAAGAGGAGAAGATGAAAATGAGTACGGAGGTGCATTTTCTGCAATTATCAAGTTCTGTAGTACAATAATCAGTTCAAAAGATTTTTCTATAAAGCCCCATCTACATTTTTTTTACTGTCAAGATTTATTTTCAAGTACATTTATCTATATTTTTATTGTAACGATATGCTTTAACAATGATTCATATCATAATTAGTAACAATTAGCTGATACGGTTCATAGTCAATAGTGGCTCATTTTGAACCATCCGATTTACTGACCTAAAATCAATCCAGAACATTTTTGGACAAGACGGCCAGTGTGACTAAGAGATAAAAGCATGGACACTGAACAGTGCTGGGGAAATTTTCCACATTCCTTGTTAGTTTTTCAAGATAATCAAGTGTAAATTAAATTTGCGAACAAACAAATAAGTATACAAGAATTAATGTCAAATCCATTCACATTTCAGTTTCATAAAGTTTAGTCCACTGTTGTTTTTCCACATATTTCCACATCTTTTTCCACATCTGTGAGCTAAAACAGTAGTTTGATCAACAGAAGTGTGTTACTTTATTTGGTTTTATTTACAGTACTTGCATGTCTCTTTACAAGTTTATTTTGTTAATTCAGTAAAAAACCAACAAAACAACAACAAATTGTGAACCCCTTTAGTATCCTGTAACATTTGATAAATCCTATAACTGATACATTTCATATGTAAGCGTTTAGTAATTACCGTAATAAAAAGCTCCAATTTTTTTCAGTTTTTTTGTGTGTGTTTTTTGTAATGTTTGTGTGCTTTTATTTCACATGTTTGTGCAATGTTTGGGAATAAAGTAAGTGGGAAAAACAAAACAGACTGGCGAAATCCTGACGAGCACATAGGGAACATTATTAGAACATTCTAGCAAACTGTATGGTCACATGACTTTGCTAAATTCAAAGTGTTTCCACACATTGGACTGGAATTATGGACTGATCAGTTTTTGCTGCTGTGTGTTGTCAGGTGTGATGGGACTTGGTTGTTTTTACGTTAAAGTAAATAAACCTACTGTAACTCAATCCAAATGGTATTTTCCAAGCTTGATTTTCATCCATTTATTTCATTTTTAGGAGTATTTTCTTACCGAGAAGGAGTGTAAGAGCAGGGAGGCCCAGTTTAGCTTTGTCTGTTTAACCCTTGTGCTATCCTAGCCACTTTAACGTTGGGAGTTGGGTCATTTAGACCCACTAGACAGTGCTTTGAACCTTTTTTCTTCAATGATTTGTGATCTTCACTGGTGTCTGTGGATTACATGAAACCTTTCCACCTTTATCCACCTTTGTCATGGTAGGGAGAACACGTCAAAGTAAGGGTGGGGTCATCTAAGATAGCACAAGGGTTAATTTAGTTTAGCAATTGCCTATTGTATTTTATGAGTGATTTCCTGTTCTTACACAAGTACCGACCGGTATGAAGCCCATTGAGACGACTACTGTTGCAATATTGGGCCATATAAATACAATTGATATCTTTGCAAGGATTAAAGAGTTTGCAGTGATACTACTTGCACTGTACAAACCTGAATCAAGCCAGAGAGCACTGATGTGATTCCCTCTGTGGTTAGAACACACCTTCTGCTCTGGTTTCTGAAGGCCAAGCAACAACCCAGCGTGCCAGTCCAAAGGTTGTGTCCTGGAACTTCACATGACACTGCTGCACAAGTGAGCCGACAAAGAAAGCCCAGCGTCTAACTCCCACACCCACTTCTGACCCAGATTCAGAGGTCGTCTATGTCGGGCTGCAGAAAGGCAGACCTCAGATTCTCAATTCCCCATTGGTCGAATGCACTGATGTCACTTTCTGTCAAAATATACAGGTAAATTTTTCTCAAATGGCAGTATTAGAGGTGGGAGTTGATGTGGTGTGGCTTTCATTTTATAACGCACATCAATGCTTTGTAACCTTTCTGCCAATGACGATTGTGTAGCAGGGAAAAAAAAGCCCACTGACCAGACCACAGCTCAGGCCTGAGTTTCCTCAAACAAACATTGCCCTTGCTGAAAAATGGCTTAACGTGAGGTATAAATCACAAGTAACTGCATTCAGTGTAGCTGATATCTAATCTACAGTATTACCAAGATTATGATAAACGGCATTTCATCAAAAACTGTAGCTGCAATTCAAGTCAGATAGAAGTCTGTTAGTGTGTTTAAAGGTAAAAACATGTCTTTGGAAGGACTGAAAAAGAGCAACAAAATCAAGGTCAGCTGAAGTTCACACAATCAGCAACATATGAAGTGATGAGAAACATATTACAAAAAACAAAAGTTACTTTTGATCACTTCTGGAAAATGAAATGAAAAAGATTATATTTTGCTAACTTGAAAAGAAGCAACTCTGGCTAAATCAGCCTTTATCCCCAGATTCCAGGAGCTCAGAAAGGAGCCTTCAAATGTCCTCCTTAAGATCTCCTACTCACGATGGTCTTCAGAACAATGCAGGACCACTAAAACCTTCACTGAGCTGCTATTTATCTATTGCTTCTGAGATGGTGCAAACGGCTGATTTGAATCTGTGAGCTAAAACAGTAGTTTGATCAACAGAAGAGTGTTTTTTTTTATTTGGTTTTATTTACTTGCATGTCTCTTTACAAGTTTATTTTGTTAATTCAGTAAAAAACCAACAAAATGACAACAAAATGTGAACCCCTTTAGTATCCTGTAACATTTGATAAATCCTATATAACTGATACATTTTATATGAAAGCGTTTAGTAATTACCGTAATAAAAATCTCCAATTCTTTTCTGGTTTTTTTGTGTGTTTTTTGTAATGTTTGTGTGCTTTTATTTCACATGTTTGTGCAATGTTTGTGAATAAAGTAAGTGGGAAGAACAAAACAGACTGGCGATATCCTGACGAGCACATAAACAAAACGGATCAGGTCTAGAAGGCCTGGAACTTCCATTCGAGGTACTTCGGGGTCCTGGGACAAATGCTGACGTCACACTGTGTGATTGGCTGTATGTTGGTCCGATGATGTGTCAGACAGTGATTGGTCTGGACAAATTACGATACTACCATTGAAGAAAACATTATGAAGTCTGTTGTGAGCAAACGTACCTTTATTATTGTTATGATTATTGAATGCATGTTCGCTTATAGTTTTTTTAATCCGTGCGCCCAGTGCTTTAGTACTGGCAGAATGGACCCGGAAGAACAACATTCAGACGTGCCAACAACATTTTCTGCCACGGCTGAACTTAAACTGGAATAACAAGTGGATTGTGTTACTGTAGTGTGACGTTCTCTTCAGTCGAAAGGACCCCGAACGGAAGTTCCATGTGGCTTTTCAACGTTTAATTGCAGCTCATCTTCGAGTTTTCAAGATCAGATGAGGTTTGTGCCAAACCTTTTTGGAGTTCTCAAAAAACATCAATTTGACAATTTTTAAATAATTTTTTTTAATCTTAAATCTAAAAGGATATAAACTGCTTTGAATAATAATTACCTTATTTCTAGATCTTAGCTCCTTATGAGACATAATGTTCTCCACTGTGCTGATTTTGATTTTGTGGTGAGAAGAGAAGTTAAAACAACTGAAAAACCTGGGAAAATATCTCAAATGTCTGAAAACAAAGTTTTAAATCTTTGCACATATCACATAGTTTGCAGTGAAAGACACTGAGCGAAAACTGTTTAATTTAATTCAATTTGAACCGAATTTCTTTTTAAATGACCTTTTTCAAATACTGTATTAGACATATAATAGACAGCTATTATATGTTGATTGCTGGCAGGTGTAAATACCTGTAAAATTATAGAAGGCCTCTCTAAAAAAAAATCGATGCAGAAACCAGCTTGGCAAATTCCTGTACTCACAATTAATGCCTATAAATAAACTGAAAAAAACAAAACAGTGAACAAAACTCATTTTGCAACTACAGCCAGCAAAAAACATTGAAACAAACCACATAAATTTGGAAAAATATTTATAATGATATTTATCATTTCTGTCTGAAAGCAGCATAACCATGATAAAGACGAAAAGACAAAGGACAGACCATTTGGAATGATTTAATGAGTTTGTATGGACAAATATAATTAACACATGATTCAGATATTTTTTAGGCCTTCAGAGAAGGCCTTAAAGGCCTTAAAGGTCCTGGCAGCCCACCACTGAATTTGAGAATTTAAACCACTTTAGGTGTAGTTGTTTAATGTAAGGTGGCACATGGACACATGGCCCACTTCCTATGTCTCTTCAAAAAAAACTAAAGAGCTCACAGTTGAGGTCCAGGACTTCCTCTAACAGGAACTGTAACATCCCACACAGATAAACACTCCCTTAAAATGCTCATCTGGAACAGCCTCCCACTAAGGGAGGCTGTTCCAGATGAAGGGAATGTCCCATATTAAAAACCTTCCAAATTTGCCTCAAGCAGTGGCTGAAAGCCAAGCGCTCCTGCAAATTTTATCAATAGCTTTCTTTTATTTTACTGTCATTTGATTTTTTTTTTGTGTGATTTTATCTCCTGATTTATAACCACCCAGTCATTCAGTTTAAATTCAATTCAATTTTTTTTTACACAGCCTGATGTTACAACAACAGTCGTCTCAATGGGCTTCATACCAGTTGTTTTTTAGTAAACATAAAATCATAAGGATCACAAAGTCATAGAACTCAATAGAGAAATTATAAACTGAACTGACTAAACAGACTAAACTAAACTGGGACCCTCCTTCACAGTATAGAAAAACTCCTAGAAAAAACAGATTCAGGAAAAAGAAGAAAGCTCAGTGGTGTCACACATCCTCCCCCAGGACGGAGGGTCATGCATTGCCATGTTAATGCTTTTATGTGATCAAATGACTTATCCGGTATCTCATTGTGTTAACGTTCTATTGGGACTACAATTCTAAACTTGTTTTATTGTAATAATTTGCCATAGTCACATCTATTACTGTATCAGTAGATATTCATTCATCTGCAACATCCCTATCAAATAAATAGAAATTAAATAAAGATGTATTCATTTTTATTTTAAACTCCTTTTTTATGTTATTCATCTTTTATCATTTTACTGTGCTAAAGTGCTTATATTTCTGTAAACCACACTGCAAAGAATGCACCTATTGTCTATTTTTCATGCAGGTAATGTATGTGTTGTAAAATAAATACAATATTAAAGGAGAATTTTCAAGGAAGATATCTCTGTCTTTGTTTTCTGTGAAGAACGACTGTAAGCAGCTACGGGTCTCCACTTGTTCCATTTTCCATCATTGATTCTCAAACACACCTATATTGGCACAATATAGGTGTGTTTGTATATGTTATGTATATGTGTTGTTTATTAACTTATATAAACACAAGTATATTGGCAGATTGAACTGATGGTTTGGTTTTTTTTTTCCCTAACCTCATTACACCCATGAGCTATTTTTACAAATCTCTGCTTGTTATAAATACATTTAAACTAGTTTTTCTGGTTCTACAGTGCAGCTGTTCACACGATTCTATAGCAGAACCCGAAAATGACACACCTGACAATCACATAAATCATTGTGTTTTTTATCCTTAAGTGATAACTTCAATTTATGCTGCAAGTTTTCATGACATATAAGATCCTGATCAAAGTGTGGGATCTGGTTTGTTTTGCTTAAAGTCAGTCGGTTGGGTTCGGAATATTTACATAAAATAATAAAAACGCTGTTTTGCTCAATGAGAAAAGAAGCTTTTTATTGGAGTTGCCGAAACTTTGCTTAACTAATCTCACATCAAGCAGATGCTAATATCAGAGGTGTGTGGTAACTACTGTAGGAATATTAACTCAGTTACATCCACTTGAGTCATCTTCAGAAATAAAGAATATTTTAGAGGAAGCTTTTCTGTCAATCTTACAGTATTTTATTATGTGTAATAAAACAACATAAAACTGCATTTGAAAATTTTTTTTCTTTTTAATTCACTATACATAAAAATATACAACAGGAAACGTATTTACAGCCTTTGACTGAATTCATCCCTACCCCAAAAGTGGAAGAAAACACAAAATTAATATGTTACAAACAAAGGTTTCATTCACAAAAATGTACATTTTTACACAGATTGACAACATTGGTGTTTCCTCTGAATTCAATGGTGCAGAAAAGGAACGAGAATTTGTTCACAGATGAAAGCAGTCAACCAGAGAGAGGAAGATGACTGGAGGGGAAACTATTTTTGCGAAAGTGAGATGAAAACCATGTTGTGGTTAGCAAAAAGGATGAAGTTCAGATGCTTCTGAAGGATCAAGGTAAGGCAGACTAGGTACATTTAGAATATTTTCTGATCAGGTGCTCCTCCTCAGTTCTTCAAGGTTAGCCTGCTTGGCTAAACTTTGCCCAAGAATCACATCATGTCATGTGAGCATTCCCAGCCACTCCATCCACAGTGCGTGCAACACCCCATTAAAATGCTTCATTTTTAGCAAACAACTTCAGGTCTTCACTTGTTCATAATTTCTTGGCTCACCAATTTGGACAGTGAATGTCGTTCATTATAGTTCTTGAAACAGAAAAAAGCTCTCATTGCATGCAGGTCCAAGTCTTATAGTCGTGTTGCTCGCCAGTAGGCGATTTACCTTGAAGCAACAAATCCCTTGTTCGCCTTTAATGATTGGGTCAATCTTTCTGCTATCTCCTTCTGCAATTAGTTGGAGATTGGCATTTTCATCGGAAGCCTTTAATAACTTAACACATCCAAAGATGAGGTACTTTGCACCTTTATCTGCAGTCCAAACATCTTGTCCTTTGGCAGCATCTGCAAGTATTGAAAAAGAAGCACATTTTTCATGAGCTCAGGGAAAAAGGTTAAACTTACAATCAAGCTAAACCGTGATGTGACTGACTTTTTAGTTCACGTGTTACGAGGACCTTTGTTGTGCTCCCTTTAGGTTGAGCTGTCTGCAAACACAAACATCAATTAGATATAGTTACAGTCAAACAAGGAAAATGGCGATCCTTTCATGCATTTCTTACCTGGTCAATAGGCTGTAAGAGCAGGCATTGGTGAAAGATGAGGAACACAAAGGCCCCAACCAGCAAGCTCATCATTGCTGCCAGACATACCAGTATCAGAGTGCACTTTGACTGGTTAGACTTCTTCAAAGACTCTATGTCAGTCCTCTTCTCTTGTGCCATGGTTTGTGCTTGCACAAAATGCAGAGTGTCGATTACAAGGCATGGCTTCCTTATATGACACTTACCACTCCCTCGCCTCTGACGTCACAGAAAACCAGGAATACCCAGCGTCGCAGGGGTTCCCTCTACGCTTACACAACAAAACCAGTCTAACTAGCAGACTTTGATCTGTTTTCTTTCCTTAGTCCAATGATTTATTGAGTTTCTGCAAGACCTTACCTGCAAGAGCTAAAGATAGCCTGGATCTTCTGCATATTGCAAAACTGCTTTCTTCAGTGCATAGCCTTAGGAATTAGGCTTAGGCTATAGATTCCTATAGCCATAGGAAAACTATAGAACTAAAAAACTAAAAAATAGGAAAACTCATCTTAAATCGTTTTAGCAAAGAAAATATGTTTCAAAAAAGGATTAGAAATGTACATTTGGACCCAAGGTGTTTAAGCAAATATTAGTATTCCTGCATTACCACAAACTATAAAAACATTAAAAAAGAAGAAACTGTGATCAATTAAGTTTAAAAATAATATATTATTTTTAGACTTAAGTGTATACGCATTCAGATTGTTTGCAGATAATTCATTGAAAGAACAAAACTAACGTTGTAACGGCAAAGAAAAGAAGAACTATCCGCCCCCACCACCCCCAGATATTGAGAAAAACTGTTGCCCAAGGGGACTCAACTGGCTGGATTTATTTCCATGAGCTCACACATTTTCCAGGCATGCAGTGGGATAGTATCTAACATGCACATTAGGCTTGTGTGTGTCTTTAAAACTGTCATCAGGTCTTGATGTCACAATCTTTTCTTCATTCATTATGCAGAAACCATTCATTTCAAGAAAATACTGCCATTTCAAATGCTTGAAGCTATCAGCTGTATTTTAAAATTTTGCTTTATTAAATGCTGCCAGATTGCAATTATTGTATATTCATTACATTCCTAAAATATCCATCCATTTTCTTAACCCCCACTACATCCCTCTTGGGGTCACGGGGTTGCTGGGGCCTGTCCTCCGCTTCTGTTGGGTGAAGGTGCATGGGCTAAACGCTGTACAGGTTGCCAGTCTGTTGCAGGGGACACAAGCACTCACACATGCACACTTCCGAATGAAACAGGTTATGGATCATGGGAGCAAGCCCGAGTGCCCAGAGAAAACCCACACATGCAGAGGGAGAACCTGCAAATCCCACACAGAAGCTGGGATTTGAACCAGGCCCCTCTCACTGTGAAGCGAGGGTGCTAACCACTGCACCACTGTGCAGCCACGATTTAAAAATAAGCAAAAACATTTGCATTCCACGTGTTTTTTTTTTCTGAAAAGCTTATACATTCCAATTTCTAGGGTTTTGGATGACTTTTTCATTTTCTTAAGAGGAATTAATGTTAAATAAACAAGATGGAAACACAGATAAATCAAAGCTGTCACAACCTTCCATTTCTGTTTGTGCAATTGGCTTTCACATGGAAGAAAAACAGTTAACTAAACACAAAAGCAAAAGCAGAAACTCAAAACGCTTGTCCCTATATCCGTTTTTTTTTTGTTTGTTTCGATTTGTTTGCTTTCTTTCCTTCTCTCTTGCTCTCATTCAAACTTGATATGCTGGTGGGAAATTCCTCCATAAATGGAAACTGTCCTGTTGCATCACTTGTTTATTGCCTCACCCACAGGCAGGCGAACAGGCTTTCTGTCAGCACTTTTAGCCTGTAGTACTGTGAGCTTGCCAACTGCCTTTAAGGAATTCCCGCACACACACACACCACACACGCAGTAAAGCTTTTTCCAAATCCTTATTTCTTGTTAATCCTTGGTTTTACTACTTGAAGGCGTTTTCACTGTGTCACTTTAAAGTTTCAGAGAAGAAAAGTCAGAAAGATAAAGAATAAAATAATTTTCTGGATGTTACCCAGATAAATTGAGGGCATCTCTGCAAAAATTCAATTAAAAAAGGGGAGTATATTTTTTCACGTTTGTGTTTTTCTACAGCAATATGAAGAAAGCCACTTTATCAAACGAGAAAAGTCAACCTTTTATCAGTGAATGAAATTGTGTTGTAAATGGTGCACATCACACTGTTATAGTTCATTACAATTGGAGTTTACCTTAGTTAATTAGTTAGTTAGTTTTTGTTCCTTTTGTGTGCACTTGTCTGTGCATGGAGTTACTTTTACCTCTCCATTGCACGAAGCCCTAATTCACTGTCTGTGCTGCAAGCAAAGCTAGCAGGAACCAAGTAAATGCATTATATAGAATATTCACAATAATCATGTTGTCAGGTGTCGACACGTGGCAATGGTTAATATATTTTTTTTGCCACCTCAGGAAGGATTTTATGATAGCAAAACGCTTGCTCGTGGCCGTAAAATGTTAAGTTAAAGGTGTTTTAACTTAACAAAATCTGATGCAAGAAAACATTGAGTTCACCTCAGTTGCTGTTTTTTATACTTAAATTTATGTGGTACAAATCAGTAAAAAGAGTTTTAAAAAAAGTAATAAAAAAAACAACAAGCGTGTTTTTCTAAAACATTATATGTAAAAGGGACTGTAGTGAAGTTATTTAATCTGAAACTGCAGATTAATGCACAGCCGCATTGTTCTATTTGTTTAGAAAACCTCCCCAGCTCTCAGTAGAGCTGGTTCTGAAAATAATTGTGCATTTCGTGGAACAATCACCAAATCTGGCATGGATTTACCTTAGGATCCTGTCAGATAAATGCATCTAGACATTAAAGAAAAACGCTATTCTAAACAACAGACCACAACAAGAGTCAAGTTTCTCATGCACGAGGGAGAAAAGCAAGTGTGACAGAAAACGTCCATCACGCTTCTCTTCTCAAAGGATCTGCCTCTCCTTGTGCTACTTTTATTAAGAACACAAGAAGGAGGTAACAATTTCAAGACAAAGAGAAAAAGTTCATTAGGGGGTGTCGTATAATGACCCATTTGGTGGATTCTCAGTTCAAGCAGTATTCCTTATCAACTCAGGACAGTGTGTCGCAAAACCCCCTCAGCCTTGCTGGCATGAGAAGCAGATGAACAAACACACAACTGTTTTTCTAAAAAGGTAAAAAGGTCAATCTGAGTTAACATCTAAACATACATTTAAACAAATACATTTACACAATGATAATAATAAAACAATTTCCTTCACAGATCCCAACTTTCAGAAAAGCATGATAGCCATGAGAATATCCAAGATTTTAAAATATACATAATATATGCAGCAAATTCCAGGTTATTGTGCAAATCATATATTTTTTTATTTTTCTAAATATTCAATGTAGATGACAGTCAGCATAATTTTCAAGTCACTAAACTTTCGAGTATTCATTCATTTTCTTAACCGTTTTTCCCTTTCGGGGGTCACAGGGCTGCCGGAGTTTATCCCGGACACTTGTGGGCGAAGGCAGTGGACAACCTGGACAGGTCGCCAGTCTGTCACAGGGCAGAATGTCCACAAACACACACCCATTCACTCTCACACCTAGGGACAATTTGGAGTTGCCAATTAACCTATGAAGCATGTTTTTGAATGGTAGGAGGAAGCCGGAGAAAACCCACGCATGCACAGGGAGAACATGCTAACTCCACACAGAAAGGTCCCCCATTGATGTTCTGGTTCAGGTCCCCCAGCTGGGACTTGTACCGGAGGCCTTCTTGCTGTGAGGCAAGAACGCTAACCACTGCGCCACCATGCAGCTTTAGAGTATATATTAAATATTACTGAACAAACCTCCTAAAGATAACCAAATAAATAAAACGTTAAAATGCACACAAAATGACAGTATGACGCACAGCAGTTCCACAAAATTTCTTAGATTCTGGAGAACTGAAAAATGTTAATTTGTTGAATTTGATGCATTAGGAGATCATATTTACTAAAATCAAAAGCCTAACAAGCAAAAACATCTTAATTGGCCAACTTACATTACAACATAGGACCCCTCTGTATAGCAGCTTCACAATTCTTGCATCCAATGAACTTGTGCATTTTTGGAGGGTGTCTGCTTGAATTTCTTTGCAGTATGTCAGAATAGCCAGACATGCTGTTTGGATGTGAACTGCCTCCCCCCCATCAGAGATATTTCAATGGTTCTCAATAGGGTTGAGGTTATAGGGGAGGATGGGGGTCACACAATCAGTTTATCTCCTTTTATGCCCAAAGAAACCAATGATGCAGAGGTATTCCTTGCTGCATGAGATGGTGCATCGTCACACATGAAGATGATTTGGTTTGGGAAGGTGTGGTTCTTCTTTTTCTACCACGAAAGAAAGTTGTCAGTCAGAAACTCCACCTACTTTTCAGAGGCCTTCAACAACATCACCTTCAGGGACCCCAGAGGGGCCAACCAGCTCTCTCCTTGTGATTCCGTCCCAAAACATGACTCCACCACCTCCTTGCTGACTAACAACCTTGTTGGGAAATGGTAGAAATCCACCAACCGCCATCGACTCCATCATTCTGAAATAGCCACGGTTGAACGGCGCTCTCAAGCGAAGAAGACTTTTTGAAAATGAGTCTTCAAGCATGTCTGGGCCTATTGCAGCTGTTTTAGCGGTGAGCTCCTCTTTAATGAACAGTTTTAAGTTGGTAAAGGCTGCTTATTGCTTACCTAAACAATGAACAGCTGGTATCTTTAAAGGTTGACTTTTTTTTACAAGTTGCAAGGTTGGCTGTTATTGTAAATACGTTAACGCAACGAATGTGTATCGAGGTCGGACTGTGTTGTTCTTACGTGTCACTAACAAGGTTTGGAGTTAGAGTAGTCAAAGTAAAGTTTGATTTAGTGCTATCAGTCTGTTTACGTGTTTCAAAGTTGGAAGTTACAAGTATTGTGAATGCGTTACAGGTTGGACTGTGTTTTTATACATGTTACTAACAAGGCATGGAGTTAAAGTGGTCACAGCAACGTTTATTTTAGTGATATCAGTCTGTTTTTTACATGTTTCCAACCAGTTTGGGAGTTACAGGTATTGTGAATATGTTAACTCTTCTATTGTGGCTAATCTGTAGCTTGTAGTTACTGTGAACACAGTTAATAAAGTCTGACAGACTGTGCCTTATAGTTAAGCGCGCCTTACAAAAAAAAAAGTTCGATAATAGACCATTTATTGACGGTGCGTCCTTTAATCCATCCAGTCTGCCCTGTAGTGTTACAAATATTTATTTGCAGTTTAACCAATTAGTTTATGTTGTCTAAAGTCTGTTTGTGTCGAAAGTTTGTAACCCACATGAATCCTCTGTTTAACTGATAGTAACTGAGAAAGATATTTAAAACCCCACAGTTGTGAAATTCATGTTGAAGGGGTAATTCTCTCACAGGGTGGTGCAGAGGTATAGAGGTAAACCTTAGGTCAAGAGGTAAGAGGGTTGAATCCTGCCTTGCTCGCCCATGTGTGCAAGGGCCCTTGGGCTCCAGGTGATTACGGTATATGGTTGACACCAGTGTAAGCAGCAGAGCCAGCAGCAGTGTTTGACTTTGTGTGTGGGTGAAAGGAACTCTAAAGTTCCTTCGGCCTTCGTACATTTAAAAAGCGCTGCGTCAGTACACACCATTTACCACTTGCTAAAAACACTTGTAGTCTTATGCATCAACCATGAACAATCGAACAGATTGCCTCGTATTTTTTGCATGTTTTTCTTATTCATAACAAATCAAAATGGAAAGTGAAAACAAATTGTTTTACTGACAGTCAGCATTTTACGTCAAAGAGTGTGTCAGCATGTCATTGTGAAAGGGACTGTTGGTAAAGAGCAAGCTCGCCCCCACTTTTCATCACCCATGTCATTGCACACCCTCGTGTTAGTTTACAGCCCCCCACACCCCTGACCTAACCAATGCAGCAAAAATGTTGGAGCCGTGCAGTTTTGAGCCAGATGCCAGCTCAGAAGAGGAAAACAGACGTCCATGGATCTAGTCTTCTACGAGTGGATGCATCAGAATGGAGCGGGGCAGAGAACTTGTTGCCTGCCCAGCATATTTTCTAGACCACAAATGAGTTCTTTTTGAGACTACTCCTTATTCATCATGATTTGGAGACTTACAAACAGGAGGAAAGATTAAACAATTACAAACAGGTGGGCACATCAGGGAGGGCAGGTGAACACACTGGGAAAATTGACACTGGAGGGAAAGTCAAGACATCTGCAATTAGAGGAAATGGGAGAAACAGGAAGTGACAAAATAAAAGCAGGACAAAAACTGCCCTGGTCCCAAAACTTTACACTTTCATAAGAAATATGCCACAAGAACATTTCAAAACACCAGAAAAAACAATTTTCATCAGTGTGGATCTTTAAAAATGTATCAAGTACTGGATGTGTAAAAGTAAGAAAATCAAAGTCAGCAGCTCTGAAATAGACCTTTGCATAAATGAAAGTCTCTGCTCCTAACAAATAGCTTTAAATATTTACCCATAAAAAAAACACTTGTTTTTCATAGTTTTTTTTTGTTTGTTTGTTTGTTTGTTTTTTTGCAGACTAAAAAGACAGTTTCGGACACTTTTTCCTGACCATACTAATAGAGCTCATGATCTTCAACCTCACACATTTGGTCTGCCTACTGTGTTTTCTTTCCCATAAGTTAGAACAGTTAGGCAACCAAAAGACTCCAACCTCCCCACTCACAATGACTGACAGGTTAATAATCAATGGTTTATTTGTACAAAATGAGTAAACAAATTAAGAGAATGATTTTTCTTTACAGTTTGCAACTCTGAAAGGTCAAAAGAGCAGGAGAAATTAGTCACTCAATTCACATCAATTTTCTCCTGTCACTTTTTAACAAATGACTCAGTACCTTTCTAAACTTGACAGGCTTTTTTAACTGTGTCTCTGTGAATGTTAAGTGAAAGCGCAGTGTCACAGAACCACTTTGTTTGACTGTAACTTTATGGACCCTAATGGGTCTGTGCATCCCTCTGCAGTGAAAGTTTTTATGTATATGTTTGCTTTATTGTAATTTTCATTCATATAACAAAATGGCACAAACATAAGATTTGATTTGATTTGATTTGATTTGATTTGATTTGATTTGATTTGATTTGATTTGATTCGATTCGATTCGATTCGATTCGATTCGATTCGATTCGATTCGATTCGATTCGATTCGATTCGATTCGATTCCCATCTGATCTGATCTGATCGATTCAATTTGATGTGATTCAATTTGATTTCTCTATCTGAGTTAGTTTTGATGTTTAAAATCCAATAGAAATAAGAATACCAGAAATTGTTCCAGCTTTTGAAAAGGATAATGTTTATCCTTACAAATTGAAAGACTTTGCACAATAGAAAGTATTTTTAGCAGAGAAAATTAGGAAGACAAACATTTTGACTTAAATTATTAGTGTGCATGATGTTTTTCTGTGTGAAACATCTGCTGGTTAAAAAGGAAATCAACCTGTACGAAACATTAATTGTTGTTACTGGTGTGACCACTTGGCTCATTTTCCTATTTTTGCTCCAAGACTCAATATGTTCATGCTTGTCTAAGACGATATTGTGTTTGTTTCACTATTAGCTTTTATTTATGCAATGATGTTTTGACATCAAATTTTTCTGGTCTGTCTGGAAAAACTAAGTGGATGTTTGCAAGATTATTTTTGCACAATCAGGGCTAATCAAAACTGAAACCTGCCTGCACTTTTGCTTTCCAGCCTCCACTCTTACCAACCCCAAAGCCACACAGTGATCCCCACCATGAAGAAACAGAGCTAGCAAATTCACGAGAACCGTGTAAAAGCATATCATTACAGATACAGCGTTGACTTGCTTTGACTGTCCTGGTGTTCCTACAAATAAGAGCTAATCAAACTTCAAATCTTATCTCTGGCATTTAAGGTTTTTTTTGAAACAGTCATATTTACCAGCCACACTGACATTTCTTATATTAAGCATCATCTAAAAATGGGGAAACGTGTTTAGGTGACTGACACGAGTAACGTGACACACAATGACCTGAAGTAAAACTTGACTATCTAAATGAAGTAACTGAAAGACAGTGACATTATTTATGCGAAATGTTGTTTTACACTATGAGCTAAAACACTGTCTAGTTCATATGCGATGTCTGTTATTAAGCTATGATACAGCACATGGATTGCAGGTGGAAAATTGTGACAAGTGGTTGCATGATAGCGCAGTCCTTAGAGCTCTTGCATCACGTCCAGAAGTCCCTGGTTTGAATCCTAACTGGATGTGTGGCTTTTCTCTGGCACTGCAGCTTCCTCCCACAGTCCAAAAACATGATTTATAGGCTGATTAGTTTCTCTAAAATGTTCCCCAGGTGTAAATATGAGCTGGTAGCACTGCAACACACTGGCGACCTGTTCAGGGTGTACCCCACCTTTGCCCAGCAGTGACTCTCCAGCAGCCCCTTGAAAGAGATTTAGCAGGTTGGAGGGAAACAAGATGAGCTGGCCTTCAAAGGGGGCCATGGAAACCCAGCTCTGATACAAGTTTGAGATTGCATCTCTGAAAAGTCCCACAGCAGTTAGGGTTCTTTTTGGAGCTGGTGAAGCATGTTGGTGCTAATGTGTTGCTAAAGGTGAGTTTGCTCTAAAACATGCAGCTATCAACATTGGAATGTAAATCATTAACTACAAACAAGGTACAATCAACCACATGTATCTATTGATAACCCTCATCTTATTCTTCTTTTTCATGTATTCTATTATATGTAGGGATGAGTTCAATGATACCAGGCAAGCATATTTTTCATCTCAGATGCTAACATGATAAAGCTCCTCAGTATACGCCGATTGTTCCGTCCCAAATCCAGCACACTGAGACTGTAACCTGGCCACAAAGAAGGAGGCTGAGGAGCATGGGAGCCACTATTCAGGATGAAACATCCAAGATTCACGAATACATCAAGTACAAGGCCCCAACTGAGAGTGTGCTCAGTGAATGTCTAAGGCAATGGGGAGCAGAGGATGTGGTGCTGGAGGACAAACCCCTCCATGGGATGTACCACCGGATTATAACTGAAGTGGCTGATATCAAGAAGTCCTACCAATGGCTAGAGAGGGCTGGCCTACAGGACAGCACTGAAGCACTCATCCTAGCAGCTCAGGAACAAGCCCTGAGCACCAGAGCAATAGAGGCTCAGATCTACCACACCAGACAAGACCCAAGGTGTAGGCTGTGCAAAGAGGCACCTGAAACAATCCAGCACATAACTGCAGGGTGTAAGATGCTGGCAGGTAAAGCATACATGGAGCGCCACAATCAAGTGGCTGGAATAATATACAGGAACATGTGTGCAGAATATGGACTGGAAACCCCAAAGTCAAAATGGGAAACACCTCCAAAGGTGGTAGAGAATGAGAGGGCAAAGATCCTGTGGGACTTCCAGATCCAGACTGATATGATGGAGAACCAACCAGACATTGTAGTACTGGATAAAGAACAGAGGAAAGCCGTTGTGGTGGATGTGGCAGTGCCAAGCGATTGGAACATCAGGAAGAAGGAACATGAGAAACTGGAGAAATACCAGGGACTCAGAGAAGAACTGGAGAAAGCCTGGAAAGTGAAGGTGACAGTGGTGCCTGTGGTAATTGGAGCACTCGGGGCAGTAACCCCCAAGCTGGAGGAGTGGATGCAGCAGATCCCTAGAAAGACTAGCGCAGAAAGAAAAGTGAAGTGGTAGGAACACCAAAGAGATCACGCAGAACCCTCAAGCTCCCAGGCTTCTGGTACAGGACTCAAACGTGAGGTAAAAAAAAACACCCGCATGGGTGAGAGGACAGTTTATGTGAATACAATTGATCATTTTCTTCTAGATGTTTTCAAACTTTTTAAGGCTTAAAATATTTGTGCATTAAAATGAATCTATTTTGTATTTCTATGTTGAGTATCAAGGTATTTTATTGACTACTGCCAACATGCTGTAAATTTACTGTTGCTGTACTGTTTACTGTTGTTAAAGTAAAATATGTCCATCACAAGAGGCCCTCAGTTCTCATCTGCCTGCCCAGCTGTTGGACAGGACAAGTTATTAAAAAAAAAAAAGTAAATTTACTGGCTGCGCTAAATAACTAAATAAAATATGAATTGATTTGCCCCCAAAAATGAGTTTGACATTTGATGTTTGTAATAGGATTTTTTTTTCCAAATGAAAACAACTGCAGTGACCTGCAAAAGCGTGTGATGTGTTGTTGTGACTCACAATTCCAGTGTCTCTCATTTTACTATATACACATTCATAAGAAGAAGTTTGTCAAGTTTAAACTTGAAGCAGAATAGCCTGTTTGGTATCACACACCGTGGTGTGTGGGTTATACGTTTCTGTGAATACTAATGGCAAAAATAAACCGTTGTTCTTCTGGTTGTTTTTATTGTTGTTTTAAGCCTTTTCTGGCTTAAGAAAAGAAAACCAGTCAATCTTAATTAACTTTTTTTGGGGTTTGCGGCTAACATTATAGACTTGTTGACAAACTGATCCAAGGCCAATGAGTGAAACCAATTGCAGAGGGATGAAAACAGACGTCACATGGAGTTATTTAGGTCCCCGTCAGCTCACTTTCACTTTTGGTTGAGCAACATTTGATGCAACAGAGGATGATGATGAAGCTGCTTCCTTTGAGGAAGAGCGAGAGTGATAATACCATGAAAGCAAAGGAGGGAGGGTGGGAAAAAGGGAGGGCAAGGAACACGCTGGAAACTTAATTTGGTTGACGCGTGAACTTTGTGTGAAGTATCAACAAATCCCATGTGGTTGCATGTTTTTGAGAAGATTCAGAGATGCTCATGTCTGCTGCTTCACCAACACCATCTTTATTAGGTACACATCTTAAAATAAATTAAATAATGTCAATAAAATTCCTTTAAACCCGTCAGTAAGTCTGCAGTGCAGCATTGTGAACTTCACATAAGCATTCAAAACCATATCGCACCGTCAGTTTACAATCAGAAAAGCTGACATTTGCCACCTGACCCTGGAAGTCACACGTCAGCATGTTGTAGCAAAACAAGAAGAGGGAGTGCACAGAAGGCGTGGATACATTCAAAGAAGGGGAAAGCTGGTTGTAGACAGCCGCCCCCTTATTTCACGTCGTCTGATTGCAAAATCCAACACATCAAACCTGTCTGACATGTCTGAATCTGCAGCAGCACCTGCTGAAGAGAATTAGGAGCAGCAACAAGCTGTTGAGCAAACAGAGAACAGAGAAAAGCTCTGGTCTATTACGTTGAGGCACCAATAACAAATACATTCATTCCGTTTCACCCGAGAGCTGAAATAAATTACAAAGTGTTCAGTTTCTCCGTTAAAACAAGAAAAGCACCTGAGGAGCACATCAAAACCTCTTAACAGTCAGTGACCTGAGCTTAAACAGGGTACCTATAGGATTGAAGACAATGTCCAACAAACACAAAGTAACCTAAAATCAGGCACCTGTAGGTTATTTTCGAGCAATGACACTAAAAGGTCTTTAGTTCCAGCTCAATGGGCCTTTTTCCACAAACCTATAGAAACTTTGGAGTACTGTCCAGCCATAAAAATGCTGTTTGATCCTGAGCTTTCAGTGTGACTGATGAAGTTACAGTCAGCAATTGAGTAGTTCAATACAAAAACAAGTGTTTGGAAATAACAGAGGCACGTGTTTTAAAGTAAGAACATCGTTGTTGGTTCTCTTATCTATGTATTTTGCAATTAAAAGAAAGGAGATCAGGTCTACGTCCTTAAACAGCAATCATTAGTTCCTGCCTGGAACTGGACACACACAACCAGTTTTCTAAGTATGAGATTCAGCGAAAGTTGGAGCAGAACGGTCTGTCTTCAGCAGCCGTGCCATCAGTGTGAGTCTGGCTCAGTGTGCCATCACAGAAGAGCACCTTCATCCCAAAGTCCAGGTGTCAGTCTTCTCAACAAATCATGTCTCTTTCCCCGAGTAGATAATGTAGACCCATGGTCATGTTGATGATCCTGAATTGTTTGGAGCACAACAAACGCACACTTGCCTCCTCCTTCTCCCTGAGATACACAACACTCTGGAGCCCCCTGCAGATAGTTTGAGTAGCATTCAGCGTGAAGGAGCTGGCAGGTGTGTCGCTCCGCTTCACCTCCAGATAAAGCATTCCTGTGGCTGCTGTGGGTCCTGTGGGTTCATTTGCCATGCTTTCATAGCACACATCCATGTGCCAAATGTAAGGGCCGGCACATTTGATGCTGATCTTGTCTTTTTCTTTCCACTCAACCATGTGGCTCCCGCGAATGTCACGGAACTTCACCGTGTCGTTTCTGTGGAGCCCTGCAAGAGTACAAACAAGAGTGAGGCTATTTGTATGTTTTTTTTTTCATCTTCATACACCTATCTAAACTAAGCTATTTTCCAAGTAAAGGTTAAGTTTTTCTCACCGGTGACTCCTTCAAACTGAATGTATACAGCATCATGAGACACCTGAGAATAGAAAAATACAAAACGATGTTAAGATGTGGTCTTTTTTTGTGGTTGTTGTTGATTGTTGCCTTCCTGATTTTAGTTGCCCCCTCTTACTCCCAGAATGACTCAAAGATCAAAAAAGTTGCTCAGTGAAAGATTTTTTTGAAAAGGTCACAAAGCTCTGATGTGCTAACTGAAACCAGGGAAAGTCTCACAGAGGATGATTAATAACAGAAGTGACAAAGTGACAACAAGGACACTAATCAGCACAGTCTAAAAGAAGAAGAAAAGTTTGCACCAAACTACTGGACACTCTGAATCACTACGTAGATCTATTAATGTGAAGAATTTCTTTTATTTTATGTTCTTCACTATATTGATTATTTTAACAATAAATACAAAAGATAAGAGAAAAAAAAGCATTGTTCTACCACAGCAATGTCTGTCTGAAATACTTGAAGGTTTTCTCGCAAAGCCCAAAGAAATTTGGTACAATAAATATAAAACGTCTAATGACACTCTTAATAGTTGTTTCATCATGTGGGTAAAGCATTGCCTGTTTTACTTTTATAAATATTAAGGATGTTAGATCAAAAATTCTGTAATTTAAGCTTTTATTTTTACAGTTTAAGATGTTTTATTTGAATGTGTCTTTGCTTCAGAAGAAAGTGTAACAGCAGATTAACAGTTTACTGTCCATAATTAGTTCACATTGATTGACAGTCCTAATTTAATCCTAATTCTGCTTCACTTCCACTGGCCCGATGTGAACGCGGTCCAACCGGCGAAACAAGGCGCACTCACCTCCGGAGCCTCCCGGTAATAGAAATGGTAGATGGTGGTCAGCAGACACGCGGCCACCAGCAGGTTCTGGAGGACCACCAGCACCGCCAGCTTGCGGGTCTTCTTGCTCCGGTGGATGGGCATGGAGCGGCCACCCTCGGGATCCGCGCTGCTTTGCGTCATCATCACGGCTGAGGTCTCCCCGCGGGCTGGAGCGGATCAATGGGGGAGAAAACGCGCATAATCTGAGCTTTATTTGGTCGCGTGGGTGGGTGATGGTGAGGGGTGTGTCTGCTGTGAAGTGTTGACAAGAAGAGCGGCGTTTCTCCCACTGTGATGGAGGGACGAGGAGCCGAAACGGCGCACCGAGCTCTGATTGGCTGACGGGCTGCCGCGCCGAGGAGCTCTGTGCTGCGCTGCTGACTAACGCGCGCCTCACTTACTGTCATGCTGTCCTCGCGCACACGTGTGGAGGAGCCCACGCGGGGGTTAGCGGGGGACACTAACTTCTAGGAAGCCAAAAGCGACAAGTCCCCACCAAAATATGGTGGTCATGTATGTTTAAATCTACAAAAACTACAACTCCCGAAGCCCCATGTCTTTACATTTAGTATCATTGGGAAAATGCAAATGTCCTCTATAAATACCAAAAGGAGTTCATTCAGAATTTAGGAGATATTTCGGTTTAGAAATGTCCTCTGCAATGCTGGTCTTTGGTTTGATTTGGGGTTTGCTTTTACTTCCCTTTTGGTTTCTCTTCTTTCGTAAAAGGTTAAATCAGGGGTGGCCACACTTTTTGACTCATGTGCCACAAAGGGTTCTAAAATCTGACAGAAGGACCAGACCAGGAGCACATGTGCAGAATGTTTTGGTGATCCACCTCATTAGAGAAAGAAACAGCGCTGAATCTGGATGAAAACATGCTTTAGTTTTGATTGAAAGTGAAAATGTTTATTTTAAAACAGATGATTCAGGAGGTTTTTTTTTGTTCTGGAGCTTTTGTTCTCATGGGTTGATGTCCATCATGGAAGAATGCAAACTTAGAGAAAAGCTGCATTCATGTGGCGTTTGGTTAGGGTTAACATGTGGCCAGATATGGCCGCCGGGCTGTCGTCTGCCCACCGCTTGGAGAAATGTTGCTTCAGTTTCCTCATCACATTAGTTTTGGAACCATTATTGACATTGTTTTCTGTATTTTTAGGTCTGTTCATTTATCCGTTACTTGTTGATCCTCAAAAATGTTATTCTAAAATCATGAATCCATCCATTACTTCTACCTGATTCACTACTGTCGGAGCCTGTTGATCTTTACAAGATGGAGTTGAGCCGAAAAGAGGAAGTTGGAGACGGACGCAGACAACCACAATCACACTCACTCCTGAAGGGCATTTTTAGACTATTTTTAAGTCACGTTTCAGTTTACGTGTCTTGTCGCCTTTGATCTAATGCATTTGAGTTCTCAGATGACCTTAATTGAAGCAAGACTTTGTGAAATGTTATTTAGGGAACATTAACTGCTTTGTCTCTAGGTTTTATTCTGGGATTTTTACCTGAACTCAAGGCAATCTCATAGTTACTTAGTTCACAGCTTCTATTTTTTTGCTGTTGAAAACCTTCCTTAATTAGAAGGTGGTGGAGTTCTTTGAAATTTGTGAAAAGAATTGGTCCCAGTTTATGTAAACTGTACTGTCAAAGCCTGAATCACCTCAAGTATTCAAGTGTCTGCTGTTGTGCCGCTGGTCTCATCTCCCTTCCTATAGTCTGCAGTGAAGGGAGATGGGAGATGAGACCGAGAGCACCTTTGCTCCCTTTTTCAGGAAACCCTCAACTCCCCCAAAGCAAAGCATCAACACACGAAATGGCATCAAAACTTCAGAATCCCTGTTCAGTTGAGTTTAGTCATGGACACCACCAGGGTTTTTATTAAAACTTTCTCTTTCAGGTTCAAATTTACCAATGGCTTCTCCTTTTTGAGATGTGACTGACCTGCTGCCTCGTTTGTAGGTTGATGGCGTTGGAAGTGAGTCAGAGTCTGGTGATCCAGTTATGGACTTTCAGTTTTCCACAAAAATTGTGGTTTCTGTTTGCTGAAGAAGACTCAAGGGCCATCCTGTAACCCTTGTGCTATCCTTGGCACTTTAACGTTGGGAGTTGGGTCATCTAGACCCACTAGACAGTGCGTTGAACCTTTTTTCTTCAATGATTTATGATCTGTCCATGGATTACATGAAATCTTTCCACCTTTATCCTTGTAACAAAGTGGCATTTGTTACTTGTGTGTGTCAATTTGTGTCCACCTGTTCTGCTCACCTGCTTCCTCACGAGGGCATGTTTGAACAAACGTTTGTTAAGCTGCTTGGCAGCCATTTTGAATGTTCAGCTGAAAACATTTTGAAAGTGGTGTTAAGCTGTTAACCCCGCATCTCTTCTGTAATGGTTTGAACCAATCGGTACGAGGCTATATATGCAGAGGTGTTTCCTCAGTGTGAGGGGGGGAGTTGTCAAAAATTATACTATTGACACCAAACAAACCAAGACCCAGACTGGTCACTTCAGCACAGCTGATTATGCTAGTCTGTCACAAGTGGTGTCAGAAGTGGGATCTCATATTTGGCTAAGATTGCATCTTTCACCTTGTCATAGTCTTCTGCATCTGAAATGTCCATAAGCACATAAGCACCATGGGCCCAGTCAAAAGGGGCACCAAACGAACCGCCCACTCTTCTCTGGACCACCGGCATACTTGAGCCATTCTCTTAAATGTGGTGAGAAAGTGTTCAACATCATGATCCGATGTTAATGGGTGAAGTTTAGGCTATTTCACATGCCTAAAATTCTGGCCACCTGGGTCCATACTGGCTCCTGCATCATGGTCATCACCTTCCACAGACGCTCTGCTGCCATGATCTTCGTGTGGACCACGCCCCTCCTCCTGCATTGCAGTCACCTGTTGCTGGATCTGCTGGAATTGGTCATGCATGCCTCTCCATCTTTGTTCCTGGCGGGAGAATTCCTTTTCCAGCTTCTTGTCTCTGGCTGCTTGAGACTGGACCAAGGTTTTCACTAGCTCTGCCAGCTCTTCCATTCTGTCTTCTGGGCTTATTGCTGCCATGGCTCCTCGGTCATCCCATGGTCCCACTCCATCATCAGGCTTTTTTTGCACCTCATCGTGTTTGCCACACAGCACAGATTTAGATCCCACTTCTGACACCACTTGTGACAGAATAGCATAAGCGGCTGTGCTGAAGTGACCAGTCTGGGTCTTGGTTTGTTTGGAGTCAACAGTTTTATTTTTCACAATTCTCAACACTTCTCAATTACAACTCCCCCCCTCACACTGAGCAAACACCTCTGCATATATAGCCTCATCCCGATTGGTTCAAACCATTACAGAAAAGATGCGGGGTTAACAGCTAAACACCACTTTCAAAATGTTTTCAGCTGAACATTCAAAATGGCTGCCAAGCAGCTTAACAAAAATTTGTTCAAATATGCCCTGGTGAGGAAGCAGGTGAGCAGAACAGGTAAAATCAGGTGGACACAAGTTGACACACACAAGTAACAAATGCCACTTTGTTACAATCCTGGTAGGGACAACATGTCAAAGTAAGAATGGGGTCATCTAAGATAGCACAAGGGTTAAGAAAACTTGACCCTCAGATATTTGATACTTGGGTTGCAGCTGCATGAAAATGTGCCCACTGCCAGCACACACCAGGAGGAGCTGCTGAAAACAGTTAGACTTGAAACATTCCTCTTTGGACAGACAGCTTATTGCCAGGCTAGCTAGTAATCAGAGAATATTTAACTTATAGTGCCCCTACCTCACCTACTGTAATGAAGTTTGGGGAAATAATGATCATTTTCCATACATCCATTATATATATTTCTCCGCAGAGGGACCATGGTTTCATAAACCAGGCCGGGGCGGCCCAATCGCCCTGCTTAGATTAATACTATATTGTATTATAATTTATATCCTAAAAATGTAGATTTTCCTTATTGTTATTTTTATTAACATCGGCTATTTGTGCCATACTACATGCAATTTACTATTAACATTCATTCATTCATCTTCTAAACCCGTTTTGTCCCCTTCGGGGTCACGGGGCTGCCAGAGCTTATCCCGACCACTCGTGGGCGAAGGCTGGGGACTTCCTGGACAGGACGGCAGTCTGTCGCAGGGCCACAAATCACACATTCACACCTAGGGACAATTTAGAGAAACCAATTAACCTATGAGGCCTGTTTTTGCATGAGGAGAACATGCAAACTCCACACAGAAAGGTCAGTTGGTGTCGCCTCTGTGTATCCCTGCTGCACAATAACTATAACAATTACTGTAATTGCTGGTAGGCTGCTAGAAGCTAGAAGCTGGGTTAAGTGTGGTTCACTGGGCTTCTGTCCTCTATTCTTTATCATTCAGTTCTCCATGCGTCTGTTTGGTGCACACAGTGATTCATATGTTGTCCCTCAGTGATTCCAGTTGGATCGTCTGTGCTTCCTTACTTGGCCATAGACCTCGCCTGTAGGTCGTCTCGCGCCCCCAGCTGTCCCCCAGTTCCATCTGGATGAAGCCCATCTGCTACACTATTCAAATAAGCAGTTGTAGACTTAGATAAGCCATTTCATCTGTAAGAGTTCTGGTAAACCACCTCTCTGTCCCGGAAGAGGACCCGTCTTTCGTGTGGACATCCCTGAGGTTTCTTCTTTTTTTTTCCAGGAATCTGTTTATTTTTAGGAGTTTTTCCTCACCGGGAAGGGCAGAGATGCCTAGTTTTGCTTAGTCGGTTTAGTTTAGCAGCTATTGTATTTTATGACCGATTGTTACCGGTGTGAAGCCTGTAGGGACAAGTGTATTGTAATATTCGGCTTAATAAATAAAACTAAATTGCATTGAAATAAGTCTAACTGAGCAGCTTTGAGGGAGAAATGAGGCTCAAAATAAACCTAAACTTAATAAAAACGTGTTTCTTGTGAGACTGAAGGTGTCAGGAAAACTAGCTCATCTTGTGTCACAGTGCACTGCTTATCCAACATGCCCCAACATGAGCTACACTGGGGTTTTCACGTTCTCATTTCTGTCCCAAGGTGGTGGCTACAGACAAAACAGGTGTCCTACATCATCTGGTGAGTGCCAGAAAGACACATCTGCTGGAGGGGGACACCTGCCAGATGTCCCTCATCCGGAACGACGAGTGTTAGAAAACCCAGCTGAGAACGCAGCTTCAAACCGCCCTCGTTACATCGCCATGATGCCACCACAAAAGGACCAAGACACACATGCTCGGGAGGGGACGTCCCAGGGTGTCAAATCTTCAGATTTAGGGGGGGATGACATTTTTTCTCGCCATCTGGAAAAGATGATGGGTGGTGTTTCAATGTGAGCTCTGAAAAGATAAGGAAAGTCTCGAGTTTCTGGATGCACGGCGTGATGTCACTTTTTTCATCAGCAGCCCACACACATCCTGACAGATTCTTGAACTGAGGTGAAACTCTTGCCTGTTCTTGTCTTCTCAGGATTAGAGCTGAAGATGAGGTAGAACCACTTCCTCCCAGGTGTCCTGTCTGCAAAATACCCCCCCCCCCATCCTACAAGCCCTCAGGTGAACCCCTCCTGTGAAGAAATGATGGCGTTTGGTTTTCAACCTCAGTGTTCTAACAAAGACTAAAACGGCATCACTAAAGGTAAATGCTTCTCTAAAAAACAAACAAAGCAGTGACTCTACTATATTTATTTTAATTTCTAATAAATTATGTCTTAAATAAAAGTTCAATCTGAATTGGAAATAAATCAATGTGGTTTACAGAAAGTGAGTCTTTCAGGTCATCATAAACTCGATAGCATCCACAAGCGGCGAGATGTGTCTGAGAAACACTCTCTGACACATCAGAAACGATGACTAACGCGCCGCCGTCCAAACAATAACAGGAAAAGCAAAACGAAAGCCCCTCAGCCTGAAAGCTGCATGGCGAGAGGCCGGCGCCCGCCGCATGACACATTTCTGAAAGGGACCTGGCCCTTTCAAGTGGTGAAGGATGACTGAGAAACCAAATTTAAAAACAGACCTTAGTTTAATGCTGGAGATGAACCCACACAGCAGCAGCACCCCTCCTTTTCTATCCCATTCAAGTCAGTAGCTTCTCATAAACGGCACAATATGGCCCAACATGCACGCCTTCCAGCTATTTTCTGCAATGGGGTGATGCCATGGCACTGTTCCGCAGCAGGTAAATATGTACACTGATGGGACATGAGGAGTCTTTTCTCTGCTCAGGGTTCAGTCTTGATTCATTCATTCGGGCAGATTTTGGACTCTCTCCTCCTTTGTCTCCTAGAAGAAAGAAAAAAACCTTCTGGGAAGAAGTTGGCACCAAATCCAGTAGTAGTATGAAATGGACAGTTCTTACAGTAGATACAGTCTTGACTGCTTAAGGTCCTGAGTTTTTTGCAAAGTAGTCACGTTTGAGAAGATCCCTCGTTTTGCCAGAAGAAAGAAAATAAAGAGATGAGGCCGTCTTTGGTCCTACGTGTTGATTCATCCTCCCCTCAGGACACCCGTCTTGCCTCCTCCTCCCCTCTCTAAGGGTGTGGGAGGTTCATTCGGTCCTCTATCAAAGTGTTGTCCGGCCCCTGCGCCTCCACACACTGCTTCACAGTCGCTATGACTCCAGACAGACGCCTATCCAGGGCTGCCAGGTGCGGTTCGGCCAGGACCGGGTGGATGGGATCGAAAGCCAGAGCCCGGCGCATCGCTGAACTCAGAGTACCACCTTTCAGAAAGTTCAGTCTGTTCCACGTGGAAACGCGGATCCTGTCAGACGAGCAGAGAAGCAGACAATGGAAGTTTATCTAAAGAACAGGCCTGACAACCATACGGTAAACATTTCCTGACTTACATGCAGCACTGGTATAGCGGTGCCAGGATGCTCCTTTCATCCAGAGCCGCATTGCCAAAACTAAAAAAAAGAAAGAACGAGGTCAGGAGAAGAGGACCCATCAAAGTGCACGGACACAGAAAGCCTCTGCTAGCCGAGCTGTAGCAGTTTCTCCGGATCATTCACACAAAGGCTGCATGTCAAAGCTGCAGTTTCATCCACACAACACTCCTATGCCGAGCGTTTCCGCAGAGCGCCTGGGGATCGGAACGTGTTTTCATTTGCTTTTACTGATGCGGCATTGCAATGGAGGATGACAAAAGTGAAACCTTAAGAACATCAACATATTTAGAAGTCTTTACATTTCACAGACACTTTGCTCCAAAATGACCAGCAGATTCATGTCTTTACAGTCATTGTTCATTTGATTTACTATAAGGGGCCTTGCTTAAAGGCACGGTCAAAGCATTTGAACCTCTGAACTGCAGCCCAGAAGATGGATGGACGAGAGTTTCACTGAACATTTCTGCTGGTGGGTTTTGATTTTAGATATGATCACTTCAAATCCGGGGATCTCGATGAGTCAATGTTGATAAGAAAAAAAAAAGAAAAACGACAAACTGAAAACATCAAAGGAAACCGTCATTACAAAGAAATCACGAGCCGTCTGCTGTTAATGAAACCGAAATTACTATTTCTGAGCAAGTCTCACGTCTGATTTAATGTTTGTGTTTCAGAGAATCAACATCAGTTCAGAAGACCTTCATCACTCTCCTCCATCCAAAAGTGCAGCTTCATTCCTGAACCTGCTCATTTTTCAAGTGAGGCTAAAGTATTTAAAGACGTTCCTGACAGAACAGGTGTATGCGTTTACAGGTCTGTCTCTGCAATAACTCGGTTTCCATCGACTATGAAATCGTGCAACTTGGATTTGCGATAATTATGAACCTAACGGAAAAACGACAATTTAAAAAAAACTCATTTATCGAACAAAAGATTTTTGCGCATGGAGGAGGAGGTGGTTTTTGCGGCGTATTGAAAAAGACACATTTCCCAAAACTGCGATGGAAACACGTTTTCCAAACTAAATGAGCCGCATGACCAACAACAGGATGGCAATACTCTATTTTTGGTAGGAACTGGCCGCCTTGGGCACCGCACAGCGGGCGCCACAGGAGGTCCCACAGCTTCCCACAGCCCATGGAAAGTAGAGCCGGTCATGTGGAATTGTTGGCTCCCCTGTAAAATCACCAACCACCGTTTCCCAAAAGGGCTTCATCTGTAGCCCCTCCCACGTTAAAGGAGCTCACCGCTGAGTAGGTTTGTGTTTATTCGCATTTCGGATTTTATAGAAACGGCGTAATTCTGTTTTTTTCGACATTTCTAGAGTTTTAAACTATCACAGTTAGTGATAGTTTAAGCTACAATTACAACTAAATGCCTGATTTAGGTTTTGCCTTTTCATACTGCATTTATAGTTGAGCAAAATCCATTGTAGAACCTTCATTTACCAACTAGAACGTCCTGAAGAAGAACCTGGTGCATGACAAATGGACACAAAGACAACAACAGGAACACTGTGAGACCCAAACCTATAGGAGTCAAACATGGTGCTCCAGAGCACCAACCTGCGAGGTTTCCCAGCAATATTCCTGCCCCACACACCGATTTGACAAGATTTGACTGGTGGGACACTTTTGATCAGGTCATCAGGAGAAGCTAAGACGCAAGTTTGGATGAAGGGAAGGGAAAATGCTGGGTGGCATTTCATGCGAGGCAAGGGTTAAAGAGCACTGCTTGGTGAGATTATCAACATTCTCTGGAGGGCAGAAGACGAACTGAGAAACTCAAGTCACAGATTGACGAGGAAGACCCAAATGAACACAGAACATTGGTTTGTTCAGGCAGACGGCATTTCTAGCTGTTCAAACTGGGGTGGTCAAAGGAGCAGCAGGAACAACGGAAGTGTGGTGGTAGAGGAGCAGCCAAGATGGGGAAGATCATCGATGATTTGAACCCACACAGGAACTGGTTTGTAATCCAGAGATTACAGCCACAACCAGCATTGACTCACTGAACGCAGAGGACGCATTTCCCTGTCAAGGTAGAAGGAAGAAACAGGCCTCACTGACCCCCCAACTCCTGGATTTGGGGGGGTTCGATGTAGTTACAATTGATTGTATACCAGACCTGGACTGAGTGCTCCCTCCCCTTGGCTCCAAAAAGTCTCAAAAACTTCCATTAAGAAATAAACAGCCATTACTCAGTCATGATGTTGGTCAGAATAACTAATTTTAATAATTAATTCAAACTAATTTTTGATAATTCTAATGTTTATCAAGATATTATTTTGTTTAATCCAAGCTATTCAAGCTAAAAACTATCCAATCAGAAGCCTCAATAAAATTGTGTGGAGCCTGCTGACCTCCACGTTTGAAAAGTTTGACAGATTTCAGACCAATTGCTGCTTATTGACGTCACCTGGCTCCAACAAGGCGGCGTCCAAATCACAAAGGAATGGTGACTGGTGTGGCGTTACCGCCCCCAAGTGACAAACACACCCCCTGAACACTGCCCGCCAAGCCAGCGAGCGTGCAGGAGCGCAGTGAGCGTGGATTGCAACTGTGCAGTTGTAAGATGCGGGGTCGCTCGGGTAGCCTTGCGCAGTTGTAAGGTTCGCTCACTCAGTTCCTGGATACACCCGCTTAGTTTTCTTTGTGCTCCTTCAATTAATAGCAGCCATGAAACACCATAGACTGCACTGACTTCATTCGGTTGGAGCCAAAAGCCTTTTACCATGGGTGGCGTCACATTCACTTGGTCCAGCTCTAATTCACAGTCAGTGGTGGTTACAGAAAACACAAGGTGAGTGCGAGCTTCCCTTCAGGAGGTTTTCCTTTGAGAGACGGCGGTTCCTTCACCTCTTTGCATTGTCCAGCAGGATCAGCATGCTGGCTCCTCCATCGTCCTGGAAGCTCTCGTAGTGATGACGGTCGGCGTTCCCGATGAGATAATCAAAGACAGCCGTGTCGATGACGTCCAGCAGCCTGGGCCCCGCGTCGTACGGCGGCATTTTCTTGACGGCGTCACAGTAACTTTCATCGTACTCCCATCTGTAAGCCAACACAAAACAAGTTTTAAACAGTGAAATGGAAGACCTGCTTAGACTCAGCACACTGGGGGGAGGGGGGGGAATTGTTAATACTGTCCAAAATAAAGCACCAACTGTTTTTTTTAAAGTTGACACATCATTTTTACTGAGTCATGCGAGCAAATTGTCATGAAGACAGCAAGTTTTACCAGAGGATGCTGGGAAATTTCCCTTATCATTGCTATCCATCTACTTAACAGTGAGCATGAGCTGAATTTTCATCTTTCATCCAAACAACCTTTAATGTTGAAACAAAATCAGCAGCTACAGGAAAACAGGAAAGATCAAAGATTTTTTTTAAATCCATTTTCCAAACCAAAATTGCAACAGCTTCCATTTTCAGGATCATTTTTTATCCCATAAAAAAAATGTAACAACAATGTACAGAATCATCTTGTTTTTGATTATTATCCATCTGAATAAATGATCTTAAATCGAGAATGACATTTAAAATCCAACTTCCATCATATTTTGTTCTATTCTAACAGTGTTTTTTTTTATTCAGATAACATCGTTTTTAGCCAAAATAAAAAAACTGTCGTTTTCTAGGACGTGGTTTCTGCAGAAGTTCATTAGAAATTCACCTCTGAGTTGCGGGTGGGACTGTTGGCGCTCAACAACCCCGCCCCCAATTCCCGTCATCCATCTGTTCACATAAGTTCCCGCTAGCTTACAGCTGACAAATGTTACATCAAGCTCCAGCAGCTGCGCGCCAGCACAAACCTGGCCAGTTTCCCCTCTCTGTACGTGCGCCCCCATGGGTGTCTGTGCTTCTGCAGAGGCCAGACGTCGGGCAGCCAAAGTGTCACGGAGCCCTCCATCACCTCTCCGTCTGCACAGGCGGGCTCCGTCTCCCGGCAGTAGTAACACTTCCCATAGAAACATGTGTTATTGCCTGAAGACAAGAACCACAATGCTGCTGTAAGGACATTCTAGTTCATGCAAACCACAAAATGTAGAAACATTTTCTAACCTCAGTGATGATTAATATCAGGGTAGAGTGGGGAACTTCTTTTCTGTTAATGACCACAACACTTTTTTAATGTTGGGGACTGACGCTTGCATTGGTGCTGCCTTCATAGATATATTTACTTCTAGTCTAACACTTTCAAATATTTGATAAAAGCTCCTCTTATTTTCATCAGCCCATTGCTGAGAGTAAATAATGACAATGGCTTAAAGAATGTTAAAATGATGACAAAAGGCGTTATTTTATGTTTTGGAAGAGACAACTTTCATTACCCAACTTTAAAAAAATTCTAACGTGTTAGAATGGTACTTACACAGTAGTACAGAATGTAAATACAGAAATGTGATACAGAAAGTAAAAGCTTGTCTTATAAAGATCATCTTTTTGTAGACCAGATCTCATTTCCAAATGTCAAGAATAAAAAAAACAATAATAATAATAATAATAAACTGTTTGTTGGAAGCTCTGCAGACAGTGGAGTTACTCCAAAAACATGAAGGTTCAATCGTTCATCTGATAAAGAAACCATTTTTGGGACGTAGAGTTGTTTAAATTGTGGGGTTTGGGGAAGATCTCACAGCAAACGTCCTTAAACTACAGTCTCAGCAAAGTTTAAAGTCTTGAGGTAAGAACATCTGATAATCTCAGTCCTGGATTCTGATTGAGTGTTTGGAAGCTCAGATCTTTTTAAAGTACGTGTCCCACATAGGCTGGGCTGCTGGTTCAGGGGAGGTGGTGGGGGGTGTCATCAGGTTCATCATCACTCTGGGAGCTAATTTCATGACTGCACTCGAACATGTCATTTAATTTTAATTTTATTTATATAGCCCAAATCCACAACAACAGTCGTCTCAGTGGGCTTCTTAAGTCTTGTAAGGAAAACATACAATCAAAAAGGAACCTAAATGCATAGAATTCAATAGGATAATACTTTAACTAAACCAACTAAACTAAACTGGCATCCCTGCCCTTAGACCCCCCCCCCCCTCGCAGTAAGGAGAAATTTCTAAAAAGAAAAAATGGATTCTGGAAAAACCCTCAGGGGTGCCCACATGAAGGAGGGATCCTCCCCCAGGAAGGACAGGCGATTTACCAGAACTCAGAGAAGAATTTACTTATCCAACACTACAACTACATATTTAAAGTCCAGCAAATGATCTTCACCCCAAAAACACACGGCGCCCGTATGTGGGGGGACTCACCCACGGGGGCACGTGACTAAGGCTTACCCAATCAGCTCCTTCAATGCCACCATCAGTAGTAGGAGTGGAATGGAAAAGTTCAATGGTTTAGTAGATCCAGCCGAAGATAGTTAAAATAAAAATGCAGCAATCTGACATGTTTGCACTTGTTCAACTTTACTTGACTGAATTGAAAGTTAAAGGTCATATACAATATCGCTGGGTAGCTCGGTTGGTAAGGTAGAAGGCTACCACGCAGGAATCCACGGTTCAATTCCCGGAGGGGAATAAACAATGGTACTGGGGGCAATTACCATATCAATGGTGAGTAATTCACATCACCCAGTGACCCTTAACGCTCCTGCCTCCCGGGCGCCTCGTCTGCAGCTCACCGCTCCCCCAGGGGATGGGTCAAATGCACACCTAGGTGTGTGTACCACTTTCTTTCTTCTTTATCGGTTATTCTGTCCTCACATGAAAATAAAAATAATAAAGAGCTTTCACACATATTTTCTTTATTTTTTTTTAAATAAAGAAATATACCTTTTGATGTCTATCAAAAAAAATGTTTTATCTTAAAATGTTCTATTTTGCAGGAATGTTTTCATTTTTGACTTTTAAACATTCATTCTGAATATTTGTAAAATGTTTAAACTCTTCAGTTTTTAATGGTTTTTCTGAATTGGTAAAATGATTAGAATGTTTCTAATGTCCTCCCCCCCCTGGTTAATTTATTCCCTCAGATAAAATCCACCAACAGCTACAAAGAAATGTTCGGTCTCTCTGACGGACAAGCTGATCTTTATGTGGTAAATTAGCGGAGTTCCCCTTTAATGAATGTGGTAGAAGAGGAAGGGATACCGTGTGAAAGGGTCCGCCACCTGCAGTCATTTGTTTACCTCCACATACTTGCTATGACAGAGAGACGAGCTCAGGGAAGCTAATGATCACCTCAGAGGTTTTTAATGATGCTTTATGAACTCATCTTCAGCAGAATGGGGATGAAGGTGTGTCAAACCAAACACCCTTTAGTTTCTTCAGATAAAAAAAAAGAAAGGTTGCTTTAAAAAGACGTAATTATGAGGAAATTGGGGTCCTCGTGTAAAGGACAAAGAGAGCATTTCCTTTTCAGAAGTTTATTTTAGTGAGTGAAGATGAAGAGGTGGGCAGATACTCACCCTGTGTGAGAAACGTGCTTAGCAGCTGGTCAGTGGCCACAGGTTTGATCTCTGTTCGCAGGTTGACGTGTCGCCCTACAACCAGAGGCGCTCTCCTGAAACCCAGGATCCTGGGGAGGAGCAGAGAGGCCCGTCGACATCAGCAGCGTGTCGACGTCAAATTAAGTTTAAGGAGGAGTCATGGGACCCACCTGTCCAGGTGAAAAGCGACCACTTCCGCGTTGTGTCGATCATAACCTGCATACGGTTCACCTTCCACTATGTGGTCTCGGTAGTACCTGAAGAAAACAGGAAGAAAAAACATTTTGGGGCAACAAATCCCTGTTTGTAATATTTATTTGTTTATTTTAAAGTCCCACCTTTTGGGTTTGAAGACTACTTTCTGTCCTCCATCCAGGACCAACAAGGCTTTCAGCTGCGTGCCCTTATAGCCCACGTCTGCACGCTCTATTCTGGCCGTGCTCATGGCGGTGAGCACAGCAGCCAGCTCGGGGGTCTCCTCCGGGTACACCTCCCTGGGCCCCACCCACTGGCTGGCAATCTCCCATGGGGACTGAAGGGTGTGGGTGAGGCGAGCACCACGAGGAAGAGAGAGGCTGGCTTCCATCTGTTCAGTGACGACAATGTTTACTTCAATCCGTCACTGTATACAGAATCACATCCTTGTAGCGCTGCTGCACTCGCACGATGCTGACCTTACGAAATGCTCGGACATCCCGCCGGCTGGCTGCAGATCCTTCACCACCATCCAGCAGGAAGATCTTGGCCAGGCCCAGCAGGAGCAGCACAGCACACAGCACCACCATGCGCTGTTTGAGCTTCATCTCCACACTGACCGGCCCCTATCCCCTCCTCGTCCGTGTGTGTGTCTGTCCCCCACAGCCAAGCCCCTTCACCCCTGCTGCATCGCAATGCACGACCTCCAACAACCCCACCGGCCCTTTAATGTGTGACCCCCTGAAGGTGCACAGTGTTCAGCAATCAGGGTAAAGACAGCGCCACCTGCAGGGTTACAAAACGACAAAAGGAGTTAAAGCCTGGAGTCGTTTGGTAGAACACAGGACAGTCGACTGGATGTTTGGGGAAAGATGATTGATTGACCTGATGGGTTTGGACGTCGCCCAAAGGCAGAGGGTGACCTAGCAGCAGATGACATGTATCATGGCCAACAAACCCCAATGTATCTACAGGAGGGGGGAAAACTGGTTTACACTTTTTTTTTCCTTTATATTAATAGAAAAAGGCAGAAATAGAAGCTAGTGGAACTTTACAGACCTACAAAAGTTTTTCTCTTTAGATTAGTTAAAAAATGAAAACTGTCAAGTTTGAATATATTTACAGAATATTTTTCTAAAAGGCTTCAAAAATATTGAAAAAGTTTTGGTTAGAGATTATTTTTTGAGATTATTTTAGTCAGAAACCCTCACATAGGTGGAGGTTTTGTCTTTTGAACCACGATCGCTGACATTATCCAAGCCACGAGAGGCCTGCACCTTGTTTTACAGCCAGAAGGACAGGAACCGATGATGCACTAATTTAAAAATAAAATCCAAAAAGAAAAAAGATTAAAAAAATTTTAAAAAGTGCATTCTGCATTATTGCCTTTGTGTTACATTAAAATAAATGTAACAACCTACTCATTTAAAGGGATTATGCAAAAAGACAAAAAAAAAGGAAATCTGTAAAGAAAGTGCATTGAGATCCAGAAGCACTGACTTTTTTTTTAGAAACCTGCACAAACAAGCCACTTCCTGTGCTGTCAAACACTTCCAAACAAAGCAGAACACTAGTATTTAAATGCAACATTGCACAATGTATGAAACCTTAACATTTCATACAAGCAGTATGATTTTCAAAAATGTTGATTTTGGATCTGGAAAATGTGCAAATTCTGCACAACAACCAGCCCTAAAGGTAATCTGGGCTTCATGTTATCATCTTGGAGGATTATTTACTCATCAGTTTAGTCTGAAACAGATTAAATATATTAGTTTTATTTTTTACTATATACTCAGGATTAAAGACGCAAACTCGAACTAAACAAAAAAAGGGAGGGGGAAACAAAAAAAAACCAACACATTTATTTCTATATTCGAGGTGTTCACCCATAAAAACTCCGGGTTTTAGCTGTAAGTTTCCGGTCTTTAAACGAGTCGTTTTCCCCGGAAACCCCCACAGTTTTAAAGTGTTCCTGACCTCACGATGCCTCACTGAGCGCTATCGATCTGATCTGATCTGTCCGGTCATCATTCAGAGATGAGCGGAAACGCCGCAATAGAATAAACCACTGTTTAGGTCGAAAACTAGTCCGAATTTATTAGCAACCAATAAAAATTAGTAAAATCAACGAGAGAACAGACTTTACCAAACAGAGTTACCAGACGAGATTAGATAACATGAGATAATTAAGACAAATGGGGCCAAAAATGTAAAGCTAAAACATCACAATACGGCTAATTCGTTCCGACCCGGATTTAGCCACGCAGGCAGCCCGTGACAATCAGTCTTTCATACACTGATTGACGGGAGGGTGGAAAAACCCGGGCTGGCCTGCTTTGACCGCAACCAAAAAAAAAAAATGAAATAAAAAATGAAAGCACTGGAAACCTTTAAATGCCACAGGTAAACATACGTAATTTCTCCTATCGGCACTCTAAGTCTTAAGCTAACTGCCTAGCTGTACACCTTACTCTATTAGCTGGAACAGCGCGCTAGCTGCCTGCACTCTGGTCTGTTTGGGTGGCTGGCTGCCCACCCGGATGGCTTACCTTTTCAGCCATTCGTTTCTGGCCACACGTCAACGTAGACTAGTTTTCAGTAAAGTCATGCATTACGAAACTGAAAGAGGAACGGATGCTAAGTCACACTGTCATTTTCAGTCCACTCGGTGGACCCCTTTCCTTTCCTCCGCCCTTTCGCTCGAACAGCTACCGTACCCAGGTGCATCTCCGCCTCCGCTCCAGCAGGGGGCAGTGTTTCTCTGCCATGAAAGCACCCCATGACAGGTTCTCGCTGTGTGACTTCAACTTGGACTCAAGTCGAGTGTTTGAGAAATTTATTTTTCCTTCTAGCCTAATTCCATATGCATAAATGCAAATATACTAGCATAAAAACCTTGATTACCTCTTTTCATTTGTGATATAAAAAAAAAAACAAAGCAAACCTCTAAAAAATTCAAAGAACTTAAAAGCAAAAAACTTGGAATGTATTTGAAAAATATAATGTAAATAAGTGATAATACACTGAATATGCTCTGAAATCATAATTTTATTTATAATCTACTGTACTTTTCTGCCCGCCCCCTCCCTTGTTCACTCTCTTCTTATGTTGTATAGGGATATGAAACTTTAACTTGGTTTTCCTGCATATATTATACAATATTTATTGATTCATCCCCCCCCCCCCCCATTTGTCAATGTTCTCTAATGTTTCTCTTTCTGTAAATCACTAATAATAATTTTGGCAAAAATATAATATACATAACAGAACAAGGTTAGTAAAAGTCTCCCCCTTGTTAATTTTAGAGAAGCAGATTTAAAAATATAACATTTTTTAAAAGTATTTACATTTATTACTTTTTTTTAAACCCGAGGTACTATTATAGAGTTTTACATAACACAAAACACAATCCTGATGCATTAGAGTTCCAAAAGACAAATGACTAAAACAAGTGTTTGTAATATTGTAAAGCTTAAGTAAACAAAATTAGTATTTCTTCTAAGCATTTTTTTAAATTAACTTTAGTGTTCCAAGTCTGGTTGATTATTCTGGTATCAGTCTTTGTCAAACTGTTTTATTCTCTGATTTGTTTTAGTAAAATGTCTGTTAGACTGGATGTACTGTACTTGAATTTTGTGCTGCTCATAAGAAATCTTTTGAACTTCCTGTTCCCTTTTTGTGAGAGCATGTTTTCCTGAATCCATGTTCTAGATTTTAAACTATTTATTCAGAAATTACAACTGCATTCAGAATCTGACACTTTTTTTGTATATGTGTGTCCGTTTACATCATGTAAACATATAATAATAATAAAGCTATAAGGCCTCACACACAACCTTCTGACACACAGAATGCAGAAATGTGGAGTAAAAAAAAAGAGAAGGGCAGAGTGTTTATTGGTTCAGACTTCACACTTGCCAGCACATCACTCACAAGTGAGGTCACAGCGCCGGCCGCAGTCATGACACAGAGAAGCAGTCGCACACAAAGCCAGGTGAAGGTCATTTATACCCCTCAACGTCTCTGACTCAAAGACGGTTGTGGAAAACACCCAACTGGTGCACACAGGCGCCACGCCTCCTCTGGTCGAACCCTCCGTGTGAGCTGAAAAAGTGTTTTTGGCGTGACCATCAAGAACACGGAAAGTGATTTCCACCAAACAGTAGAAGTGGGGCAAACAGAGCATGTGTGGAGCACTGTCATTTAAAGGAGAAATCTAGTAAAGCTGAGAAATATAAAGCATGGAATCGACTTTCTTCGTAAAAGGATAAATAAAGATTGCCCTTCCCCTTGAAATGCTCACCCTCATTTTAAAGAAAAACAAAAAAGATTACAAAATCAAATTGAAAGGGCAAAAAGGTTGGCTGTAATTTGGTTAAAAAAAAAAACCCACACATTTTTGAGTATATGATGTACAGACTAATCAATGAGAAACTCATAATAACAGCAAGTGAAACACAAAAACACAAGTTTGCACAAACGCCGGTAGCTTCAATGTTGCCCTGCTTCGATCAAGTACTGAAAGCTGGGAAATCCAGATCAGTTTCATCCCATCGCCGTTTGTTTTAATGAGAACCCCCCCCCCCCCAAAAAAAAAAAAAAGCTGATCCCTGCCAGCTGCATCATCTCTGCAGATTCTTTGAGATGAAGCTACCAGCATTTGTGGTTCAACACAGGCGAACAGTTGATAAAACAGCCATCTTGAACTCTATTGTCCGCTCACACCTTTGATTCAGAACCATCGGCGCCCTCCTTTCCCATCCCACAGGGAACGCTGTCCAAAGCGCTTCCCCTCCTTTGTCACAACAGTTCTGAATCTACCTCCGTCTGCACACGTCCCTGCTCCACACCCCACTGTGGAGGTCGTAGATTGACCCAAAAGCATCTCAACTATGATTGGGTAGCTGATAGAGCCCACTGCACAGCAGTGAGAGCAGCAGCCTTGAAGAATTGTCAGATTGGATTTAAGTTACGCTGCTTGAAAATAAAAATAGTTTTTAAAAAAAAGTTGCGTGCTCAGGCTCCCAAATGCACACTCACATTACACAGGCTTGTCTTTGGCTTCCACATTTATCCCTCCACAGGTTCATCTACCATCTCCATTGGTTACCAGATAACAGCTCTCCAGATTTAGACTTCATCTCAATCAACAGCAACCTAAACACACATATGTGGAAACGGTACAGTATACTGAGGTGGGGATGGTTTTAATACATGGCTGTGACGTCAAAACCGATGTGCTCTAGATAGAAATCAGTGCCCTTCTCACATAAACACAACCATCATCCCCCACCGCCTCCGGCGAGTTGAACTCCGCCTGATTCCACGCTACACAACCCCGACTAATACAGTACATGCGGAGCAGTGCAAGGTTTAGACAAAAGATTATGTAAACATACAAAGTAAACAGCTTTTCAAAAAAGTGGATTCATATTAGGTTTTGGATTTTTCTGGGTGCAAAAAGCACCTCATCATTGTCCTCAACAGCTTATTGCTCCTGTTCTCACCCGAACAAACAGCTACTGTCTTTCTCTGGCTCACTGATACAGCTTAGATGCACAAAAACCTAGATTTTCCATTTAAACATACTAGAATCTACACTCCATCCCAGCTAGCTTTTTAAATTCATACCTTTTGGTCAGCTTGAATTAAAAACAAAACTATCATGCTATGGTTGGATGGCACCAATCCTTACTAAGGTGCCACTTCCATGTCGGTTTTTCTAGGCTGGGCCGTGGTTCATAGCAGAAAGAGCAACTCTCCTGCAGAACCCAACAAAAAAGGTCCTAAAAATGCTAAAATAAAGGTTGCAAAAGAAAAAACAATGTAACATTTCAAACATAGCAGACCAACCTACATTTCTGTGCAATCATTTTCTAAATAGTAATACTGTGAAAACCACCTCACCCCGCTAAAACACCACAAGGAAGAAAAAAAAAGAGGAATTAAACAGATTGAAGCTCCCTCTGTCTCCTCCAGACCAGGGAATCCAAGGAGGAGCAACAAAGATGACAAGAGATCATAAAAATGATGCTTTCTGAGTTCCTTTCGCTCTCTCCATCGTGGACCTTTTCACAGTTTCATGTTGTAGTGTTTTATGTGAGTCCTGTAAATCCAGCACTTCTATGAGCTGGCGTCGCCCGGAAAGCAAGGAAATGCAGGAAAAGGAGTCTGTCAAACGGTGAACACAGCTTAGGTTCCGATCGTACCACATGACCCCCCCCAATGCAGTTATACAAACACACACATTCAGACGGGACATTATTATTGTGGTTACTGAAAAAAGACTAGTTTGGTAAAGTTTAGCAGGAAAAGCTGAGAAGATGGCGGAAACGAGAGCCCTGTTCCGGCTGGAACTGAGAGCGACTGAGAGCCCTTTAGGATTTCAACGATGCAGTAAAAAGAGTCTCTGTGCGCCCACCCGGGGGGGGGGGGGGGGGGGCAAATAATTATACTAAGCACTTCAGAAAGTGTTCTCAGACTTTTTGATGTCCAAGTGGGTAAGTCCAAGGGTGGTGCGTATAAAGAGATGGACATATCAATTCTTAAAATGAGAAAAGAGTATGACAAAGACTGTCTGAAAAGGAGGAGTCAAGGAGCATCCCTAAACCTCAAGGAATGATCCATGAGGGAACAAGACGAAGCCGAGGCGCTGGACTACAGAAGGAGCAAATAGAAGAGGAGAGCAGTGGTGCAGGTCCTTGTTCAGTAGTCAACGCATCCAAAACAGTCTCTTATAATCCACACACATCAACACACAAGGGACTCTGGTTAAGGCAGTGGTGGCAGGTGAGGCTGCAGCGAGACGGACTAGAAAACGCTGAGTCAGCCGACGTGGCTCGTGGCAGTGTAAGCTCCCACTACTGAGTCGGCGCTCTTCCTCGTCCCTTTCTTCTTTGCTCATGTGTGCTGCTGAGTGTCACTCAAATGACATCAGATTAGCTGGTGCCTGAAGAATGAAGAAAAGAGAAGAAAAAAAGACTTTCATTTGTGAAAATAAACAAAGAAATAGGAAGCCGTGTGTGTTTGTGTGACTTCATACCTGCTGTCTGTTGCTCTGACAGGCAGCACTCAGATGCTTGAACCAAAGCATAGCATTCGTCCTGTTCCCTGCCTGGTACTTGTAGGTGTTGCCTAGGTAACAGAGACAAATAGTGTGAAATGACAGGTCTCTTGTTTGTACCTGCAGACTGAAAACTGTATGAAAGATGGCAGATGTCCTGGTCAACTTCAGACACTGGAGAATTAGAAACCAAGACAGTAGGGGATGTGCTAATGTGTGCAGATATTCATCCATATTTAGAACCCGCTGAATCTTTCAGGGTCACAAGGCTGCTGGTAAAGGAGGAGTACACCCACAACAGGTCTGTTGCACAGCCTCACACTCGCATGTAAACCTAGGAACAATTTAGGGTCCCTTTTGGACTGTGGGAGGAAGCTGGAGTTCCTGGAAAGACTCAGAACACGCAAACTGACTCCCCAGCTGGGATTTGATTATTATTGATTATTATTTATCTGCAAGGGCTGCGAATCAACCATTACACCATCATGCGGCCCTTGCAGATATCATCAGTAAGCAAAGATGGATTATAAAACTGTGCTGGAAATTCAAAAGCATCCGGTGAGATCCAGCTGAACAATGGCAGTGACCTTGTGTATTATAAAAAAGCTATTGTTATGAATCTGAGGGAAGGCGTCTCACCGTGCTCAGAGTCGGTCAGCAGAAAGACGTCGGGATGCTCTGGGTCATCAGCCATCATGGTCATGAGGCCGACCACACTCACGCTTTTGCTGGATGTGGACTTGAACTGGGAACAATGCCAATTGTCGCAATGTGACTCACTTCCATCCATACATAAAAACTAATCCAACAAAATTCAGCTAAAATTCAAACCTTTCTCCTAATCATCCCTCTAACACTAAATCTAAAAAAATAAAAAAAATCTTGTTAAAAAAAAAAATTAGTAAAGATGGTGTAAAAGTCTGTTAATATATCCTGAAAATACCCAGTTTATGGAGACGTCAGGAAGTCCTAAAACGAATAATAAAGTTTAGTGTCGTCTACCGAGCTGGGCTATAAAGACTTTTTTTTCCCTTTTTGACTTGAGTCATAACTAGCATTAGTCCACAGAAGACCAGGACTTTAGCTTACATTTGTTAACAGTACAACAATCTGTTTTTACACCTTCCTTTATGCAATGATTTCCACAGCAGAAATCTATGAATGCAGCTCCTCCTGAGGGCTCAAACATACCACATGTCTGATATAAAGTCTAGTCCTGCATAGATTCTTTCAGGTCCTTTATTCTTAGCACTTTAGACGTCTGTCATAGTTTGGTGAATTTCAAACAGACTGATGCTCACACTAAACATAATCACATCAATGGCCTGCTGCTTGACCTGTTCTGTGGTTGCCACATGTTTTCTTTTAGGTCCTTCAGGTGCTATATTATCCCCCATAAAATGCTTAAGTGCCTTTCCCCACTATTTATTTGTTCCGTTTATTCTGCTGCTAATAAATCCTGGTTTATGAGGTCTTGCAGTTTGTTGCATTCTGCTTTATTTGCACATTTCAAACTGTGTTATCTTTTTCAGGAGTGGGTTCACACTGTGTGCAGCTTTGGATTGGGTCACTGCTCTCATAATTTGGCAAATGCCGCCTTATCGCACACCAAATCACAGTCTCTCATTTATTTCCTAGATCATGTGAAAACAGCATTCTTTCCTTGGTTTTACGACAAAAATCTCTGTAGGAAAATGTGCATCTTGCTGCTTTCGTTTCCTTTTCTCTAATCACACAGCAAACAAACCCCATAAGCTGTTTTTCTCTGAGCTCACAACGTTATTAGGCCTTTTTAAGGGTGAGTAACTAATGGATATCATGTGTTGTCTGTCTCCTAGCAAAGTGAAGGATGTTTTGAAGTCAACTGAAAAATTTGCTCTCGCTGCCAATCAACAACCGCCGCTCACGCGAAGACTAAACTTGTGGCACCATTGACACGCCATAAACTGGACTTACATGCTTCCTCTCGGTGGCCTTGAGGGATTTGGCGGGATAGTAGTAGAGCTGGGCTCCACAAAGAGCGACCCAATATTTAGTCCACGCTGCCACCTGGACGAACAAACAAAAAAACAATAAAACCTGGTCAGAACTTAGGGAGAAGAACTTATTATTCAGTTTATGTTTTTCCCAAGTCAAATGACTAAGAAGTATGAAACTTTTACCACAAATGGATAAAAAAAAAGCGAGGAATGGAAAGTATTTAAGAGCAGGGGGACTAAATGAGGCCAATAATTAATATTGCTGGAGCAGAAAAACCAGCCAGACAGGAGAAACAATATGGAAGCTTATAAATCATCCACACCACTGATGACAGTTTCACTGTCTTTTTTGTCTTTTTTAACAGTAAATGAAAATCTCCAGGTCTCATTCCATCCCAAACAGAGACAGAAAATCCTGTTCCTTTAAAAATGTCCTCAGAGAAACAAAAGCCAGCAGACAGAGGAAGAGGTGTTCTGCAGGTTATGGACTCTCCACGGCCTAATCTGTGCAGCTTTTATGGCGTCTGTGCACCTGCACTATGTAATAACATGGCAGGACACATGGAAGTGTGCACGGTGGTGAGGGTTTATAACTCTGTTAAAGTAAGTGTCTTCTCACAGTCGGTTTCTTGCCCTCTTTGAGCACAGTTTTCCGCCTCAGCACCCCTTGCACTGTGACTGCTCCCGGGTACAAGTGGACTGCGAGGTCCTCGGACTCCGCCGAGCTGCAACACAACAAGAAAACCGGCATCACTAAACGCCTCTTTATACACAAACGAAAATGGATCACAAATACGGCACAGATAGATGCAATCTGCACAATTTCTTTTAACCCTCCTTCAGTCAGATTTTTTATTTAATTTTTGAATTATTTTCCTAATGTTTTGACAGAGAAAGTTTACAGCCATAAATCTGAACACTGCTGTCTGCAGAAATAAAAGCAGATATGGGCGTACTGCTATGCAGATTGCCTCTGTCTGGTAAAGATGAGTATGAAATTCACTGAAGTCTGATAGATGAGGGAGAAGGCATCCATAACCAGGAGGAAAGCAAAACCTTTAATGAAGACGAAAACTGGCTTTAATGGTTTAAATGTGTTTATCTGCAGTAGTAGAAAAAGGAACGACAGTTCCAGTACAGTGTGGAAATGTGCCTTTCACTCCAAGCTGCTGTGAAATATCGCCAGTGGAAATCCTGGTCGAGTCTCATCGCAGTCTGGAAAGATGAGCACCAGAGCACAAAGTGCCTCTAATGAAACGCCATTAAAGCTGACTAGAGTTTTAGTTCTCATCAGTCAGTCTGCAGTTTGTCCCACGTCAACATCATGGAAACTACCTAAACTTTACCCCGCAACACATGAGTCACACTGAGACATGCAAGAAAGTTCAGGAAATAAAACAACAAGTCACCGACACTGAGAAAATCATGTCTTCCCTTCACCTTATTTGTGCTTTCACCAACATTTATTTCAAATAAACGGTTACCCGGCAACAAACACATGAAGCCCCGGCACAAAGCCATCTTCGACAGCAAGTGAGTGAAGAAAAGTGAGGCCAAAAGAGAGAGTCTGGGTCAAATACAGGTGCTTCCTGTCAGGATGGGTGTACCTGCTGGGCCTTAGGACTCCTCTGTATGGGATGCGGGCCATGCGGGTCACTGGGCCCAGAGAGTGATAGAAGCGGGTCCTGTTCAGAATAGGATGATAGGATAGAACAGGATAGGGGGCATGGGAAACGGTTATGGTCTGTTGTGCTTCTGTTTTTTCTCTCTCATGAGTTAGGGGTAGATGTGGAGAAGGTATGTGGTTTGAGGGATTATTAACAGTGGTGGCATACGCTAAGAGTTTAAGGAAACCGGGCTTGGAGACAGATGAGTCTCAGGCTGGCAGACTCTACAGCAGAAGGGTTTTATGTCAGATTAGATGAGCAGGGCTCTTTATATCTGCTCACACGGGGGGACTACTTCTTGAAGGGTTTAAATGAAAGCACGACACACATTTCAGGCTGCTGGAGAAGCTGAAACATCTTTATAACTTTTCTGCAGGCTGAAAGAGGCAGCAGTGGACGGATGAGGCGTGACGGGTTTGGCTGCGAGGCGGGAAGCAATGCTGAGCAGGGCGCGGATGAGTTTTCATGGTAGACAGCTTAGCGCCGGCTTTAAATGCCGGATGATTACATTTGTGACAGAGATGTTTCTTCATTTGTGCTTTTTTCTTTTTTTGCATGTGGACGTCACAAAAAATGTGGAAAATACCTTTCAAAAGCTGGCCAGGACATCTCCTCGCTGAGTTCAGAGCCCTCGCTGCTCCCTGAACATAAAGAATAATCATGAGGAGGAAGTCTGAAGGTCCAAACAGAGCTTCATGTGTGGACAAAAACAGGCTTTGCACTTGCCAAGTGAGATCCCACTGGACAGAGTCGAGCTCTCTGCCTGTCCTCTGGTGGGGCTGTGGCTCTCCAAGACACTGTCGTCCAACAAGTGGCGGGAACCGGCATTTGGGAAAGTTGCACTCTTGAACTCAACTGTATTCATTTTGTGGATAAAGCTGAAGAGGAGAAGAAAGCTGATATTTTTCATTTTTCAACATGTAGAAAACCTATTGTGCTAAAAAAGAAAAAACAGACTTGTAGCCCAGGCTGTGGCACTTCCTGTGTCCATAGGGCAGCAGGTTCCTGGGAGATGGTGGGGTGGCAGGAACTTTGGTTCCATCAGCCGTTGCTGAGCTCTTGCGGCTGCAGAGAGGAGATGCAGATGCTTCCTGGCCTGCAAAGAGAAATGGGGTGACCACAAATGCAGGAAACCAGAAGAAAAGGGAAAGAAGTTTTCCAAACCCACCAACTAGATCTTCTTTGGAGGAATTGGCTCTGGGCGTGCTGGTCCCTGGCTCAATCTTCTGTGATAATCTGGAAATATAGTCCTCTATGAAACAACTTGATGAAAAAAAAAAAAAAAAACTGCCATCTTTTAACAAGAAACATTTCACTTGAAGCTAATAGAATGGTTGGAATGAGAGAAGAATCCAGTCATTGTTCGACTTCTTACTTATAATTGTCATCCTCTACGAATTTCTGCAGCTCCTCAATGTAGGTGACTGAGTTCAGATACTTCTGTATGTGAGGCAACACCGGCACATCTGAGACACAGGAGAAACAACAAAGCAAGTGTCTTTAAATCATGCTTTTGTGTAACCATCAAGAAATTTTAACAAGAAAAATGTTATACAGAGATCTCAGTGTCAGTGGCAAAGCGGCAGCATGTGTGTTGCCTGGTAACCTTCTTTCATTCATCTTCTTGACCGTTTTTCCCTTTCGGGGTCACAGGGTTGCCGGAGCCTATCCCGGCCACTGGTCGCCACTCTGTCGCAGGGTTGAATATCCTCAATCACACATCCATTCACTCTCACACTCACACCTATGGACAATTTAGAGTTGCCAATCAACCTATGAAGCATGTTTTTTGGACGGTGGGAGGAAGCCGGAGATCCCGGAGAAAACCCATGCATACACGGGGAGAACATGCAAACTTCACACAGAAAGGTCCCCCATTGATGTTGTTTTTCATGTCCCCCAGCCGCGACTTGAACCGAGGGCCTTCTTGCTGTGAGGCAAGAGCGCTAACCACTGCGCCACCGTGCAGCCTGGTAACAATGGCGCCTTAATTTCAGGTGTACCATGTGGAGAAAAGGCAGTGTTCCTCTTTTAAATCACAGTATGTCGCAGGTCTTTAAAAACAAGAGGCTGCTTTCTAACGTCAAATAGAAGAGTCAGAAATGATAAGAAAAATGTTTATATAAACATAACAGGAATATAGTCCAAACTGCAAAAAAATCTGCATTTCTATGTTATAAGAAAGTGTAAATTCAATTAGAGGAATGTTGAGATATTAGGCTTTTACTTTCGCCTGTTAACCCCGGTTGGGAGCTCTGCAGGCAGACTGGTTTTGGGCGAGTTCTTCCAGCTGTTTTTCCCGTGCTATTGACCCCTGCTTCATGCTCTCGGCGCCACGTGTTCTTAGGTCTCCCCCTTTTTTTTTCTCTCTTTTTCCTTGGGGATTCCTGCCTTGTCGTGCTGGATGCAGGTTTTCTCAGGGCGTGGACAATCCATCGCCATCGTCTTTTTGGAGACGTCGTCTTCATACTGGTTGCTGCTCCGTCCTCTCCCATTACTCTTGGTTAGTAAAGATGATCAAATGATCGACCTCTGTTCTCGCCATGTTCCTTTATGTGAGGATGGATGCATTCAGATTACACCACAGACTGTTGACCTCTTGCAGAAACGTCATCTGAGGCATTCTTCTCCTGCTTTTAGCTCTGCTGTAACCGGGGGATGGGGGTGGGGGGCTGTTTTCAGTCTCACCGTAATTACAGGACCTCTGCAGGTCCGAGATGATTCTGAGAATGTTGTTCATCAGATTGGACCTCTGTTCGTTTTCCAGGATGCTGCCCGTGGAAGGGTATGCCGAGTCTATGTATGTCAGATCAGACAGGTACATCCCTGAAACGAGGCAGCAGAGAGGGAAGCATTAAATCATGTACTCTTACCTCCTGCACATCTCCTTCAGTAAGCTGAGGGCCCCTGTTAAACCATCCGTCAGACTGAAGGGCTTCTGTAACCCACACTTGGGAACACAGAGGTTTCCCTGACAGAACATGCAGACCTCACCTCATCAGAGAGGAAGCTCGCCTGCAGAAATCGCACCCCAGCCGGATTTCAACGGCTGCGTTATGCAAGAGTCGGGCAGCTGAGGGTCTCTTGGTGCAAAGCCAGTTGGTAACTGGAGACTGGGGGTTTATAATTGCGTGGGCAGAAACAGATGGGAATGAAAAGAAAAGAAAAAAAATCGCCTGTTTATGTACTTTACTCCACTTACAATGTGACGTTTCTTTTTTTCCTTGATCTAATTCTGCGAGAACTTAATGAGCGACTTGAGTTGATGAGAGATGCTCTCCTCCCCCTCTCAAACGTAGAGCTATTGGTAACAACTGCAGTAGTGCCACCCCCTCCCACTTCCCAAACTGACCTGCATTGCACCTTTTTTTTTTTTTTTGGAAGACTTGGAGTGGAACTAAGACTTTCTGCTACATAAATATTAACATTTGAGGACAGATTTAGCAGCAAGTTCCCTTCACCCCTAACAAATATAAGAAAAAAAGGTGACAAAATGGGCAAATGAAAGCATATTTATGCTCCTCCTTGCATCCAATCCTCAAATATTTATGCATTCCAGCACATAAAGAGTCTAATGAGAACCCAACACATAAAAGGGGGCAGAACCGCATGTTTACGGTGTCCCACACAAACACTGGAGTCAAAAAAAAAAAAAAAAAGGAAGGGCAAGAGCGAGCATGAGAAGCAGTTCCAAGTGTTGAAAGATTGGGCCGTAAGAGAGAACGTGAGAAAAGAGGAGAAGAGGAAGAGGGGGATCTTTGAGGCTTCACGGCTGTAGCTGCTCTTCTGAGAGCAAGTGGAGGATAAGAGCATTTAGTCATGCACAAATCCATATGGGCTGGAACACCACTACGCAGACAGACCCTGCGGTTGAGATGCAAAGCCGTTATTTATGTTTAGATGTGGAAGAACGTGGGGGAAGTGGTCACTCACCAAGCAGAGAGGGGACACATGAGCGGATTGTGTAGTTAAGACAAATCTTTTCATATTTTTCCATGTTTTAGAAAACTACAGGTGATGGCAAGAGCACAAAAAAACAGGAAGAACTCTAAATATAAATAAATAAAAAGCCACAAATCAGTTTTATCTATACGTTTTAAGAGTCCAGTCGTTCTGGACAGGAATGGGCCTGGATGACCCCCCTAAACCATTAAAATCAGTTCTTCCTGTTTCTGAAGAAGATGAAAAGAAAGACAAGAGAGGCAAAAAAGGTAAACGGGGAGGTGTAATTTGGGGCAATGTCTGAAGTCCGGCCTCGCCCCCTTTCGCTCCAGTTTCAAAGCCTTCCCTCGGCTGAAAATGGGAAATTTAAACGAGCCAGACTTATTTTCCTTTTTCCATCAGAGTGACATCACAAGTTACAAAAAAGTAAGGGGGGGGGAGGGCCTTGTTGAACACACACACACCATGATCCGTCATCTCCTCCCCCCTCTTATCCTTTGTGAAATACTCAAGACCTTGGTGCTTACAGCTCATTCTGCTCAAGGGGCCGGCTTTTGAACCATGTCCCAGCCTGAGCACCGGGACGGCTAATGCCACTTTGGGAAGTAAGGGCCTCCTCTTAAGCCCTGTGAGCTGCAGCAACAAACGGGACTGTGAGAGGAAGTGGAAGGGAGCACCTCAGAGGACTGGGACAAAACAGACAGAGAGATGAGAGCACAGCTGCCGCGTCAAGACGCAATACAACACACACGTGAGACCATAACTGACGGAAACAGCTCACCACTGGTAGCAAAAAGGTAAAACTTTGACCTAGTGCGTGCCATCCGTTGAGCTTTTTAGGAATGTGTGGACGGTTCACCAAGACGGCATTTGTGTGAGGGGAATATGAAGGAGAGTGCAGCTGTGAGAGCTCTCGCTGAGGGGTTAGGACGCTTTGTGGCTGAAGGTCGCGGCTGCAGACTAAAATATTTGCAATGCTTCTTCAGCTTTCGTGCGAGTGCGATGCTCCGTGTACGATGTGCTGAGAAAAGGCAATAAGTTTACAAATGCAAACGCACAGGAGTCCACTAAAAGATCCATGAGGATCCCATATGTGCGGTGAAGGGATTGAGGAGTTTGGCACTTCCACACTGACTGCAGCCCCTATTGTAACAATTCAGACTTTGAACATCAGGTCAGTGGAGTTTATTCTTTTTGGCACAAGAAGGGAACACGTCACGTCTGGAATTTACTTCCATATTTACCTGCACACCAAGGAAAGAGAAGAAGTGAAGAGGCGCATTCCAGCAGAGAACATGAGGGAGACCGATAAGATGGAGAGATTTGGGTTCTGGAGCCAGGCTTGTTTGTTTTTTCCTAGTTTTTGGTTTCCTAATAGAGAAACATCAGAACTTATCTTATAGCAGGGGTGGGGGCAAGAATAGAGCCGAGTAGTCAAAGGATGAGGGGACTGAAATGAAGGTGACCAGAGATCACATAAGCATATTCGTATATAATAAAGAGCTTAAGACAGAAAACCCTTTTTTGCTAAGAAGTATACACATTTTAAAGAAAGTTTCCGTTTGATGTGCATGTTAAAACCCCCCCGTTGATATTCAGAAGACTTCGGATGCAATCCTGACTTCTGACATCAGCTGATATAAACTGGAAAACACTGACCAACATCTGCGCCAACTAAAAAAATCCTCCAAGAGGGCAAGGACGAACAAAAAACCCTTTTACAAAAGTAATAACGGATATTTATACCTCTAATAACTTGTGTCTTTTACTGTTTTTTTTTTTATAAAGCAAAGAAAAGATAAAGTGGAGAAGAACCAGCTGTGTGAGACATGTCCAGAACATTCCTTGCTATGGCTTTACCTGAATTTTAGCTGTAAAGAAGAAGAAAGCGTTAAATGGGTTATTACCTGCATTCTAGACATAAATAACCATTCTCTTAACCTTCAACCTCAGTGTTGAGGTCCTTTCTATTTAAAGTTTTCAGAACTCCCTTGACTGTCCAATAAATGGCAATGAGGGAGTGCATGTTTAGGCTGTCAGAGCCACTCCACTGTTATTGGTGTTACGGTGGAGCAGAAGATGATTGATGGCTCACCCTGCCAGAACTAACCAGCTGTGTTTTGGGGATGAGCGGGTCGCCTCCAAACCTGTTTCCCTGTTTGGCAGGAGTCCCATTTATGTGCCGCAGACATGTCAGCTGATCTTATCGAGAGAAAACGAGCACAAGAACGACGCGAAGATAAGCGCAGGGGGGAAAAGCAGCCACGGGCTTGTCCAAAACCAAGACCAGCTGAGCTGCTGACCACCGTGCGGTTAGATCGAGCCACAGAATAGCAAGCTGGGCATACTAAAACTGGCACTAGAGAAACACGGTGTGCCCTTTAAATCCGGAGAATTGGGAAAACGTGGACAGAATAAAAAGGCGGAGGTGTAGGGGAAGTTCAGGGAAGTCTCTGCCTGATCCGAAAAGCTCATTTACAACCCCCTTAATGAGGTCTTGGACACGGCTGAACAGACGGGTCACAATTACAAGCAAGAAGTCAGCCAGCAGGTCAGGGCAAAAAGACAAGGGAAGTGAAAGCATGTCACTAAATGGAGCCAATGGGAATAAGAGCGTAATGCTGTCGGAGAAAATTTATGTGCTCTTCCGCGTTGATTCTGGTAATTGAAAACATCTGTCGGCCGACATGTGAGCTTAAGGTGAGGTGTGACTCAGAGGGGAAATAAATACCAACAAAGAGCACATTTGAGAGGTTACGAGTCTTCTCCTCAATCTGAACGTTTTACAAAGGGCAGCCAAACAAAAAGTTGTAACTTTTTAATGGTTCTTCCTCCTGGCTCTCCTCCTCCTCCTGACTCTCCTCCAGTTCTTGTCTCTAGCAAGAAACATTTGCTCAAAGCCAAGTTTTCCTTCCAACACTTTAGCTAAAAAAAAACAAGCTACTTGTTAGCCAAACCATCAAAGGATGCCGTTAGTTGTTCAAAAACGGACGCGATTAATGATATAGAAGTTATTAGAATGGTTTGTCAGCATATGTGTGGAGCAGGGTGTGTGTTTATTTTGCAATGGGGGAGGAAAGAGTGCTGTGCATTAACGGAGGCGGGCGGTGGACAATTGTGACTCATTATCTCAACAGAGTAAGAGGAATAGACAAGTGCGATCCTCTATGAACTACCGCAACACAGAAAACCTCCACGAAAAAAACATAAGACACACGCAGAAAAAAACAGAATGTTTGTGCATCAATCTGTGGGCTGTGCTCCAAGAGGAAGTTCCCAGAAACGCCAGATGACTGAAGGGGTTTGTGAAACTGATGAGTGGGTGGGTGAGGTAGAGGAAAGGTGGAGCAGCACCCTTCATCCCACATTTAGACCTCTGACCCCTACATCAGTGCACATGTTTAGAGTTTCTCCGCACAAGAGGAAAACCAGATGGGGGCCCGTGAGGCCTTAGGGGGATTTGAGGTTTGCACTGCTCACTAATGCAGCATCTCGAAGGTAGAAACTAGATAGCAGGAGGAAGACAGGACTTCTGAGAAGGTTGGGTGTATTTTATCTAGAGGCCCACGTCAAACTGATTTTGTGTAGACGAACATTATCTTGGCATGAAATCCAAGAAGCCTAAAATGCTCCTGTTTTCAACTCTAAATGAAGATTTAATAGCATGGAGTCAAAAAAAAGTCCAAAATTGTTATGACTGTGTTATGGTGATGATGGGTACTGTGCAGGTAGTTTTGTTTTCATTAGGTGTTTTATGCTGTCAGTCACTTTTCCTCCCCGTCCTAACGCTGCGCTCTCTTGGCACATATCTTCACCTCCATCCTGTACTTGGCTTTCATCAGAAGGATTCTTATTAGTCTTTTCTATTTATGTTGGATTAAAGATTGATTCACCACAAGGATGGCTTGTAAAGCAAAGCCTTTCACACCCACTCCCTACAAGACCCGCCTTGGTTCCGACCAGGGCTGACGGCGTGTGTTTGCGAGCATTGTGGACTTGTTGTGGGGAACGTCTGAGGACCAGATGGTGGAAGCAGGAAGAGGGTTTGCGAGGCTGGGAAATGCGTTCACCATAAAAATTCTGTTAAATCTAAGCCAATTCCATTGTTCACGCTTGCTGACCTGCAATCCATCAGGCTTACGCACTGACACCTCAGAACGAAATGATCACAATCACAGCAGGAGACTCGAACACAAACAGACACATTGCTGGGAGTAATGTCACGTCAAGTATAGCTCTCAAAGTTAAATACGCCTTGATTTCTTCAGCATGAATAGACTTGGCCATTTCTGTGGAATTATAGTGGAAATGTCCCAGTTTATAGACGATTTTTCAATGTAGAGTAAAAAAAATAAAAACAGAAAGTTATTAGCATCTTTGTTTTAATTAGATAAGTAACCGTGTCCTTCTTGTGGTGTTATGTCACTTGGCGAGTGTAGGGCATGTTTTGGTGCATGGCTGAAGCAGAATTAGCATTTAAAAGACTTTTTCCCAAGAATAGTTGCTGCGTTCAGTGAGGGCTCTGAAATCAGAGGTACAATGTTTTGTTCCTTATCAAGAAACAGACATAAGAAATAAATACAGGATTGGATCATTTGTTACACTGTAATGCAATATTAGACAACAGTATGCAGCAAAAGGGACAGAAGCAGCTAATTTAACTGATAAAAGCAAACACATAAAGAAAACCTCCAAAAAAGCATGAATATGATAGCCCCGCCCCCTGATTTTAATGGCATCAGCAAACTTTTTTACTTTTATTTTCGGTGAGTACAAAAAATCTTAATAAAGATTGATTACGTTTTTTTTAACTGAATGAATGCAAAAACACATGAATAGATCAGATTATGTTGCTTTTTGCAGTTTATCTGTGGAAAATAGCTTAAATCACTCTTCAGTTAGGATCTTAATTGGGGCAAATACACAGTAAAATGTAGAATCCAATGAGTTGGAACCACACACACAGAATGAAAACTGTTTATTCTAAAAGCAAGCTAATCCATTTTTAAGGTTAACAAGGAATATCTGTGTTTAAAGAGGCTTTTTTCCAACACATTCACAATGTAAACTGAGGGCCATGTGCCTGTTTCTTTGTGGAAGCAAACGGCATCCACTCAGCTGATTACCCATGATTCAACAGTCGTTTTTCCTGTCTAGAAGTAGGACAAGCAGTTGCTTTCCAAAATGACTTCTCCAGTCCTTTCCTTGGTTGCAACGTGCAGAAAGTAATCATTTCAGTGCCGTTCTCAGACACAAAGCTAATAAGGATTAATATACGCCATCAGCAGCCATAATGAAATCCAAGCAAGACGAAAACCAGAGTCTGTGTGGTTGCCATACACGGAGCAGGCCAAAACCAATCTCCAACACTTATTCAGCTTGGCGTTGCTTCACATTTATCTTCCAGCATGTCCATGCGTGCATGCGTGTGCGAATATAAGCACAACTAGAGAGGGGAATGCCTATAAAAGCAGATTCCGTCAGCGAGACACAGAGCAGTTCAATTATCACACCATAAATGAGACAAAGCCGCCTTCTATAGGAAACCGAATGGATCTACGACAACAACAGACGCAACATACACTGAAAACCTATGGAACGCTGAGAACAAAGACCAAGCTGAGAACATTTAAACAGAGATAAAGCTGAAAACAACTCCCAGCTGGAACTGTGAGTGTGTGGGAATAAGAGCAGAGGAAGCAGAGTCCTGCCTGGCCAATCAAATGCACAGAAAGGGCCAACGCACCGAGACCGAGAGGAGTTTACATAATAAATGAAAATGTCAAACACAACCCTTTTTTTTATTTTCAAGAATCATAAATGGAGGAGGTCTAAAAGTGTTTGCAAAAACATAAACAAAGTAGACCAGACTGATGTGGATCCTTTATCGATCCATCAAAGAAGGGACTGTTTGAATAAATGAGGCTGCTCGACGGTTAAGAATATACAACAAGAAAAGTTATTAGTCTTTACTGGGTAGTGTATGTCACACGTGAGGCTTTATGTAGCTGAAAAGCATCGAAGGCACAAGGAAGGAAAAGGTTGTAGAAAAAAAATTGGTGATTTTTTTTTAAAAAGGGGGAGAGGATTTCCAAATCAAGCACACAAAAGATTAAAAGTCAGAGTGACAGAAGAAAAAAAGGTCTTAAAGTATTTTATCTTTAAGAGGATCTTTCTTATGTTACGTTCATGACACCAGGTCAAGAAGATGGTTTAAGCGTCTACCCTGAAGCATGAGACACATTTTAAGATGCATGCCAACACAAAACACAATTATGCAGCAAATGACATACATTTGCTATGAAACCTTTGATAAAACTGCTATTTTGGCACATCATTATGTAAAAGGACTTTAGACATTGAACAAATTCACCGCATCCTGTATGTCAGGACTGAGCCTAAGCCTGCACAATATGAGGAAAACGTGTGATGTGTGACATCAGTGATCCAAATTGAAATGATTATTTGAGCACAAAATAAATAACGCAACAGTTTTTTGTTGCTTCTGTATTAAAGTTGAAATTTCTAAAGTCTGCAACAGTGAGTGAACTGGGGTGAAGCCGTAGCTCAATATCGGCCGTCCACACACTCAAATATAAGACAACAGCCTCGTCTACAAAAAGCACTTTTACTTTCTAACCTCCTAAATCCAGAAAACAGCCCCCCCCCCCCTCAGCTGGGCCATACACACACACAGTAACCGGAGAGCTCTGTGTTTTCTATCCAAATGCCCCCACAGCACTGAAGCGCTTGGGAACTGTTTTGATTCTTCAAGGCAGAAGAAATGGGAGCCCCTCTGCCTGTTCTGACCAAACACTGTAAATGTTGTATCTTTGTGGCACGCGGTGACCTCCGTGTGTCTCCTGGAATGTCTTTGATATGTTGCGCTTCACTGAGACCGAGTTGGCCCCTCATATTCAGGGGAACCTCACAGCGGGGAATCCAACTCCAAGCCCAGGAGCAGAGGGCAAGGACGAGGATGGGGAGGGGATGGATGAAGGAAAAGAGGTGATGCTGGTAATAGCTGACAGATGAGCTTCGACGATACTCTGTATGAATATGGACACGTGTCTGAAAATGACTTCAATGAAGCCAGTCAGAGTTGGGAGCATATGGAGACACAGGAGAGACGATGCCGACGGTAAAGTCGTTAGCAGCTGTGGAGCTCGGCAGGGATACAAGTACCTGGTTCCACTGTCAGACTGCTGGAAAAACACTCCACTCTCAAAATGAGTAACGTCTCTGGACCATCGTGCAGACACAGTCTTCAGGCAGTCAGATCAACACACTAGTTTGCACATACCACGAGGAACACACACCCGCTTATGAGCTGCAACACTGGCCGTAATCCTTTCAACTTTGTTTCAAGTGACATAACTGCCAGAATTCTTGAAGAACCATAATGGCGTCATACAAAAAGCGCACAAGGCGCGGGTTTCAGTGTCGAGGTGTGACTTAATGATGTGGCACAAAGGAAAGGCTGACTGAGGAGAAACCGGCCAAAGTAAAAGAAGTAAAAAAAGCAGCAAAAAAAGATCAGAAATAAAATCAGAGCACACACTAAGCTCAACAAAGGTTTTTTTTTTTTATTCTTTACTATGAGTGACGGTTAAGCTTAACACAAATACTATAAACGTAACTCTATTACAACTCTTTGAATGACTCGTTGGAAAAAAATGAAACCAAGACAGAAATAGATAATAATAATAAATAACAGAAGTATTGTGTTGAACATATACAGTAAGCATGCAATGACTTTTTTACACACTAGGTCAGTTGTTTAGAAAGAAGGTTTCTCTTTGTCTTCACAAATAAAAAGTAGCCTTTATGACTGCAAGGTCAGATCAGTGAATCCCCTCTTGCCTTCTTGAATGAAATATCGACATGTTTCACTGAAAACATGTTGCACAAATCCCCTTTGATTTTTCCTGCAGTGCAGCCAAGGCAACAGGTTCTGTTTTGGGTATTTGTTGATCACCAAAGTTATGCTTACCGTGGACTAACTTGGAAAAATAACCAATATTTGTGGAGCAAGAACTATGTTGTAATGCTGCAAAGGGAGAAAAGAAGATACTTTTATTCAATGTGCTGCAAAAAAACAAAGGGAAAACTTTGTGGAACAATTCCTATAGTTACAAAAGATAGCTTTGTTGCATTTTGTATGTGACAAAAGGAAAGGGGCATGCAAAGCAAAATAGACATAAAAGTTCATTTATGGATGTATTATAAAGATAGAGCATAGATTAATGTCTTTTTATGAAGTGGAAAAGACCTGCCTGATTGTTTTTTGGGAACATGGGGTGTCCGTCAGCGGGGAATTCATTTAAGACAGAAAGCAGATGTCATAGAGCTGGCTGAAAGAAAATGGTTCTCCGTTTCATTCTTTCCACAGAAGTTCTCCAGCACTGCAATATGACGACTCTAATTTTTCAGAACAGAAGGAAACTGCACTCATTGTCTGCTCCTAAAAGCATTTAGCGCCTCTCTGCGTGGTTGATTCCGCTTGCCATCGTTTTTATCAACCCAAAAACTCTTGCATTCCGTTTTATTTCTTTATTTTTCCATCATCGTAGGGAGGCCTGGAGGGAACCCTAGCAGCTGTCCATCAATCCTTCCAGCCAGCAGCCATGCAGGGGCTGGTTTGGAGCCTGTGTGTCCTGCTCTGCCTCTCGCTGTGGGAAGAGAGTTCCTGCAGGAGCTCCAGGGAAACCCAGAGAACCAAAGAGCCTTTCCTTCAGAGGAGTAAAAGAGCTCCTACAGATCCCAACGCTAAACAGTGTTCCTATACTTTTCTGGTGCCTGAGCAGAGAATTACAGGTACAAAAGACCTTTAAAAAACATATTCTTTTGGTATTTTCAATACTTTACTTCCTACTGGAGTATTTATGGTTAATAACCTAAATCATTCATGTCTATCATCAGGTCCGATCTGTGCCAGCACCACAGGCCCGGAACCAGACAAGGACAGAGTGACCCGTATGGACATAGCAGATGTGAGGGAAGTTCTTAACAAACAGCGGCGTGAGATTGAGACGCTGCAGCTGGTGGTGGATGTGGATGGTAACTTGGTGAACGAGATGAAGCTGCTGCGGAAAGAGAGCCGAAACATGAATTCCAGGGTGACCCAGCTCTACATGCAGCTGCTCCATGAGATCATCAGGAAAAGAGACAATTCTCTGGAGTTGGCCCAGCTGGAGAACCGCGTCCTAAATGTGACCTCGGAAATGATGCGTCTGGCTTCGAGGTACAAGGACCTAGAGGCCCGCTTCGCCACAATAGCTGGGGTGGTCAACAACCAGTCCGTTCTCATCACTGCCTTAGAGGAGCAATGCCTGAGGAGCCTGGGGCAGGGTGAACGCGCCCAAGCTCCTCCATTGGTGCGGGCAGTGCCACAGAACATTCCGGTTGACAACCGTTTCACCAATGAGATTCAAAGAAACAGCAGGGCCTTTACACGAGGGTCGCGGAAGAACTCCCCAACTGTGAGCCCCTTTGGGATTGACCCTCCACCGCCACAGGGAACGCTAACTTCTGATGGTACGTTTCTATTTTTAAGTAGCAAAACACAAAATCTGTTTAAATTTAAACATCAAAAGTTGCGTCAATGCAAAAACTTTTAAATCATTGAGAAGTTTAATTACAACTACTTTAGTGCAATTCCCAAAACCCATTTCTTCCCAGCAGCTGGTATGGCTGAGGTGCAGTTGGATCCTCCTTGCTGCAGAGGCAGTGAAGTCATACATTCCTATTTTCCCCACATGGCTGCCCTGTGCTGAGAACATGCAGTAAATTACTGTAACGCAGACTAGGGATCTACCTCTGATAGAAGGGGGTTGCACGCCAAACGTATGGCTTTGCTCAGGTTTACACAATACACAGACCACCAGTTTGTCAACAAACTGTTTTTCTGAACTTTACGCAAATTTTAAAAACCAATTTCAATCATCGATACCACTCCAAAGACGTCTTTCCAAGCTCGTCTCTCTCGGCTCGGAAAGTAAAATAGCCTCTCAGGTTAGGCAGCTTTTTTGGAAATGTCTTCTAAACTCAGATCAGATCCTTTTTATTTTGACTGGCAATTACAATACAGCTAGGAATTCTGACGAGGGTTATGCAACCCAATAGTGGAACGGATTAAATCATTCATAGCCTGCCTCAGACTGAATCGGCAATAAAACCTCTGAGCAGCAGTGAAAAACTATTTACATGGGAAGGAGGAGTGATCAAAAACATAGAAATTCTAGAGAAATGCAAGCAATTTTAGAACATTAAAAATTACTGAGCAGATCTTGATGCTGCTGTGATTCCTGACAGATTTTTTTTATCCAGACTTAAATGCTTTATTTTTTTTTCACAATTTCTATTTCCGTCATCTCTTTAAAGTCTAGCCGGTGAAACCCTGTCTTTCGGAACAGTGCACTGTCACCACCTTTCAGTTATTTTGAGCATAAAAAATAAGAAGCAAAGCAGGTATAATTTAAAGGTGCCGAAGGGGAAGTGTGGGAAAAATGAGCTAGAGAACAAAAGGAGAGGCTGGGTGGGGTGGTAGCAAGAAGGCAAGAATGGTTGAAAAAACAAACTTAAAAGAAAAATGTCTGAGCTCAATTATTAATAATAATACTAAGATTTTATAATATTCTTCCCTTTCTCTGAGAGTCTGAACATATGGATTCACGTGTCAGGAGACAGAGAAATGTCAAACTAGCACTATACTTCTATGTACTTCAACATGTACCTCATGCCATCAGCAATTTCCTGATACCATAGCGATTTGTTCCAAGTCTTTAGGGCCATAAGGGATAACTTCTCAGCTATCTACCATCTATCAGATTCCACATTTTTAGCACTGTAACAGCCACGCTGAAACCTAAAAAATACATTTTCTTTCCTTTATTCGCCTTATCAACTCCAGGTCCTTTCAAGGACTGCTATGAGGTGCGGCAAGCTGGTCACACCACCAGTGGGATGTATCTGCTCAAGACTGACAACAGCGATCGACTGTTCCAAGCCTGGTGTGAACATGGTCTTGACAACGGTGGATGGACTGTGTTGCAAAGGAGGCGAGGTGGCGCAATCAACTTCTTTAGAAACTGGGACACCTATAAGGCAAGTTCAATGACCAAAGATTCACAAAAGTTAATGTTATGTTGTAAAACTACAAATCTTTCACCTGGTCTTTCAGCCAGGAGGAATTTCGGGTTATTATTTAAGTGCTTGCATGAAGCTAAGCAGCAGAAATATGAGAAACTAACATTGGAAATTTATGGTTATACAGAGACATTTGAACAAAATCTTCAAATAAAATACATTTCCGTTTTCGTCCCTACAGAAAGGCTTTGGCAACATTGACGGTGAGCACTGGCTTGGGCTCGAAAATATTTACAACCTGTCCAAACAGGGCGACTATAAGCTGATGATAGAGCTGGAAGACTGGGCAGGAAAGAAGGTTTATGCAGAGTACAGCAGTTTCCACTTGGAATCAGAAAATCAAGGTTATCGACTGAGGTTGGGCACCTACCAGGGCAATGCTGGAGACTCCCTCAGCAGCAACAACGGAAAACAATTCACCACACTCGACCGGGACAGGGATGCTTTCAGTGGTGAGCGATTACAAGCTGAATGCAACTTGCTGACTTATCTTGGTCATGATGGAGTCACTTCCATGTTCTGATCTTGTTTTCTGGTTTAATTGATCCCATCTTTAGGCAACTGTGCCCACTTCCATAGGGGCGGCTGGTGGTACAATGACTGTGGTCAGACGAATCTAAATGGAGTGTTTCACAGCGGAGGAGTGTATCGCAGCAAATTTCAGGACGGGATCTTTTGGGCAGACTATGGTGGAGGTTTCTACTCTCTAAAGTCTGTTCTTCTCATGATCCGACCAATTGACTAAAACCTCAAAGTGTTTTAAGTGCGGTTGAAGAACCCATCTGTCATTTGTTTATACTTTACTTGTAAAGATGAAGGCAGAGGAAGGCATATCTGCCAGTGTATCCACAGCCTTAGACTCACAGCTGAAAAGGGAGAGGACTCGCGTAACTACGTGCCTGTCCATCTGCGTATGGCTAAGCTGGCTTTGGCATGTACATATTGTTGGGACTTATTTTCTACCGTTAATTTAAGAGGTGTGATTCAACTCAGGCCAAATGTTTAGTGTTGTCACTCTGCCACTCTTTGTTATTTATCAGTGTATTTATAGTGAATGTAGTCAGTTATGTACTCCTGTAACGACTAAGACTTTTCATGTAGAGAAAATTCACTTGCAACACTTTAAGAGAACACATAAAACAACAAATCAAGAGTGAATGTGGATACAGAATATGCAATGCTAGACATCCAAAATAAATACATATTTTTATAAACATAAAAATGTGTGTTTTTACTCATGTTTTGAGAATAGCAATGATGGCTGCTTTGCATAAATTGCAGGAAAAAAACTGGAGTAGAGACAGCATTTAAAAATAGTTATAGACTTAGAGTGGGTTTAAAAACATGCATGATAGAAAAACAGCAGCTCTGTAAAAAGTAATTGGACAAAATGACTCAACTTTGAGTGAAGGAAGACACTATGATGCTTGAGAAAAATAGAGAGCAAGCAACAGCTGCTGCATGCTCTGATGGAAACATTCTTTCCACATAAAACCACAGAGCCTATCTTGAAAAATAGGCCTATCTCAAAATGATGGCTCCCCTCAGAATATTCCACGCCCAGAGGTGCTGTAACTCAGAACAGATAAGAGTGCTCTGACTCTCTAACGTGCAAGAAGAGCATAGCTGCAGTCAACGCATGGTTTCACATCAGTTGAACAACCAGCCAAGAAAGCTGAGCCTTAGCGGCAGCCTGTTGGTGTCTGGGATATCCACAAATTCTCTTTGGTCCCAGCGCGGCAGCGGCGGCGGTGGCTGCGCCGACTACAGACACAGGGTAGTTGAGAAACAAAGCCCCCCACCTGGCAAACATTTTTGATTTGAGCCGTTTTCCATTACATTACCTATTCCATGCGCTGATGCCTGCGTCCCCCAGCAACCACAGCTCAGCAAAGAAACACCGCCCAGCTCGTTTTCTGTCATACAGTGAAATCTTTCCTCACTGACTAATGCCAAACACATCATTCAGGAAAGTCCCTGCTACCTCCATTATCCATTTTCTTCCTTTATGTACCAGTACATAAATTCTTTATAACATCTGCAAATGTTTAGAAATGATTCAGAAACATGATTGAGGCTTCAAATCCTTGCTCTTGTTGCTCGTGGAAAGCTCCACACAACTTTGGGATTGAATGAGCTGACAGAACGTATTAGTTGACACTTCATTCGCTTCACAAATAAATGAAAGAACGACACATTAAAGAAATCTTGCATGGATCCGCCTATATAAGAGCTCTTTGTCTGGGTTTACTCAAGAACAAGAGCAAGTTCATCTGAGCTCACACTGTGCTGAGCACAGACAAGACGGGGCTATGTCTGCCAGGCTGGATCGCAGGTCAGAGATCACACCTCTATGTATCCTCAGAGGAAAACCTAATACTCCGTTACTGAGGAACAGACACACAGCTCTTTCTCCAGACCTGTTATCACCACAGATATGCATCAAACTTGCAAAGACAGCAACAGCAGATGGGAACCACAAACCGGATTGCAGTTAAGATTAATAGTTCTTGGTATTTTCTTCAGTTTCAGTGAACAAACACAAACTGCACACCCACCGGACATTTGAATTCAAAGTGAAGCTCTTGAACAAGATTTTGACTTTGCAGAAGGATCAAAAAATGATCATGGAAAAATGAATAAGAGCACATATCAACAAAAGCAAAAAAAACTAAAATATTAGAGACTGCCACAGGTCAAGAGGACAAACAAAGAGGTTCTTCATTTCTACAGTTTGAATCCCTTTGTTAAATAGTTAAGAGTGTGTTTGAATCACACAGCAGCAGCTGTGAAAGAGCTATAAAAACGAAGAAAAAAAACTGGCAGCAAAAAGTTTCAGTCTTCCATTCATCGTTAAACATAAAAAAGGACAAAAAAACTGCGCAGTGAAACCACCACAAGCATTTTCCCTGCTCATAAGGAGACTTTCTGTGTGGCGTCACAACAGAGCCAAAGAAAGAAAGAATAAGAACTGTTCTGTTCTTTATTGATTCTTGTGTTTGTAACCACCGAAGGGAACAACTCGCACCCAGCTTATGAAAAACCAAGGAAAACTTAAAATTCAGGACAGACAGGATGTTTATGGCTCCTACCTAGATACGGGATGCAAGAGACCATACTCTGGTTGCTTATGAAGTCCCTCAGACGTTTATAGTTGTCTTCTTTGGTCATTAGGAAGTCGAGCCGATCAAACGTCACCTTGTCCTTCCGACTCAGTAACTGCAAGAAGGCAAGGAAAAATCTGGTTTTCAAGTTGGCGGCAAGCCGGAGACATTTGGTTTTGACATAAACACCAGGAAACATGCTTTATGCAATGAGATCCTTTCCTTTTTTTATGCTGGTTTGTGGAACAAAGATTATAGTTCCTAAATGATTCATTAGACCATTGTCCTTGATGAATGTCTTCACTTAAACACTTTGAAAGGCTGCGTTTCTTTAGCGGAGGGAAAGGAAAATGAGAACATGATGTTAGCAAGTAGGTTTATCCAAAAGTGAATGTCGAACCCATTATTACAACCGTTCATTTGTTTAAAGACCCACTCCAATGAAAATTGTGTTTCTGGTTTTCTCAACGTGTTTTTTCTGTAGTTTTTTCTTTATGATGGAGGACAAATATAAAGAAAATTAAAATTAGAATAGTATTTCTGAGTATGCAATTATTGTGAATCAGGAGTAGACGAAAAAATGCAGTTTTAAAAAGCTTATAATTGTGTTATAGAAACTATAAACTGAAGTCCACAAGCTCCCTGCTCTGCTCCATTCTGATCCATCCACGTGTAGACGACTAGATCCATTGTTTTCCTCGTCTGAGGCGTCATCTGGATCAAAACTGTACGGCTGGATAGCTCAGATATTAGTCTCCATTCTTGTTAAACCATTAATGTTAGGTTGGGGGTGTGAGCGGCTGTAAGCTAGCAGGAGAGCGTGTAAACAGATGGGTTATGGGGAGTGGGAGGGGACTTACTCCCCACCAACAGTCCTGCCCACAATTCACAGATGAGTTTTTAATGAACGTAGAAAACGACACCGTTTTGTTTTTTAATTTTGGCTATAAACAGCATAATCATAACTAAAAGACCACTGGGAACACTTTTAAGCAAGATCAAATTCTTGTGTGGGATTTTTAAACACAAAAGGTTATTTTTTTAATTGTTGTAGGCAAATGTTTGTCTTTCAACACCAACTATGGCTCATATTTTGGGAATATTCAATCATACACTTCTTACCGCCCATGTTTTAGTCAGCCTGAATATGGGGGCGCTCTGTAAGCCTGACACCACAGCCATGACTGCGTGAAGGTTGTTCATGTCACAGAGTTTCTGCAAAAATGAAAAGAGTCATAAATGTGTATTGATGTACAAACTCGTAGAGGAAACTAAAATCTGCATGCACACGTTTACCTTGGCAGTGCGGATATAAAGACTCAAAACTTCAGCTCTGATCTTCAACGTCTGCGCGTGGAGGATCTCTCGTACCACCCAGAAACTTGTCTGGAAAGCAAAATCGGCATCATCACAAGGTTAAAATGCGAGCGACAAGACCAGAAGCATGTGCAGCAGCTCCAACTAAAAACCAGGAGCGCCGGAGAACAACCAGTAGAAAATAAATACAAGTCAATTCAAATTAAAAACAAGAATTTTAGAATCTGTTTCATATCCATTTCAGCTCCTTTGTTAGATGTGCATTTCAACTCCTAATGTGTCGGCTGAGAAATAAAGAATAAAAAAAAAAAAACCCAAAAAGCAAGTAGAATGTGTATAAGTGTCTGCTTCCAGAGGACTTGGCCAGTCTGATGAAGAAATGTACGTCTTGAGGGAGACTGCTGGCAAGATGCAGTGCCGTATTCAGACAATACGGCACTGCAATTCATTCAGACAAGTCAGTGAATCAATCAGTGTGTACACTGAAGAGAGGATGGAAACGGGGGAAAAAAAAGAAGAGTATGAGGTCTGAGAAAGGTTTGATTCGCTGAACTCGGTTTCTGAAAGCTCACAGCTGCTCTCAGGACACTATGTTCTTCTGTAAAGACATGCAATCCAGCCTGACCGTTTGTCTTCTTCTGACACAAGCAAAGTCGTACTTAGAAAGGGGAAATGAAAAAGTTTTTTTTTTTAATCTGCAATATAAAAGTATCTGTTAGAGACAACATTTTTATGCCATTGAGATTAATAATAGTCTGGGTTTTTTTCTCCGAAGAAGCCCAGAAAAAACAACTTTTACTTTCAGGAAGGAGATTCATCAATTGTATCACTTCAAAATGTCTTTAAAAAACAGGTTAAAAGAAAAAGGGGGAAAAAATGCTCCCAAATCAGCAGAACATAGAAAAGTTCCACCAGTGAAGAAAGTCCTTCAGAAACAGACACAAACGAGCCTATGTGGGAGTTGGATTTATTTATCGTCCTCTGTAATCCCACTTAATCTCTGGGGTTAGTCTGAGAGCACAACTCCAAAATGACTGCACCTACGACACGAATATGCAGAACATGCATCTCATACAGCCTTGATCTGCAGAAGAGCACAGCAATGAGATCACTCGCTTGGGACAGCAGTGACCCCCCCCCCCCCCTCATGGTGTTTCTCTGTGTGTTTAAATGAGACAGGCTCCTTACAGGAAGCTGTATTTACAGATCCTGCACAGCATTTCGTCCTCAAGTACAGAGGATGACTTCATTGTTTGGGTGTACCAAGGTCTCCAGATGGAGCTATAGGGCCTTGCTATTTTAGTAATAAAAAAAAGAAGTAGAATCTGGTGAATTCAAGCATGTGTTGAAGGGTAGAGATGAAAAGTTTCAGAAAGGATACAGATTAGTATCTGCAAGCTAAATGACTCTGCAGTCAGAATTTTTATTGTAGCCTTACAAGTATTCACTAATGCATAATATCCATAAAACATATTCAACGTTTCATTATTTATAAATACAATTCTACCGAACTCATGCAGTGAATTTGTCTTTGTGCAAAAACCCAGAACAATAAATCCCGGAGCATTCATGGCAGCACATTCAATAGTCTGGCCAATTATTTTCTGCTTCATTGGCACCTTAAGCCGAGCAGCAAGAAAACCAAGACTGCAGAAAGAAAAATATGACTTCAGCTCAGGGAAAGGGGACTTTCTGGGTCCAAGGTCTTTTATCCAAAAAGGCTAATTTGTCTTGGCTCATAAAGGCTCAATGTGTGCTAAAAAACATCTTGAATCACTGTTTGGGACAAACTGGAGAAGTTTCCACAGCACTATGCTGCTGTTGAATCATTTCTGTTTCATACTGTAAAGCAGTAAAAAAGCATCCTTTGAGCGGTCGAGATGGTGTTAGAAAAGGTCATGGCTGCTCCTCAAATCATTACCCATAACCTCCTGGTGAATTTGTCCCACAGGACTTCAGGGGAGATGCAGCAAACCCAGGTCCGAATAAAGAAGGAAACAAGGAGCAGCTTGGAACAAGACTCTTCTCGGGTTTATTTCACCAGGGGAGTAGTTGAGGATTATTTTCAGCCGTTTGACTTTCAAGGTGGACCCACAGTTCAAAGAGTTAAGCCAAGGCCAATACACCTTCCACAGCAGCACTTCTGGCAGGGCTTGTGTGATTATTCAGCATTTTGAGCTGCAATTGCTGCACACATGACAGACTAAAAACATAAATCTAGAGGGCAGCATTTTCCTTTAGGTGTGCCATAACTGTACCCCATGAGCTGCAGGTGTAAATGACTTATGGGGCTCACCTGATTGAACCTGCGGGTGAAGGCGACCACAGTTGGAGCGGAGCGGTGTTTCTCTTTCTTGTTCCAGCCACAGCTCGCCAGCTCCTGAAAACACAGGAACAACCATGGAAAATGTAGTTATGCAACGACCCACGGGGCATTCTGCGCACAGAAAGCGCTCGCTTAATGTATCCAGCAGTCTTGCTGGAGGTCACTCTGTGGGACATGGAAAAGAGCAGCAGAGCAGGATATGAGCGGAGAACAAAGCAGATGAGGAGGAAAACGGAAAGAAAAAGACAAGATCCAGAGATTAATGAACCACTGGAAGTAGCACGCTGGCTAAGCCATACAGGAGTGGCATCAGCAGAAACTCATCATGGTAACTCATCATTTCTATCTAAAATGAATGAAGGAGCAAAAATTTAGATTTATGCAAATTGCATAAAATCTCATTAGTGTCAGATAATTCCTACATTGAAGCAAATTAATCTGCAAAATATTGTAAAATTTACCATAAAAAAGACAGAAAAGGCATCCATATCCCTTAAATACCCAAATGCAAAATGTGTTGCACTGAATAAAAATAACCTCAAACCAATATGTTCCAGACATTTTAATTTGTTAATTTTCTGTCTTTTGTAGTCCATTTTTAGCCTAAAACAACAGCACATTCAGTGCGGTCACTGCACTTCATTAAAAGACAGAGCAGAGATTTTGGAACAGGAACAAAGAAAAAGTCAGAGCTTTCCCTCTCCGGCGAGAGCACTTTGCTGTTCAGCTGCTGTTCTAAGCAATGAGCTGACGACCACACAGAAAAGTGTGGAGGGAAGGAGGCCAGTCCTCTCTGTTGGACCCTCGAGTCTGTCCATACGTGAGGGACACAAACATAACACCAAGGAAAATATTGCGCAGGCCCGCCTCCTGAACCCCGCCAAGCAGACTGCCTTAGACTCCAATCTGAGGAGCTGAATCAGCCTACGCACTAGCCTTTGAGGGGATATGGCAGCTTTGCAAAGAGAGCCAGTATTCATTCAGTCTCTGAGGCAAATACATCATCTGCAGATGCTAAGAACATTCTCGTGAAGCGCAGTGGAAATGAAGCACTGTGAGTGAAACATCACACGTTTATTTGAACCCCATCAATTATTTCTATCATTTTGAAGGAAGTTCCCTTTTATCTAGGGCTGGACAGTAATCCATTTGATCAATTCACTCTAATTTGCTGTTTAAGAAGATTTATTTTTGGGAAAATCTGGATTTTTTTATTATCCCAGTATCCCGCTCTCCTGGTCCCCGTTGTTCAGAGTAAGGTCATCACGCTCGTTTTTCGCATCGCACAGAAGTTAAAGTTGCAAATAGCCAAGAGGACCTTACTCCCAAAAAAGGAGAAATCTCTTCAGTTATATGGAACAGGTTCAATTTTGCTTCCTGAGACTCGGAGCAAACATATCGCATGCTGAAAAATCAATTTGAAAGCTATAGTTAACGAAAAGCGGTAGCTACACCTGAAACAGAGGCGCTCTGTCACGCGGTAGTAGTGCTGATCTCTAGAAGATGCTCAAGCTAGCGGCAGCTCACAAAACCGATAGTTTCACCAGCATTTTTACAGCTCCAGTTTAGTTGTGCTTTGAATTCAGGTTAACTCCTAAAGGAGATGTTAAAAATAAAAGAGTTGTTTTTAAATATTTTCTGTCATTCGTATATTTTTTTCCTAAGAAAGCATATGAGGAAGGAAAAATAACCAATTACAATCAGAAATCAGAGCTTTTGCTTCACCCAGCTCTACTTTCCATCTGCTGCCCTCCAGGACAACACTGGTGGCGATTCTTGCAGTGAAGACGTTTCTTTAGCTTAGTTTACCGCCTGGTCACTGACGCAGTGACATATCTGCTCCATACCTCCATCCAGGGAATCTAAACCAGCAACAATGAACCTTTAAGACTGGACCACCACTGGACCAACTATCCACCTATCAATCAAACTCAAACTAAAGTAAAGTGATCTACTTTAGCTTTACTAAATACAAGTAGTGTTACCTCTCTAGTCTCTCCACAACCCTTTTGTGTTTGGAAAGGCTTGAATATGTAGCTAGGTAAGAAAAGAAATGTAGAGAATGCCATTAAAAAAGAAGCCTCACTCTGCCTGTCATTTTCACATTTTTCAATAAAGCTCAGCCCTGTGCAATTGGCAGAAGCATTTGTGCTGTTGGGGATGGAGAATTATAACAAGAAGATAAAAAAAAGATGAAACATGCCAGTTTTCAACCATTCAAAGAATGAAGTCAACATTATTTAAATCTGAGCCCAACCTGATGCAAATAATCTCATCTTTGAGCCTAAAGGTAACCAATGTCTTATGTGGGCTTTATTTAGTCATAAACCATGTAAAGGAGAGGATCTACCTCGAGTTATATGGAAACCCAAAACAATGAAGAGCTCCTAAATGACAGATTGACGTGGATAAAAAAGGTAGGAAAGAGGGCCTGAGAAAGAATAATTACATTCTACCATTTTCCTAATAGCTTAAAGTCCCAAAACTATTTAGAACGAGGTGTTGGATTGTCCGCCGCCACCTAAACCACATTGCACTTGTCCCTTTAAAGCTCTTCTGCAGGAGGCGACTTTGAATCCCGCCCACCAGCAGCCCTGGTTCCAGGATACAGCTCCACTCATGCCAAACTGGGCAGTTTAATTAAAAATAGATAGCTTTCTTTCCTCAGGGTGGGTGTCGGGCTCCTGCTTGAGGTGGAGGAGAGTCTTGCAGCCTTGTGCATGAGTGAAGGAAGATCAGAAAGTGAGATTGATAGGCGGATTGGTGTGGTACCTGGTCTCATGCGGTCGTTGTACGGGTACAAGTCATGACCTCTGGGTCGTGACTGAAAGAACTAGGCACGGGTACAAGCAGTTTCCTCCACAATGTGCTCTCTTAGAGTTGGGGTTAGAAGCTTTGTCAGCAGGGAGGAGATTAGAGTAGAGCCACTGCTCCTCCACACTGAGAAGAGCCAGCTGAGGCGGATCAGGCATCTGGTTTGGATGCCTTCAGGATGCTTCAGAGCATGTACCACCAGGCAAGACACCAAGGAAGACCCAGAACACACTGGAGGAATTGTCTCTTGGCTGACCTGGGAACACCTCAGGATTCCCCCAGCAGAAGTCGGAGAGAGGAAAATCTGTCCCAGCCCCAGATAAAGAATAGATGGATGAACCGAACGAATTGAGACTGAGTGATGCTGAATTTCTGAAACCTCGACAGCTCGGAACTTAAATGCGAACAATTTGCAGCAGCGATAAGCATGCCATTCCCTACAAACAATGGAAAGAATTGCTCTTCCAAACATTTTGTGGTCTGTTGTAGATGCACTTTTATCTGTTTCTTATTATAGTTTAGTAAAGCCAAGATTCACATCTGGAAATTATTTGAAAAAAGAAAAATTGTAGGGTCCTTCCCAGATTTGAAATCTCCATGGGTAAACAAAACATCCCAATTTGGGGCATTATAAAGAAATTATTCACTTAACAAAAATGAAGCCAAAGAGCAGAGGCAGGGTTTGGAAAAACCAAGCACACACTTAACTGGAGCTTAGCGGGTAGGGAGCAGCCTGATGGTGTTAACCAGATGAACATGGTGAGCTGCTCATCAAAACGGGGTTAACACTTCTATGAAAGCATCATTTGTAGCAGCTAGTTGGAGCGTTCAGGCGTCTGTTAATGTAATCCAGAGAAGGAAATAAAGCAGCAATGCATTCATAGCAGCAGCTGCTTCTGCCCATCAAGCTTAAAAGAGTTTCCAAGCGATTTGAAATTCAAATAACAAAAAGGCATCAATGTCCAGATTCCAAAACAAAGTAAGTTATCAAATTCGGGCTGAAGAAAAAAGTTCTGTGGAATATTGTCCCATGCGGGTTCCTGTTGTAAACCTGCCAACATATTTATTATATTCTTTAGAGGCCATGTTAAAACCCACAAGATAAACATATTCTGGGTTCTTGCTAATCCTAATTGTTTTTTCATATTTTATCTGGAGTGCAACTTATTCAAGTTATGGACTGGCCAATCAGATGCCTCAATAAAAGGTCCACATACGTCCACACCCCTACCTCTTGAAAGTGCTAGGGGTGTGGACTTCTAACAAGCTTACTCCTGATTGGCAAAAGTGGTTGCCATAGAAATGTTCATTCAGATTAAGTTGGACCAACCACTGCATACTGATGCTCTCTGGGTCCAACATGGCACGGCAACATCTGGATCATGAAAAAAATGGCAAGTGAATCGACTTCATTTGGTTGTAGCCGGAAGTGAGCCATTTCCTATAGGCGACGTCACACTCGCACGGCCCACTGTTCGTATGCAGTCATTGGTTTCAACAAAGACTTGACAGGTGTACCAATCTTAGTTTTTGGAAAACAAATAGGCTGAGGTCAAGACAGGTTTAAGAATTTTACCCAGAGGTCTTCACTCACAACTTGCACAGGACCTTCAGCACCTGCAGGAACTGGCTGTTGCTCCCAAAGCGCTCAGGTAAAGCTCGCCAACTAATGTCAATAAATCACTCAGTTGGCTGTTGTGATGGTTTCGTACTGAAAAACAAAGTGGAAGCTTTTCCCCTCTGAAGCCCTTCAGCATCTTTCCTTCAGACAGCATTTCATAAACTTTCAGCTGCAGATCATCAGATGAACGTCTGCTCACCAAAGTGCAAAAACAGAAGAAGGGGGGGGGGAGCATGCTCAGTTGTTTTTATTCTATCCTTTTATTCTATCCTTCACTAACCTGCAGGCATATTGAGCAGATAAACAATTTCATTGAGAGTAAACGCAAATGTGGGAACCTCCGCTTGATCTCTGCTAAGTCGATTTAGACTAAAGGAAAAAATTTCGATCAATTTCCTGGTGCCCTGTCCCCTGTCTGTAATCCATCTTGTCCTTTTAAAAAAAAGACATTTCAGTTTGCAAACCAACGGCCAAGAAACATAACATCAGTTTATCTGGGAATTGGATGTGAAATACTAGTCTGCTCTGTGGATTCCAAAGCAAGACCTTTTTACGTTCAAATCAGCCTGACCTGCAGGCCGAGGAAGACTGTCAGAAGGATCTTCATCCACAGAGGTGCTAACAGCTCAGTCCGACTTGTGCAGTCCAGCTGCTGTCACCCCTGCATGCTGAAAATCAGCTGCCTTTCAAGCCGGCACACACGACGAGCTACATATTCAAAAACCAGACAAATGTCTTTCTAAAATGATCATCTGAATCTAGATGGAAAAGTCAGATAGCACTGGAGGGTTGAGCTTCCTGTCCACGGCCGTTCTTCCCAGACGTTCGTAGTTTAAGGTCATTTCTCCCCCCCCCCGCTACAACAGGCGGTTATCATTACTTAATCATTGGGAGGCTTGGCTGGATTGCACAGGCTCTTCTCCATACATCTGCTTCATGTCACCACTGGAACTTCTCTCATAATAACATCCTCTGTTCAACTAACATCTCCTCGTCTTGGAGCAACGTTGCCAGGACATCTGATCATGTGTGAAATAGGAAAGAAAAGAAATACGGGTCGCCTCCTAATTGTGACACAGTCGGTTATGATGTGTTTATAGTTACTGAGAGAGAAAACTATTAGACATTAAACACAAAAGCCAACAAGTCAGCGCTGATGTATGATCAGTTCACTCATGGCATTTCTGAGTATTTACTAATGAAAATCTTGGAAGAAAGGCTACAATAAAATAAAAATCAGCTTAGACTTTAGAAAAACAGTTTAGTTTTTTATTTTGCTTTTAGCTGCAGGGGTGTTCCTGCGTAAATCTGCAGGAAAAAAGTCTTCCAAATCAACTTCAACACAGAAACATACAAACATCTTTTTTTTTTAATCTCATTTTGTTTATGATGCAGATGTTAAGAAAATAAACTACAAAACAATCTTATGCAATCTTATTGCAGATATGAAATCCTGAAATGTGACTGATAAATGAGTCTCTCAAACTTGTAAAAAACAACATTACATCATACTGAATCATGGAAACAAACAGTTTTCCTTATTCCACTCCCTCATCCCCAAAAAACTGAACAACAGAGATGTAAGGCTTTGTTAAAAACGGATATTCTTCTCTAAATAAAGCTGCTTCTCTAAAGGATTACACTCCTCTGCTCTAGTTAACTTGTGTACAGTTTGGTTTCACTGTTATAACATGGCTTTACCGAAGAGTTAAAAGACAAAAAAAGGATGGACGTCAGAGAAAACACTATTGCACAACTCAAAAGAGTCAAGGATGCCAGGATATTTTCCTATTCCAGAGCTGAACACAGTTTAGCAGCAGGCGTGCAGGAACACACACGCCTGCTTTTCCCATCATGGGTCTGCGAGGAGAACGGACAGCAGTGGAAACCAAAGCGGAGTTCGGGAAAGTTCGCTGTGTCTGTGCTCGGTCACCTTTAACAGATCTAACCATCAGTCAGATAGTCAAATCCCTTTTTGGATACATTTCTGTTCCTGAAAGGCAAAAGGAGGTAACAGCCTTAAATCCATCCTTCTTTCAAAACTCCAGTGTAAAAATAAGTGCAGCTTCACACATCCACACAAGTGCGTTTCTTTTTATTGGTCTTGTAATGATAGTAGTTGAAGTGGACCACATGACACTGAACTGCGGTCACAGTGGTCAACCTTAAACACAGGTTACCCATGGCTGCTGTCAGGAAGGAGGCCATTGGCCCCTGAAGCATGAGATTACAGCAGCTCTCACAGCAGCAGACCTGACGGGTGACGCTCTTCCTCAGCAGGATCCTGCCTCTGTGTGGACGCGCATCTTCCCAGACCAGAGTTCACGCAACTCTTCATTCTCATTTTATACCAAGATCAATTGGAGATGGCAGTCTATTCAGTGACATATCTAGCCTATGAGGAGAAAGTACATTAGAACTACTGTTGGTATTGTGTTATTATAAGATCTGATAATCTCATTAAGATCAGTTTCATGTCTGTTATCTTGCCTATACCCTGATGTGCTTCTTCATTTATTTTCTCCTTTTCACAGCTTAGTCTTTAGCTAATCCAGAACAGGTAAAGAAAAGTAAAGTCAAAGACCCCTGCAGTGTAGCTGAGCAGGACAGAAAGAAAAATGTAGTTTTTTTAAGAGATCATTAGCTCTACACAAAAGAAGGCTAATGATTTTCCACAGGATTTTGTTGGTTAGGAAATTAGAGCAAGTAGGCAATAGCCATAAAAGAAAGATGTTGATTTAACCCTTGTGCTATCTTAGATGACCCCACCCTTACATTGACATGTTATTCCTACCATGAAAAAGGTGGATAAAAGTGGAAAGATTTCATGTAATCCATGGACACCAGTGAAGATCACAAATTATTAAAGAAAAAAGGTTCAGCACACTGTCTAGTGGGTCTAGATGACCCAACTCCCAATGTTAAAGTGCCAGGATAGCACAAGGTTTACGGAACCAAAAGACTCTTTTGCAACGAAACTTGAAATATCAGTCTGAGAAGGGAAGTAAATGACCACAACGCTGAGGGTGACATAAACCCAAGTTTGTCTAAACCCGCTGACCCATGTTTCCCAACAGGAGCTCGACACCCTGAAGAGCTGCCTATGATGTCAGGAATGCTCATCTGTTTCTGTGCCCCACAAATGTAAAGTGGAGGTCAGTCAACTTCCGAGGGGCATCCATCACCTCCTGGACCTATGTCAGGAGGATCCGTACGGCAGCCCTTCTCTATAGAAATGCTATCCCATTACAGCTTCACACAGCCACAGGACTGGACCCTTTTTGGTGTTGTAATGAGAGGAGTTCCCAAATGTGGCACTCTGTAAGCAAAAAGTTCAACATACTTGTCTGTTGGTAATTTTACTACCAGGGCTTCCCAGTCTGAAAACATTGACTTATTTTTATCTTGCAAAACATTGGCATGGTTTAGCACAGCACCTGGCCTTATCACCTGAAAATCTGATGCTCGATTTTCTAAATGTTGACATGTTGGCATCATGATGTCTTAAAATTGTGTTTCTAAGTATTTATTTAAATCTTTGTGAATCAGAAGCAAATGAAATAATGAAGTTTAAAAAGATCTTATTTATGACGCAGAAAATATGCTGGGCATAAGCTTCCTGTTCCAAGATCTCATCATTGGGGAGGAGAAAGTGAGGTGGGGTTGCTCCGTGCCAATAGTCCTGCCCACAACTCTGAGGCAAATTTCTAAAGAACCAATGCCGCTCTGAAGAAACTATATCCTAGAAAACGACACAGCACAGGTTTTTTTTGTTTTTTCCTGAAAACGGCATAATCATTATTAAAAGACCACTGGGAAGGCTTTTAAAATAGATCAAAAGATGATCGGAGTGGGAATTTAAGCAAAAAGCTGATAAGCAGATGCTATTTTACAAAAAATGAAATAAAAAAGGCATATGAGATAAATAATTTAACAAAAAAAAACATGTTGATAAAACCAGAAAATTCCCCTGAACTTCTGAAGTAAAAAACTGTTTTACCATCACAGTTCCGTTCACTCATGCACACACACATTCAGTGTGTGAATGTGTGTGTGCTACCTTACACTGGCGCCAACCTCAACCATCAGAAAGATGTAAACAAAGAGTGAGGGGATCAGTGTCTTACCCAAAAGACCCTTCAACACATGGGTGGGCAAGACAGGTAGAGAAGGTCGACCACTCTACCTCAGCACTACAGCTGCCCAGAATTCAACGAGATCTCCCATCTGACTGTTGCCTGGCACTCTTTTCTGTTGTCATCAAAACATTTGTAAAAGCATTTTAAAAAGCAGCCAATGGGCAACCTCAGACGTTCTAGTCGGAGTAACTTAAGTCAATTTATACCATGGTCCGGGTGAATACTCGATTCTGATTGACTGCTGGGTGTGCATTAAAACCTGATGACCGCACGGTGAAAAAAAAGTTCCGGCCACCTAGCTTGAATGTTTCGTATCACTGCGCCGGCTTTTATAAAACAACCTTTTGCTTCATCATCTGGACAAAAACAAACGGTAAGAGGTGAACTTTCTCTCTGAACTGATGCTTTATTCAACCCATCGGAAAGATCAGCATATATTTATCGCCGAATCTTGACTGCAGCGGACTATTTGTTACGTGTCGCGCCACATCACGTAACAAATAGTCCGCTTTTTGTGAGAAAAGAGATTTTTTTCCAAATCGGAAAAAAACAAGAATTAAGGACTAAAATATGTATTGCTTTTGTAAGTGGCCATGGTATAAGCGGGTTAATGGCGTTCGAAGTGTGCGTTATTACTTTTTAGCGCACTTCGCGGAAGCAACCATCGGACGCGAACGGCGTGCCTTAAAAAGTAATAACGCACACTTTGTCGGCCATTAACCCTTACATAAGCGACTATCCTTCAATTTTGAGGCAGTGAGAAAGCACTTGTTACTTGAAACAGTATTGACTCAACCAAATGTGGTGGGATACACGATAAAGAAGGATAAAAGAAAAGAAGGGCGGATGTTAGGACTTAGCAAGAATTTAGTTTTGCTTGTTTTTTTCAAATCGCATATCTATCTGTGAAAACTTGTCGATCCAGGATAGTTCTATAATAGAAAAGGGTTTTTAAAAAATGTCATCAGAACATAGTGCTTTTAAGTTGAAGACATTTCGCCTGACCTTTATTAAAAAATTCATTAAGGACTCAGTTAGAAAAACCAGTTTTCCAGGGAGCTCTGGGGCAGTGAAAAAATATGATGCAGTTTGGGAACCCGTTAGAGAAGTTATGCTATTGTGAGAACAGCAGATAAAGTGATGCACCCTTCAAAGCAGCCTTTCTCTTCAAAGTCTGGGATGTTGGGAAAACATCAAAGCAAATGCGGATGGAAAATTGCAAAAGCTGATTCGAATGATTCCGCGTTACGTTTGTGCAGCTATTAGAGCTTTAAGGTGGTGGTAAGAAGGAAAAAAAAACATTACGCTATGAAATCTGCTCACATCACAACAAACCAAAAAACAAGACTCACCTCTGGCTGAATGGCTTTGAAGACTGGAGCATCCATGAGTGTAATCTGGCCCTGAGGGGATCAAAGGGAACAGCTGGGAAACTCGCTTTGTTCACACATTCACACAAAAGGAAAATAAAGACGTTTTTCGACTACATTGGTTTTAAAGTTTCATTTTTTTTAATGTACTTGGAATTATTGAAGAGTAAACCAGTTAGTTTTTACTTTGCCTTTCAAAATAAAAAAGATTTGATTCCCCAAGACTGATGTGGGGTTTTTTTGTTACCAGCAACCCTCTGATAAAGTGGTTAAACAGCACCTCCCAGTGGTGAAACACTGCCAAACAAAAACCAGCTTTGTTTTGATCAAACCTCAAAAACTCAAAATGGGAAAAAGTTTAGGATTAAGCTAAAAATTTTGCATTAATTCTGTACAGCACTCTTTGGCACAGCCAAACATAATCTAATATTACTGATTCGAGTTCTCTGACCCCATCTCCTGCTTCATCAACCCATCTCCTCCCGTACAGCCAGATTTGCAAATGAAGATCTCCACTTACTGCATACTCCTCAGGAGTGACCTTCAACACATCAAACACGACAGCATCAAAACTTTTCTTCAGCTCGGAAGACGCCTTTTCACTGAGAGACTCCGAGCTGCTGCATTTCTGAAAAAACAAAACAAAAAAAACTGAGGCACAAAACATGAAACATTTGTAGAAAAATGGAAAAAGAGAAAACGCTTTCATGACGTGAAAAGTGCTGATCTGACGAGCGCCTCACCTCAGAGACTGTCAGAGCGGCGGTGGTGACACTTGGTTGGCCATTAGGGAGGTCCATCATTCCCATAGCATCAAGGACTAGCGTGGGAGACCGTTCATCATCTTCAGCTGCAGGAAAGCCTGTCTGGCTCTCTGAACACACAAAGCCCGACAGTCAAAAAGACATTCTCCAATTTAATCAGGGCAATTATTCATTTGAGAAATTTTAGAAGGGAATAGTGCATTTGTAGATTAAAGTAGAATAAATAAAAAGAAATGCCATTAGTTGGAATTGTACTGCAACTCTGCAAGCGGCACCTCAGCAGCACTCCCTCGTGGCTGACATAGGCGATATCTTGCAGAATGAAATGGTAATCTAAACATTGAATTACAGCTTGTGCCAAAATGGCTAGTAGTTTCGGCCTCAATGTCAGGCTTGAGCCAGTAGACCTGTAGAAATGTGGGCCACGTGGAGCCTGCACAGCTTTTTCCCCCAATCGCATTTGAGAGGACAGAAGAAGCTTAGGTGGGGCATTAAGGAAAAGATCTCCTGTGAAGGGGTTTGAGGTTTCTAAGATGCACAACTCTAAACGGCTTACTCTGCCTACTCAGCTGCACCTTAACAAGCCTGTTTACTAGTGCTATGATGCGTGGGGAATTGTTCTGGAAGCAGTCTGAACAGAATAACAATACGAATCTCTAAAAGGAAAGCACATTGCTGCAAAACAATGTACTGATGATGATGCAGACTGGCATGAATTCATGTGGGGCTGGTTAAATAATGTGCAACATCTCTGTAGGCAGCTCGACTGTTTTTCCCCCCTAAGTGAGCGCAGAGACTCCCGATCTAAGACACGTGTCTCAACATCTGTTAACAACCTGACATTCCGTCTGCGCAGTCTGACAGCTAGGCAGACGGGCGTTGTGGTCTGGAATGTGTTCCTGCATCTGCGGTAAGCCCAGTCCACTCAGCAGTACTGCAGGACCACTTCTTGGTTTCATAATCATTTAAAGAGAGATTGGCCAGTTTGCTTCTCTGCATTTGTTAGGGGCTGAAAAGCGCGATCAAAGGCTTTCACAAGCTTCTTGATCATCATAGAAAGACATCGTGACAGATGTTAGAGACTGGCCTGAAGAAATCAGATACCAAACACACAATGAAAGAGAAACTGACTCATGAGACACTACAGAAGCTATAGTTAGTCTTCAAACCTCCTAATTCATGTTAAATCATCATTTTCTTGAATCTGGATAGCTGTATTCTTGACATCTCTGATAATAAAGCCCCATATGGAAGCTTTTGAAATCATTTTTGTTTTACACCAAAAAAGATCTGTTAAAGATCGTGAAATAGATCAGTAGGATACATTAGTTCACATTTTCCTTGTTCTAACTTTGTTTACTTAAAAAAAACTTTTCTTTCAGTTTTGTCTCAATTTTTAGTTGCTTTTTACTTTAGTTTTCTACATTTGTTCAATTTTTTCTGGGGACTGACGGCAGTTAAGAGCCAATACTTTGTTTCACCCAATTAATTGCTTTTTGCTCATTTTTCCTTGTTATAGGTTAAATTTAAAGTATTTTCAACTTAGTATCAAACAGTACAGTATAAAAGGAGCGTCATTCAACCCGCTTCATTTTGCACCAAAGGTGAACTGGAAAAGAATACCTTTCTCTTGTTTTAACACATGCATATTTCTTTCATGAAAAATGTAATGACTCACACTGAGCCAGTAAAAAGAATTTATTAAAATGATTTTCAGTAAAGGAAACTGTAAAAATCAGAAGGCAGGCGGTCAATCTGACCACGGAAGAACGAATACCAACCTTGGAGCCACAATGGACAATAGTCTTTTCAAATCATATCAATAAGCACTCTTTTTTTCCTGATGTGTGATTTGTATTCATGGTTCCTGATGATTATCTATTGAGGAATTCATAAAAATCATTTCTCCAATACTTTTTTTCTAATGACAGACATGCATTTAATTTTCATACGTGATTATTACAATAAAGTTAAGCCTTCTCACGTAATTAATATGCACTTCACCTTTGTCATCGATACGAAGTTGAAAACCAGAAAACAATAATTTTGTAAAAATAAAAAAGTGAAGTAAAGCAAAAGAAGGGGTGGGATTACCCAAGTTTACTTTCCCCCACGTCTTTTCAAGCAATTAATTAAACTTCTTTACACAAACTCAATAAGTAATGATTTTAATGTCTGTAGAAGAGCAAATTTATGATTAAAAGTAACTATGATTGAATTATTTACATGTGTATGTGGATGTATGTGCGTCTATATATCTTGTCCAACTTTTATTTTTGATTTGATTGCTTGATTTAAACCATTTCCAAATCCAAGCAATGGAAAATGAAAAACAAGGAAATCTGCCACAAAAAAAGCAGGGATACAGTTGAAAAGTGGGCTGTTAGTCCTAAATCCTGACATTGCTGTGAGTATCAGTCACACAATTAACAATAAAGATGGAGCCTGATAGTCTTTCAGGCTCTTTTAACAAGCCATGCTTCAGGAACCATTAGCAGTCTCCTGCAGTCGTTCTCTAAGACCAAAGACACCATTCCTCTCATGTTGTTTGACAGCGCAGTGTAATTGTACAGGAAGCAGCGCCTCATTTGAGTTTACAAGTCTGAGTCTGTTGTTGTTTAGAAAATACCACATCTGTAATTATCTGACTTCCTTATCTAATGTTTGTCTCCTGAAATTATCAAAGGTGCTGCTGAACAAAAAAGAAAATACTTGTTTTCTCAGTAAGATTGTTTTATCTTGCAGAAATAACAGATTTTATACTTGCAGTCCAAAAATTTGCCACGATTTATTGTGAGGAATGCTTTAAATACCACTATGCCAGAAATGTTCTCTCACAAAATACTCCAAATAACAAAACAGTCTGTATTTGCTTACAAAAAAAGAGATGTATCAAACTGCAATCATCCCCCAGGGTGACTCCAAATGATTAGCATGCCACTCTGCAGGCACTCAAACAACTCTGCAAATACCTTGCATCCCCAAAAGGAACAAGAGTCCTTGCGGAAACAAGGCCATACTCACAAAGATGTGTGTCAGATTCGCATTGTGCTTTCTGTGAAGTTGCCTATTGTTCTGGATTCCTGTCCGATTCTCTGTCTGTCTCCAGCTGCTGTTATCTGTAAGGGAAACAACGGAAGAAAGAAAAATAAGGAAGTAGGAAATGTGAATAAAAACCGTGAGGGCACAGCCGTATGTAACCGTTATCGATTTTTGTTATTGTTTTTTTTTTTTGTTGCAAGACTTTTTTGGACTCAAGAGTGAAGATATGCAATGTAAAACTGGAAGAAAAAGACCACATTAAAAGGATATGATAAACTTAACCTAAAAAGTGACTCACTCACACCAATTGTTGTCCACTATATTCATAGTAATATCGATCTCCTTACTACAATACATTCCTCACATTAGTCAGTAGGTGTCTCACTATCCTTCCAGATAGTCTCTGAGCCTGCCTGCTGGCAGATGGGGGGGGGGTAGCCTTTAGCTCTCTTGGAGGGGCTAAGATCTCCTCATTGTCCACGTCATCATCATCATCATCCCACCGGACAAACCCTCAAGAACGAGCACAAACTGGATAAGGATTTTATCACTCTATTGATAGAAGTCCTTTTAAAAAATGAAAAATCCCACCTAAAAGTCTCAAACTCTGCCCACACAGCTTTTGGGATGGTCATACAGCGAAGTGTCCATCCCCTGAATAAGCCGCTCCAGGTAACAGCAGGTTGCTGCTTCTTTGCCGTCATTCACTGTGTTTGAGCTGCTTGTCGGTCTTGATCTCAGTCACTCTGATCGAGTTTGCGTCCAACTTTACCCCACTTCCAGCTATGCCCTTTCAAAGCAGAGTGGTGGATTCCTTCATCCAATCACAGGAACTCCTCCTGATGCAGAACTCTCCTCTGCTTGGCTCCTCCGAGAAGGAACTGAGCTGGAATGTTTCGTGTCTGACACAATTTGGCATGCTTCAGCGCTCATGAAGTCCAAGGTCCAGTTGACACGAAACAATGTTCGCGGTGATGAGATACAGGTCAGTATTTGAGAGGAACAAATACATGAGCCGACCGACCGGGCTTTACTACAGAAAAGAATCAATCTCAAGGAGAACAAGATGGGAATTAGTAGAGAAAACAGAGAAGCAGGCAGGACGACTGATGGAAGGTAAAGCCAGTCATGCTGGTGCTTGCAGAAGGGCATGTGTCGCTAAGCTGCGAGTGACTCAATACAGTCCAAGGCAGGTGCTGTGAATCACACTGTTCCTCCCTCTATTCAGGCTCAAGCCTGGGCTTTCTCTGCATGTAGGTGTGTGTGGACTGCACATACTGCAGTCCACACACTCCTACACGCGGAGAAAGCCCGGGGCTCTTCAGACACACGCTTGCATGTGTGTGTGCATGCAGCGCACATCCTGCTGCGGCAGTTTGTGCTGCTGTCTCAGGTGGCCCTGAAAGCAGGTCTCCACCACCTCCGTGAAAGTACATCCTCTGCCCTCCTTCCTCTCCCCATCCTTCTTCATGTTTTCTGGATTAACATTCTTAATAAACTTGTATATTCCAAGTCCCACCCCAATAATCTTTTGTTGTGTTGTAAAAGCATTCTTGGGGTCTTTTAATTATGATTATGCCCATTTTTGCGTAAATCCAAATAACCACGTCCTTTTCCTCAGACACAATTTCTGCAAAGTGGCAGGAGTTCATTCGAAATTTGCCTCTGAATTGTAGGCGAGACTGTTTGAGTAAGCCCGCCCAAACTTCCCATCACACATTTGTTCACGAGCTGTCCGTAACATTAGCGGTGCAGCAAAAATAGCAAGCAATATTAGAGCTATCCAGCTGTGCAGGTTTCAACCAGATGCCAACTCGGATGAAGAAAAGGCATCCATGCATCTAGTCGTCTACTCGTGGATGCATCAGAAAGGAGCGGATTTGAATAAAGAAATACTTAAAAAATGTAATTTAAAACTTTTCTTTAAAAATGTCCTCCAGCATCACAAAAAGGCCACAAGAAACTTTATAACCCCAGTTTTTGTATGTGTTGGGTGGGTCTTTAAATGAAACTGCAGCTCTTTTAATCATAGCCAGATCAGTTAGTCTATTGGCTTATTTAGTGAGTTATCAATTAATCATCACTTGCTCTTCAAGAGTGCAGCGAACATTAATTATAATACCTAAGAGCTGGAAGCATAGATTATTGATCCTATTAAGGATGAAACTGAGAGGCAAAAAGGGGTCTAAAACTGTCCGATCCACTTTCAAAGGAAGGGAAACGGCAGTCGTTTCAGTTTTGGATTCATTGTTCTGGGTCATGGGAGTTTTATGGGGCTTACTTTAAAGCAATGGCAAGGTACACCCTGGATAGGCTGCCAGTCCATCATAAAACACAAACCCCTTCACCACTGATGGACAATTCAAAACAAAAAAAAATCTACTTTTGAAGCACCATTCTAGTATTTCCAAAGGAAACAGACAAGCACGAGGGGAACAGGCAAACTCCAGAAAGCCTCCAGCTGAGGTTCAAACCAGTGCTTTCTCACTGTGAGGTGACACTACAAACTACTACACCACTGTGCAGCCCCGACTACAGTGCTTTCCAGATGGTCCAATACACAGCAGACAGCCGTTAGCATTAGACACATGAATGCACTCTTACAAACAAACTTCACTTGGGTTTTAAAACGCTACAGCTTCCCTGTATCTGGAAGCATGAGATTTCACACATGAATGGCCACACGATGCCTCCAAGTGTTGAGAGGTAGGAATGTGATTAGGAACAAATACCAGACTGTAAACTGAGGATCAGACATGATTTTTAGCATATAGCATCAATGCAGTGGTTGTGCCAACAACCTCTCTGCCAGCCGCCCTCTGCGTGTCAATCACACGTCTTGCCGTTTTGTTCACAGTAGGTCGTTTTGTGATAAACCACATGGAGTCAGTCCGTTGAAAACGGTACATTTCCTTTATCGATCTCCTGCCCGGAAGGAAAAGCTTTTCATCACCTCTTCTTTGTCGCTTTCTCAGCACAGCCATTCTCGTAGGCTTGTCAGGTACAGGGAGAGCTTGGGGCATTTAAAATGCATTCTGCAAATTCAGCAAGGTCAACGAGTCAAAGTGGGTCAGTGTGTTGCGTCGAGCAGTGAGGGATGTGACAGCTCACGGAGCTAGTGCCTCCATCTCCAGTTTACATCACATAAGATAAACTTTGAAGAAGTCTTACCATTCATTATTTTTGTTCCGCTGTTTGTATAATGGATCTAGAGTCGTGTAAAAGTCAGAGACAAATCTTTATGTTAATTTGGGAAGCATGCAACATTTCAAAGAAATATTTGCTTTTAAAAAATTAAAATGCAGTCATAAAGACAATATCGGTTTCCTGCTTGGTTTAAATATTTATTGGGCTTGTTAATTATTTCATTCTAAGTCTTTAGTGTTTCTGCGATGCAGCATCACGAAAGACTGAGTACAGGTTCTCGTGTTGCTCCGTTGAGGCTGATCAATCAAGGTATGTGAACACACTGTAACAGCAGATTGTCCCAGCATGTCAATATTTAGTGCTGTCACTCAGCAGGATAGATGTTCAAACAGGATTTGGTGGCAGTGCCTGGAGAGTGATAGTGGCGTTTGTGTGTGAGTGCATGCAGAAAGGGTAGGGCTGTCGTCCAACTGTGTGTTCATTCTGAGTTGTTGTTGAGGGAACATAACAAACAGACCCTCCACTCTTTCACTTAACATACCGCTGATGATCAGGCTGTTAGAGGTCCATAAGAGGATTGTAACATGACAGTTCAGACTAGCTGGATCAGAAGAATATACAGCAAGGCAGAAAATGATTTGTCCATCACTAATTCTACAAGACGTCCTATTTAAATGAGGAGTTTGGTCTGCAATGTTCATCATAGATACACTTCAAGTGAGACCGAATGTTTGACAAAATAAATCCAAGAAATCTGTTTGTTTTTGATTAATTCATTTGTATAATGATACCGAAAATAAGTATTTAGCTCCATAAACAAACAAGAATTCTGTCCCTCACAGAATAGTTACTTCTTCTGTCTTCTACTTGTTAACTGTATTAATGATTGAACTGGTTTTCTGTATAAAAGACACCTGTCCACACCCTTAAGCAGTCAGACTGTAACCTCTCCACCATGACCAAGACCGAAGAGCTGTCTGTGGAAACCAGAGACAGGATTGCTCACCTGAACGAAGACTGGGACACACCAATCTAAAATAGAAAGCGCCTTGGAGAGAAGAGATCAGCTATTGGAACAATTATTAGAAAATTGAAGAAATACAAGATCACTGACAATCTCCCTCCACCTGGAGCTCCAGGTAAGATTCACCAGGTGGGTACAAATGTTTTGAACAATTAGGAAAACAGCCCAGAACTCCGCAACTCAGAACTGACCAATGACTTGAAGAGAGCTGGAACTACTGTAACAAAGGTTACTGTAGTAAGCAACCCACTTTGTTGACATAAGTTCAAATACTCCAGAGCTCCAAAGGTCTCCCTGTGTCAACCAGCACATGTCCAAACCAGTCTAAAGTTCTCCTGAAACCAACTGGATGATCCAGAGGAGGGTTGGGAGGTCATGTGATCAGACGAGACCAAAATGAAAGTCTTTGATATAGACAACACTTGCTGTGTTTGAAGAACAAAGAATGCTGAGTTCCATCCCAAAAACACAATATCCATTGTGAAGCATGGGGGCTAAAACATCATGGTTTGGGGGTGTTTTATTTATTTATTTTTTTGCAAAAGGGATAGGACAACTGATCCGTATTAAGGAAAGGATAATGAGGTCATGTATAGTATGATTAAGAATAAAACTTCCTTCCATTAATGAGAGTATTGACTATGAAACATGACTGGATCTTCCAGCATGACAATAGTCCCAAACACATCACCACGGCAACAAAGAAGGGGCTTTGTTTTAAGGTTCTGGAGTGGCCTGGCTTGTCTCTGGACCTCAATCCAACAGAGAATCTGGGGAGGAAGTTCAAAGTCTGTGTTGCCCAGCAAAACCTCCAAAACATCCTAGCGTTTAAGAAAATCTGCAGGGACGAATGGACCAAAATAGCAACTACAGCAAACCTGGTGAAAACCTATATGGACATATTGAGAAGAACTTTTGTTAATGGCCAAATTCTTATCATGTGCAACAGAATACAAACAAATGTTTTAACATCCAGACAATGCAATTTCCTGGATTATTTTTCCACGTTGTGTTTCTCACAGTTGAAGAGCAGCTATGATGAGCAATACAGACCTCTCATCTTTTTAAGTGAGATACTTGACAAGTACTTTTTTTCCTCACTGCATATCTATCCATATAACAGAAAAATGCAGCAAAGGGCAATTTCATTGTACTTGTAATTGTTGCAAAGACAATGAAGGCAAGTCACTAGTTCTACTCCACAAGTATAGCCTTAAATTCCCGAAATACTGAAAAACCTTTGAAGGAACTAACCCAAGCCAACTTAGCATGCCTCTCTTGAAATTTTGCAGATTTCTCAATTTTTTTTACGTACACTTGAAAAATAGGAACCCTGCTAAAGAGAGACTGTAAAGAAATATTAGTTTATAAAAAATGAATTCAAATTTAAGCAGATGATGCTGTTTGTTGCTGAAAAAGGTCACAAACATACCTTTGTTGTCGGAAGGGGGTGTCTTGTTAATAGGGTAACCATTAAGTAAACAGACCTGCTATAAAAGCATAGTCTACATCTTTTCTGCACACATGCAGCATTTAAGACACTCAAACATTAAACTAAACTATTCTGATGAATCTTTAAAAATAATACCGTATTTTCCGGACTATAAGTTGGCCTTTTTTTCATAGTTTGGCAAGGGGTGCGACTTATACTCCGCAGCGACTTATATTATAAATAAATTGAAATAAATACATTGTTAACCCTCCTGTTATGTTCATTTGTGAGGAATAGAGATGATGTTCCTGGGTCAATTTGATGTATGAGGTATGTTAAGTGTTAAGAGTATGTTAGGTGACTCAGAGAATCAGCAAACTTTTTTTACAGTAAGATCTTGAAGGCTAACAACATAATATTCTATTTTCCAATGATTTCATAGATTCAGAAATGCAATAGAAATGACAACTGTTTCTACAAATACAGGATGAAAACAGAGTATTAGTTGGCCAATGATGCTTCATGATAATACCAATTGGGCCAAAGACTTGTTTTAAAAGTGTTAAAATAACAAAAATGCATTTCAGGAAATGGATTTCTTTCATGTGAAATTCATGTTTTTAATTTTGAACACACTGTTAATTTTTCCAACTCAGATTTCACATTGATAATAGTTTAGGCTTCACACGGCATCCAAAAACCGTGCGCATATACAACTGTAGCAGACATGGAAAGGTCACGTATGACCACCTGTAATCTACAGCTTAGAGCAGCCATTGAATTGAGTAACACTACAAGTGCTAATAAAAAATATACAAATAAACCACTTTCTGCTTATCTATCAACTACACCTGCGTACCAGCTTTGGGCCGACTTGTGGCCCAAGTGAAGGGCAATTAGGGCCCAATTAGGGCAGGCGCCCTAATTCAAGTAAAACTCTACTGCTGAGGCCTGGGTGACCAACCGAGTGACGACAGATGAGTGGGAGAAAAGCAGAGGAAATGCTGGCAGCAGCACTGTTTGTGGTCATTCCCTGCACGGACTATTACCGAGGGGAGGGTGGCCTAACAATAGAGGGCAACAGAGCAGTCAGTCAGAGTAGTAATGTTTAGAGGAAACCGATATGATCTCGATGTCTTCCTCTATGAGTCTCTGTGGACTGGCACAAGTTTTACACACAGTTATTAAATAATCTAATGGAAAACTAAGCAAGACTCCCTAAGCCTGCAATCAGGAGTGCATGTCAGATGTGAACAGATAAACTGCAACAACGATAAGTGGGAGAAAAGCGAAAGAATGCACAAGTGTGTCAACATGATATAGCGGAGCGAGTGGGTTGAAAGTGGAACGGCGTACCGGTCCACTGTTAACATGAGCGATTTAACTTGGACAGACGAGCGGTTCAATGATTGCTCAACGAGCGTAAAGACATAAAGCAGATTCAAAGCCGGGACTCTTTATTTACCCCACCTGTCTACTCCAAAATGTGGGACATTGTTCTTTCGGATAATGTTTTTCACACGCCGTACCTAGAGTCACATTTAAAGCATTTTCTGCTTTAAAAAACACCTGTTAGATGTTTTCAGCTTGAAAGCTTTAATAATGGGATATGCTAGCAATAATTAGCAGAAGAGCCTTTGAAGTGGAACAAAAGGATAGGGAATACCAAACTTGGCGGCTCTGTTTAACAACCATGTCTGATGAAGTGATATGCTTCAAGATGAAAGCCTGCAAAGTTTCTGACCTGCAATCTTGTGAAAATATCATCTATAAGAGAAACACTGAACTGTTATTAAAGTGTTGAAACGCTTGAATTGGTAGCTGCTAGCACCATGGCACAGAATATAGAAAAGTAAATCTCAACCCCAAAGTGAAAAGAGGTCAGATTTCCAGCCTGCAAACAGAGCTTTCTAACATGCAGATCTAAAATACAGAAGACACAAATATTGCTTCCCGTCTGCGGTTCTACTTTAGTCAGAGCATTATTGAAGAGAAACCGGTATTCAGCTTCCACAGAGTGGTTTAAATGGGCAGCAATATTTTGAATGTTCATTTAAGGACAATGCAGAACATGTTGGCATATATAAACACTATAACTTATGAAACCCTGTTCAAAGTCCAACTTTTGATCTACTCTTAAAGCGTTTTTTTTATTTGGGATTGTGTTATTTTAAGGCAAAAATTGAAAAATTTGTGTCGTTTCCTAGAACATAGTTTCTGCAGAGCGGCAGTGGTTCATCAGAAATTCACCTCCGAGTTGTGGGCGGGACTGTCGCCGCGGGATGAGGCTGCACTAACTTCCCATCATCCCTTAGAGGCAATACCAGGGTCCGCTTGGTCGTATTCAGACTGAAAATGTGTTCTGGATTATCAGAGAAAACGTCCTCAGGTTCACTTAAAGAGGACCAAATGTGTACGGCCTTAATACACCCTTAAAATAAAAAATAAAAATCGGATTTGAAATGTAATTAAAATGAAATAAAAATAATTTGAGAAAAAAAAACATTAACCCTGATGAATAAAAATTAATCAATTAAGTATTCTGGCTGCCAGCTCTTATGTATTGTTTACCAAATCTCTGACATGTTAATGGATATTAGAGTTGATGCTATTATGTTTTGACATCACAAAGTACCACAATAAAAAAGATGGAACCAAATGTGTCGATTTTGCACGTAAATGGGCTGTTTTTATTGGAATTAGGAAGGTTATGGAAACACAAAAACACATGAAATCAAAGGGTGGAAAATTATGTCAACAGATAGCACCAAAAAAAAACAAAACTACACTCTTCCATGGAACATTTGTTAAGGGCTGCAAGACTTTTTTTTACTGTTTTTAACAGACACTACGTGCCGCAATCCAACAATACATAATTCTGGTGCAACAATACTTTCTTTCTATACATGACAAACTGAATAAACAGACACAGGAAACTGGATAAGGAGGAGACTTAAACAATGGCTGTATAGAATTGGTCCCACCAGAGACAAAAACATACTTTTTACATTTGTGCAGTAAATCACTTGTTTCATCTCAGATGCAATCAGTTTGCTGCCATTTAAGGAATACTCCTTGTTCTCCCCCGCCCGCCCGCCCGCCCTAGGTTAGTTTGCTAAAAGAAAAAAAAAGGTTTAAATAACAGACATTAAAACCCAGTGGTCCTCACTTTATCACTTTGAACATGTTTTTGCACAAAATTCTAGCCATGCAATCTGCTTACTGGGCAAGTTTGAGACAACAGCTAAACACAAGCTTTCAGTGAAAAACAGAGACGGGTTGCTACACGCCTGACTTCCACTGACATGACACCCGTCTGCATGTAAACCTGTTCGAAACTGAAAACAACAACTGGAAATGGTACATGATGCTACAAAAAGAAGGGAAAAAAAGAGTAATCTCTAGACAGGAGACAAAGAGGTGAAAACAATTATTTTCATAACTGCGCTAAGCGTCAGTTAAAAAGTAAAAAGAACTAGATACCATATATGTTGGATTATACATTGCTTTTTTTTTGCATAGTTTAGCCAGGTGTGCGACTTACCTGGAAATATTAAAAAAAAATATATTGGCTCATACATTCGTTATTGTCCCACTAACAACAGCTAGAGGGCACTGTAGGTGTGTGTATTAGTATTTGCTACTGACAGTTAATAAAGAAGAAGAGGCGCCAGCTAAAAACAAACATGGAGGAGGATGTGATTGTTTTCTTCCTGAACTTTATATTTTTTACAAATGCCTTGAGACATCATCATTCTTGTTTTTATTTTTTTCTTCCTCTGACTAATGCGGGACAGCAAGTCGTCTAATTGGGTTACAGAGACATGGAAGTATAACTAAAACTGTCAGACGCAGCTCCTGCAGAAGGTAAACATCGCTGTAAAATAAAAATATGGTTAAATTTTTTTTTTTAAAGACTGAATGATCTCATGAACCCAGATATGTATGTATGTATGTATGGATGGATGGATGGATGGATGGATGGATGGATGGATGGATGGATGGATGGATGGATGGATATCTGTGTTCAAGGGATTATTCAGTCTTTTTTTTAAGTTTTCTCTTCTTTATTGTGCTTTTTTTTTTGGCTCCTGTGACTTATAAACAGCCGTTGGGTCTAAAAGCTCACCAAAGTTAGACATCACAAGGTATAAACAAAGATGAAGAGGAAGAGGAAATAACAGATAACACAGAGTAAAACAAAAAAGGAAAGGAGACAAAGAGCGGTTCTGATTTCACAGACTCGGCCCTGTCCGCCTTTGTTACCAAAACTGGGGAGTAGTTATTAATCCCACCAGATAGCAGCCAGAAAACAATGATTCTTTCATCCTCGTGTCAGGCAGGAACACGTTACGATGTGTACTTCTGTGAGTCAGGGTGTGCGCGAAAGGAACAGGACAAACTGGACCTGCACTGCAACAGCTGAGAGCCGAGAAACAGCTGTATCCTTTCCATTTCCACCCCCTCTCCTCCTCTGAAAGAGCCCCTCACACCTCCTCTTCCGATCCTCCTCTTGACGGAACGGCGCGGCCGCAGAGCGTCGATGCAAATTCAGAAGCAGCATTGCAAAAGCTCAAGCCTCTGTCCTCTCAAAGGACAGCAGCAGATGTGACCCTTTTGCTACTAAACATCCACTGCTCGACTAAAAATAGGAAAGACCCTCCCAACTGCAATGTCACCCACCCCCCTTTCGCATTTCTAATCTTTTACATCAATTAAGCAGTTAAAGAAAAAAACATGCAACAAATAGAAAAAATACAAACATCATGAAGCTAAAACTTAACTTAAAAAAAACTGGTCAGGACGAAAGCACTTGGTTCTCACATAAACAATTGGTGACGTTGAGTGTAATTGCAGACGTGCACATACAAGTCTATCTGCAAGTCTAGACTCAAACCTATGGGAAAAGCCAAGTGAGGCGACAGGAAGTTCAGTCTCACAGCTCTGAAAAGAAGCCTTTCAGATGGGACACAGAAGCGTCTGCCTAAGATAGGAATCCTCCCCAGATCTTCAAAAAGGTGCACAATAGTCACGAGTGGCAGTTTTTCCAGGTGGAGAGGACGATAAAAGCTTTTATTCAAGGTGTGCTTTGGTTCATAATGTTCATTCAAATCACCCTGGTGGAAATGAGGGAACACTGGGAGCAGGAATAAGTGAAAGGAAGCAGCTCAAAGGGGAATGAGATGGAGTTGTAGTTGTCTGTTTATGATGCATTGTCCTCAGCTGAGTTCAGGACAGAGTTTACAAGTTTCCATGACAAATCAAGGGCTCAGCTTTAGAGCCTTGTGCTCTCGCCAAACCACTCAGTCTCCGACAGAGAGATGAGGCTGAGGGGTCACAGCGACTTCTTGCCAGAACTGATACAGGCTGATGGATCAGGACAATCGGCGGGGAAGTGGAAGGGTGAGGCGCCTGCCTGTTTATACTCCCTTCATTTTCACTCATAATGTGCAGAGCAGAATGGCACAACAGTCTCAACAGAGTTTACTCTACATACCAGTGTACACACAGTGATCCTGCGTAGTGGAGCAATCGTGCAACTTGTGACAGATCTTAATACCGCTAAGAGAGCGTTGATGTGACCTTTGGAAGAAGTTAAAAGGCCTCTTTCTGTTGTTTTATGTGCAAGAGGCAGACATTGATAGAGAATAAAGCATTAATTTCCTTACAAGCCATGAACTGCAATTTAATAAGTTAAGTCAGTTTTAATTGGTTACTCTAAATTGTCCATAGATGTGAATGTGAGCGTGCATGGGTGTGTGATTGGCGATGTGTCCAGGATGTCCCCTGCCTTCGCCCACGAGTGGTTGGGATAGGCTCCAGCAGCCCTGTGACCCCGAAAGGGACAAAACGGGTTTAGAAGATGAATGAATGAAAAAGTCAGGTTGAGGTAACCCAACTCAGACTTGGACGGATTAAAATCCTCTTTTTGTTGGTTAAGAACTGACGGGTGGCCTTTTGTAAAATAAGTAATTTGGTGACACTTTGATAACAAAAGTTCTGTCAGCTCTATTATCTGACGGAATTGAGGCCTAACCATATTGAGTTGAGGAAATTCAAAGAAAACTAACATGCGACTTAAGCTGGACAACTGTACTCGCAGTGTTTGCACCGTTCACCAGCACACACCGTCACCACTCACCTCTGCAGACCACATAGTTGAATGATTGGCAGCTTTCTGAGCTCTCACTATTTCTACGTGGGTTGTAATATTTTTGGTAATCGACCAGAAAATGAGCCATTTGATTCAGATTTTGTATTTGACCAACTCTGGATCAAACTGAAAGCTACATACTTTTCTACTCACCCAACCTTACATCTCCTTTAGAAATGCATTTCAATTGTCAAGCTTTAATATATTTTTACATAACATTCCAATGTGAAGTTCAATCATGGCATGTTGATTCTCCAACATTCAACTTGAATATGATGTCACCTGGATGAGAACCTTCATTTACATTTCAACATCACCTTTAAACATTAGGTTTTCAAATATATAATCTATGAAAAAATATTGAACAAATGAATGAATCCCTTTTTGCATTTAACCAATCGGAAGGACCCGTTTACGTTGTTGATCAATCAGATGAGCCCTTTTATGTTTCATGTTTGCCTCCTACGTCAACAAGGGTCATTTGGAGTATAATTTTTAAACTGTTGTAGTGAAATGGAAATTATTTTTTTGGTTGTTTTGCTATTTGTTTATATACCGCAAATTATATTGTTATTGCAATATTAATCACCAATATCGCATATCGCGAGTTTTCCTCATATCGTGCAGCCCTAGACGACACTTATGTTTACCAGACCTTTCACGCTACTACCAAACTATGTAGCTACAAAGGGGACAAAGTCTTGGTCTCCCTGTACCGGTCAGGGCTCCAGACTAACTTTTTTCACTAGGAGCACAGTGGCCCCTAACTGAAAATTTTAGGGGCACAACCAGAAAATTTAGGGGCGCATACCGTAAATCAACATGCTAACCAAATCAACTCATTTCCACTGTATTACGAATAAATACTTTAATAATAGATGCAGAAATTACAATGTGCTGTTTCTAATTCAGTGTCACATTTTATTCTGCACTTTTGAAAATGCAACAACAGGTAAACTGACAGCAGCACCATCGCTGTCATGACAGTACAAATAGTAAAGAAAACGGATGGAAATTTATCTTTGTAAAACCAAAGCGGTGCAGCCAAGATGCACAATAAGCATGTTTGAGATCACCCAGGTGAACTCAACGCTGCGCAGATCACCTGGTGTGAGACATATATTTTTGTTTTTGCCCCAACATCAGCTGTCAATCATCACAAAAATATTGCGAGAAAAGGGTGGGAGCAAGGGGCAAACCTACCCGGACACAGCTGGAAACTGAACTGACTGAAAGCTGCCCAACAGACTACAAAACAATGCATTATGGGACACAAGGGGGAGAGGAATATTAAAACTACAGATTCGCCAGGCGAGGTGCCGGTTTATCTCAAACACGTCTATCGTTGCATTTTCCCCACGCATTTTCAGTGTGTCTAAAACTAATGTTGTTTTTGCCCGCACGTGTTTAAAGTTCAAGCCCCGTTAGCTGCCACGCATGTAGGTGGGGGACATTTATTCTCCTCAGCTGACCCGACTCCCGCGGAAGCNCACGCATGTAGGTGGGGGACATTTATTCTCCTCAGCTGACCCGACTCCCGCGGAAGCGGTGTGCTGCCGTAACAGCCGTGCATAAACCGTTTGATGCGCCGCCGTAACCGTAACCAAAACCTTCCTCCGGTTCTGTGAGACCCAGAGAAAAGTTCAGCACGGACTGCATGTATATAGAAAATTACGAGTGAATAGATAGGTTCTAGAAAGGAAAGTAAGGAACTCCTTAATGTGGTCTGGGGAGGGAGGGGGCTGTCAGGTGTCCTGCTTTCAAGCCCTGTCATTGTCCCGCCCCAAGAGTCATTTACCCCACTGTGATTGGTTTGGTCATCTCCGTGCACGACAATGAAAGTGTCATTCATTAAAACTGGCGGGCTGCAGTAACATTACATTTTCATTTAAGGCGGGGGCCGCAAAATATCATCTTGGGGGCCGCAAATAGCCTGCGGGCCGCGAGTTTGAGACCCCTGCTGTACACTAGCCGCAGGCCGAAAGAACGAATCAACAATAGTTCGCTTGCTCATAGCTCAGACGCAGAAATCCGGTTGTGACTATATTTGTCTCCGTTTTCTTCCCACAGATGTTTACGCGCGCGAATTTCTCTAGGCCCCTCCCCCTCCACATATTTTAGCCACTTACACTGACTTATTCTTCTCACACGCAGTGGCCGCCTCACAGACGGGCATCACGCGAGAGTGTGTGCTCGCGTTTCATTAGTATGTGCGCGAGTGTGTGTGTGTGTGTCTGCCTGCGTGCTGTGCGCTCGCGTCTCAGATTATTTCATTGATCATTGACGTGTCCCTTCCACATTTAATGTATAAAAAATACGGAGGGTGGGGGAGGCAAATTTACTGGTCGCACATTTGCGACTGGATGTAAAATTCAGTCGCACACTCTCAAATTTTGGTCGCAAAATGCGAGCAATTGGTCGCAGTCTGGAGCCCTGCCGGTCCCCAACCCGGAGCAAGTACAAGGTTGTCGGAAAGGCATCCGGAGTAAAAAATCTTTGTCAAACCACCAGTGTAAACAACTGAAGTTTACCACATCTACATAGTTTTTATGACACAATTTGAAATTCACATACATTTGTGGAACAGTCATTTATAGAATTGAATTTCCGTTTCCTATTAATGACAGAGAGGCTGAGAAGACACAAACACTAGCTCATGTTTTTCTACAGAACGAAAGGCAGTCACAGCAAAGAGTCGTTAAAGAAGATCGGGGTAGATCTGCCTTCTGATTCAGAAGATCAGTTAACAACACAGCATAATTTTACTGTAAACTACTAGACATTTGTGTGTCCAATCAATTCCAACTTATAACTCTGTACCAAAACCTGAAATACCTTAACTTTTGAAGTTTAAAATAAAGATTTAGGTCATGACAAATCACAAATGTCAAGAACATACAAGAGTGGAAACCAGGACAGAAGGCAAAGAAGGTTGTAGTGTACCAAAATAAATGTATGTCACATGAAACGTAGAGTGCTGATAGTTGCAAGAATGGAATAAGAGTTGACTGAAGCAGCCTTAGATCCTCCAAAAAAGCAGGAAAAGGGAATTCAAGAGAAAAGCAGCTCGGTGACTGCAATCCTTCATGCATGAAACACTCATCAGGCCATAAATATCAGGCTGAAAGCTCCAGGCCTCTTTCAAATACTGCATGCCAACTTGGACAGAGAGTGTATGCCTATAAAAGATTTGCCCATCAGTCATACTAGTTCTTTCTGTCCAGTCTGTGACAACATTGTGTCCTGCCTCTGTCTACTACTTCTACACAAAAGCTGTGATTACAACACAGCCGGAACCACATGGCAAGTGCCTGCAGACACTTTTGCATTACTTCCTCAAAAGTGGTTCTCTGTATTAAACACAAAAAAGGCTTTCCAAACTAAATAATATAATCTGGCTTCCTCCTCTGAGATTTCTGAGGTGAAATCATGCGTTATTCCTGTCTTTTATCTCCTCGCACATTTGCACACAGTCATGCACATGTTCAGCTAATCAGCTGCCAGTCAGGCTTGCATCCACAACACCTACTTCAAGAAGCAACACTAGAAGCACCTTAGTGGGCCTTTATCTGACCCACAATTGTGCACAACATTATCATAGGTGGTTTCACCGTATAATGCTGAACCCTCATGTTGGACTGCTTTCGTGGTGTCAACATAAAGCAGACAACAGAACACTGAACTGCTTAGCGACTGAACCAAAGACGGAGAGGCATCAGAGGAAGATTGTGACGACATGTGACTTCGCAGCTCCATCTGTGCCTAACTGACGTGCCAGACGCACGCATAAAGTTACCCTGGCAACTGAGCAACCGCACTATCTGGAGGTGACACAGAGAGGGGGAGAATAAAAGCTTCAAACGCACCAAAAAAGCTTCGGGGATAAGAATGGAATCAGGTTGAGGCTGCAAGATGTCTGTTTATTCCCAGCTACAATCTAACATGAGAGACACATCCATGCAGCTTCTGTCAATATATTACATAAACTGCAGAGGATGTGATGTAATGACCCGAGAAAGCCCAGGGTTTCCACTCGATGACGCAGAACCCCATGTAGTGTTTTATCCGAGACTCTTGTAAACATGAGGCTCTGCTTATGAAAGGGGAGTCTCATTTCACACACACAGATGTAATCTCCAACTAATCACATTTGCAGGCCTTGGATAGAGCATTTACACCAAACAGATGGGCCCACGTACATGATGCGTCTTAGAGATTAGCCTACCCCTCAAGGTGGAGGTGTCTTGTATTCTTACCAAATAAGGGCTGTAAAGAGGAAACTGCTCTTCAAATTAAACCGCAGGAAGGACTTAATGTGTGATTGACCAAGATATGCGATTCAATCTGCAACCTAAATTTCCATTTAAGTAATATCTGTATTGTTAACTCATTAATAATAACTATACCTACATTTGATGGTGTAGCTGGTGTTTTACAGTCCTGCAAAGAGAAAAGAAAAGGGATGCATAATCCCTGCACAATAATCGTATTGACATATAATTGAATTACAGGGTAGTTATGGACATCAGTCAACATGAAAATGTCTGCAGATAAACCTCTGTGATACAGTTCTGCTTGACCATCTGACAACAAGGACTGCAAATGCTTCAGCAAGTCTGCAATAAATTTTAGAATGTTGGCCGGGTTGTGACTTTATTCCCCCACAGGTACCATAAAAGATAGACCCCGAAAACACAGTCTCCTCCCTACCGGTGCACACCAAACTACCATATGGCTTAGCTGCAAGTGCCAAAGTTTGTTCAAAGGGTTCCCACAAGCGGGCAGAGAAAACAGCTACAACGGGGAACAGGAGCGTCTGAACACACGGGCCAACAGTGATAACAAATCTAGTTGGGTTTAAAAAATGTATTTAAAAAATTTTGGAGGGGGGGAAAAAACCCTCTTGACAATAAACTTATTGTGTCCCCTCTAAATGATTTGCTTCATCTGTTTTGTCTTCTTAGCTGTTTCAAACACTGTGTTGTCACATAAATGATCAAGAACCAATAGATTGAATGGGATTGCTGGACTGTTGGAAGCTTATTTGTTGATTTCTCTTTACATGTTTTTGATGAACTGGGTTAAATTGACAAAACTTTAGACATTAAGTGGAATTAAATCCATTTGATCCATTTTGTAACTCCTGTCTTGTTCAGGTTTTTTACTTAATTTCAAAGTAGCAAGTAGTAGTAATTAAAAAAACTGTTTTAAATTGTAGAAATAGGCTGCAACAGCCAATACATGCTTGAAATTATCTAGAAATCAAATGTTGGCCAAAAAAAAAAAAAAAACAATACCATGCATCTTTAGAAAAAGATATTGTCTGTAGACAGCTGTAGGCAGCAGATATGCAACCTGACATTTTGGCTTACCAAAATAAATAAAGAATTTTTACAAAAATTGTTGCAAAAGATAGAATAACATATGTTCACATATCTGAGATTATTTGACCACTTTCCTAAAAGTTCACCATTTTAATGCCACATCCTTTCCTGGGTTTTAACCGAACAGACCAAAATGAAAACCAAGAGAAATTCCAAAGAGATTCTTTCTTTGACATCTGGAAGACGGAACATCTCCAGCATTTGGAAAGAATTAAGTCTTTAACTAACTTCAACCTCGTACTGTCTTAGCAATCAGAGCAGTGGTGCATTCAGAAGAACATTGTTGTCCTTTGTAAGATTAAACATTCTTGCGTCAATTCATGGGTCAAAAAACACTTTTGAGTGTAAACAAGACCTCCTCAGTCCCATAACACATCCTCTCTGTACAGGCATGTTAGTCATGAGCCTGAACCGGTGTCCTCTAGGTCATATGTTAAGTGTTGAGAACAGCAGCCGTGCACAGCCGTAGAAAATATCAATATGGAACATTCCGAAGAGTCCTTTAGTATATGCAGAGAGCTGCCAAAGTCACAGAGAACACTGGCAAATTCTGTGTTTCTGATGCGAGAATGTGGCTCAGCAGCAAAATGACAGAGGATTCTGCCTTAAGCACACATAGGCATGTTTACTCACATCGGGTGTCCATATCTTTAGATATTCATGGCCTTTTCAATAGAAAAAGAAGAAAAAAATACTTCAAATTGTTCTGTTCCACTAAGTAGAGAGGGTTTGCATTAATTAGAAGCTGACAGCAAGTCTGCATTGCAAATTAGTGAGCAGATATAAACACGAGAATGGCATTAACACCACTAAACACATCATTGATTTTGAATAAAATAATGTTTCACATACAGGTACTCTTAAAAAACAATACGGTTCAGTCTAAGGTTTGATAAAGGCTTGACCTGCATCTTCTTTTTATAGATAAATAAAAATCTAACAAATAACACAAAGAGCATGACTGATGCATGACTACTACTCCATTAAAGTTCCACTTCTATCATTTTTTTCCATTCTTTAAGTTTTCTCTGTGGTCTTTTAATTATGAGTATGCTGTTTTTATGCTAAATAAAAGAAAAACGCGATGTTTTCTAGGACATAGTTTCTGCAGGAATTCATTAGAAATTTCCCTCTAAATTGGGACAAGGTCATGACGCAAAGTAAGACTGCCCCATTTCCCGTAATCCATCTGTGCACACCCTCTCCTGCTAGCTTACACCTCTTCACAAGCCCAACTTATTATTAGCAGTTCAACAATAGTAAGAGTAACATTGAGTAACATTCAGTTGGAGCCAGCTCAGACGAAGAAAACAAAGATGTACATGGGTCTATTTGACTACAAGTGGATGCATCAGAATGGAGCGAAGGTAGAGCTTTGTCTGTAGTTTCTATGCCACAACTACAAGCTTCAATAATTTGGAAAAAATAAATACTCAGAAATAAAATTTTAACTTACTTTTCTTTATATATGTCCACCATAACTTACAGAAGACCATGCTAAAAAAATCAAAAACATTTTTTTTTCAGAGTGGGTCTTTAAACTGGCATCGATTCTGCAGTCAGTTAAAGGATGCAATACAGATCCACTGAAAAAGTAGAACATTTAGGCAAATACAAGAACCGCTACTGGAGCGTGACTCGATTCGGTTTCGCATCAAACGAGAGGGGAATTCTATTTTTCTCCCTTTCTCTTTTTTAAAACCTTTCAAACAAAAACTGTGATCCGGCTGGTTTTAGTCATGTATGTCAAATAAGTTGGAATGTGTCATTTATGTAGCAAAATATGTCAATAAATCCTAAGAAGGCAATCGTAATAAATTAGGTTACATTTTGGTTTTATTTTTAAACGTTGACACATCAAATGTAAATCTGTTTAAATCTCCAAATTGGGATGCGTAAATTAGGATTTTTTGTTTATCTTAGGGTAAACTATATACACACTTCTGTGTTTTTGTTGTTATTTTTCATGCTCAAAGTGCTGTTTGGTCACATTTTTAGCATAAATAAGCACTCTGGCAAATAAATGATTGTCAGACACACGGGCCATCGGGTAATATTGAGATATTTTGTTAAACGTTTACCAGTTTTCAGAAACTTCACACACGTTGTTTATCGCTGTACAAACAATAAAGTTTTTTTAAACGTCCGTTACGTACACAAAAGCTGTGATTTCCTTAACCGTCCGTTAATGTCCCAAAGACTGAACGGGACGAGTCTGAACCCCACTGCTAGCAGCAGAGTCCAAACACTGAAGCCGGTCTTCAGCCGCCAAACCGAGGCTGCATCGCCGAGTTCTTCTTGGTGGGTGTGAATCCACGCCACGCCCTGAAGATGGTCACCCCAGTTTAGGGCGCCGGTACCCCTGCGGGGGGTTCACCGCCAATAGGCGTGTGCGGAGGGGACGCTTGCTAAAGCTGGTCTGTGCTAATAGAACTAACAGGGTCAACATGAACTCAATGGCCTTTTAGAGCCAAAGCCAAATTTACCTGGCTGTAATTCTGAAGTCAATCAAATAATACTCCAGACTAATTCAAAAACCCCTTACTAGCAGATTACTAATCTCTAGCTAGGCTCACTAGCCCGCATGATAGTAGCGACTTCACAGAGAAACTCCGCCGCTAACTGTGATAAAACACATTTTCACGTGGGCTGAGAATAAAACAAACAAAACAACAGCGTCTCCGCACTAATAAACTCCAGACCTCCTCGAGTGACGACTTTGTAGTTTCTGTCTTATCCCATTACCCCTCCTTCCCGATGTGGTCTAATTTACTTTGACGAAGGAGCATCCTGTGTTTAAAAACAAACACACCCTGAAGAAGGTTAGCTAGCTAACTCGACGGTTGAAGCGGGATTACGGTGGTGATGATGGGGACTCGTCCGATATAGAAAGTTTCTCCCGCGCAGGTTTGTAACTCACCGAAAAGTGCGGATTTCTCTGCCTGCGCCTGGAATTCCAGTGTACATCAGAGGGCATCAGAATGCTAACCGACAAGAAGTGGAGCGGTGCTCCTCGCAACAGCTGTGTTCTGTTTTGAATGAGGGCTGAGAAGCTGCATGGCGAACGGGCGGGCGGAGCTTCCAGGGTGAAAACGGGGCCAGGCGGCCCGTCATAGTCCTAACGCACCCAGCTCTATGATCATTGTCTGAATGGTGACCATTTTTGTCACAATTTGACCATTTGTTCCAGCTAATCTAAAGTCTTATTTTGTTTTTCTTTTGTGAAGGAGCAATTCAAAATAAAGCGCGCAGTTTGGATGGTAAAGGGTGCGAAGTTTGAATGTTTGCGCTCGGTTCCCTCTAGTGGTCAAACAAGTGTAGTGCTTTTAAAAAAGCCTCCAACCAATTTGACCATTCTAAGCAGTAAGACAGTTGAAGTAAGATTATAAGACAAATGTTGCTAGTATTTTTAATTTAAAAAAAGTAAAATAAAAAAACATACATCCATTTTTATATATTTTGCAAATACAACCAGTTTTTTATATGTATATAACCATCATGTTTTGTTTCTCTGACACTGCTGTATTTTTGCCCAAAAATCCATGTGAAGTGTATCTATAAACGAATTATTTGCAAAAAAAATCTTCATCCACTTATACTAGGAGTCAAACAAGATACTTTCTTATCTAAAAAAAACTAGTCACAGCTGAGAAATGAACCAGCAATCAGCAGGTAAATGCTCCACCTCCTATGCCGTTACATTTTTGCCCATTAATCTTTTATTTTTATTATCGCCTTTGTTTTTGTTGGTGGTTGTACTGTCAATAGTGCCATCTGATGTCTTAGTAAAATGCAGTTTTTTAGGAAAATACTTTCTTGCACATCACCTTTTAACAAATATGTATATTTTTTGAAGACCATTTTTTTTTGAAAAAGTGCTTTTGTTCTTTGCATGACCTTTTATAACATTAAAAAAAATCAAATTTTGATTTCCAACAAATGATGTTTTTGATTGTTTTTCCCCCCATCATTTCTCAAGTGGTTAAAATGCAACACCATTTGGTTTCTAGTGTTTATCTTTACATATGAATCACACCCTCTATAAGTCACTGTTAGATGATTTAAAACAAAACTATAAACTAAAACTATGTGACTTTTAGGAAAGTATTATGGAACAGATTCCTTCACCAACCCATAAATGAATAAATAACAAATAAAACCCAAATTTAGATAGATTTATACTTAAGGAACTTTAAAAAATGATCTTCACAGTAATAATGAATAGAGATCCCACAATCTTTCTGTTCAGACTTTAAAAATAGAAGTCAAACCAATTCATTCAAAAATACAATTGCCAAACTTTCAACCATATGCCTTGGTTTTCTTTTTACTTATGCAACAATGTGATGAATTCACGGGCGCTCTCAAATCACTCCCCAAATTTAAGTTGTCTTTCCTTCTGTAGACCATGCAGCTCCTTCGCTCGGTTCTTCAGCTCCTCTGCTTTCTTTTCATCCTTCTCTGTGCCATCCCCAAGTTTGTACATTCGGCTAGCGTTGGCACAACCCCACACATGGCCCAGCTCGCAGGCTCTGTTGGCATACTTCAAAGCTAGAGTCATATCTGGTTCCAGCCCTTTGGATTTGCCCTCAATGAATAGGGCACTGAGGTTAAAACAGGAGGGGGCAAAGCCCCCATCGCAGGCCTTGGCGTAGTACTTCCGAGCGACCGTGAGGTCGGGCCCTCCTTCCATTGCTCGTCCGTCGTGGGCTAAAAGGCCAACATTGTGACAGGCGTCTACAGACTTCTTTCCTCCAGTGTCGCAGGAGCGGATAAAGCAGGAGTAGGCCGTTTTCAGGCACTCAGGGACACCACCTGCCAGACAGATTTATGAGGTTGTTACAGATATTAACGCCAAAAAGCACTATGAAGGTTCCTCCGACCATAAAACTCTGGAACAGATGCCTCCTATATTTAAATTACTTGCTGTAAACTCGTAATTATGGCTCTAACATCAACTACACTTTAGTAAAAAGAAGAAGAAAAAAGAGTCTGTAAATTAAAGTAAAGTAAACATAAGCTTAGCACTGCAGGTTTCTTATGCATTAATGTACAGCATGAATTACTACTCTGCAAGTTTTTTTAAAAATTGTTTTTGTAATAATAAATCAGAAAACTGTTTAAATTAGAGATAAGCCCTTTATAGATGCCAAAAGCATCTGTCTTTAATGGAAGCATTGATATGAATGTCACTTTAGTGAATTTGTCCCATCCATCCATCCATCCATCCATCCATGCATCCATTTATCCATCCATGCATCCATCCAACCATGCATGCATCTGGTGAAGGCAGAGTACACCCCGAACAGGTCGCCAGTTTACTGCAGGACCACACACACAAATACACGCCTATGGACAATTTAGAATAATCAATTAATTTATAAAGCATGTTTTTAAATAAATGAATGAATAAAACTGTATTTATTTGACACTGTTCAATGCACCATACCACCAAAGTGCTTTACAATAAAAAGATAAAACAAATTTTAAAATTGAGCAGATAAAGAACAAATAAACAACACCATAAAATTACAAAAAGCAACAAATCACATAAAGGACAGATACAAATTCAATAAAATGGGTTAAAAATTAAGATGCCACCAACTACTGAGTATTTAAAGCCATTCTAAGAAGGTACGTTTTACATTTAAAATGGTTTGGGTCTGATGTCGAGCAAAGTTCTGCAGGAATATTATTCCATAAATGAGGGCTGGCAACGGAAAAAGCAATAAACTAGCATCTGTTAAAAATGTGTTAAAAATGATAATGGACAAGAGAGAATTAGATAATTAAAAAAAAAAGTCATCCTGCTACCTTTGCCTGTGACATGGTAAGCTCCCAGTTTGTAGCAGCTCTCTGCGTGTCCATTGGTCTCACAATTGTGTTTGAGAACTTGAGCTGCAGACTCATAGTTTCGCTTCACTCCTTCCAGATAGTCAGCAAGTCTTTGACACCCTAAAGAGAACACATCATGGAATTTAGGAGTGAGAAAACACGTGTCAAGTGATCTGGAAATCAAGGTTTCAGCACCACTGATCCGTGAACAGCAAAAGATTTGGTTTTATTTGGGCTGTGACGATTATTCGACTTTTTCTATTCCTACGATCCAACCAGGCAAGTTGTTAATCAAATCGACCTTCCCCGTTATAAAATCGTTTCAAAATAAAGTACATTGATCATCTCAAAACTGGAAAATACCAATGGATTGACGTACAGTAGCTTTATTTTACTGTAACGTAAAAATGACCAAGTGCATCACAGCAGATAACAATCATGCGATGCAGCAAAAACTGATCATCATTCCAGTTTAATGTGTGGAAACACTTTGAATATGGCGAAGTCATGTGACCAAACAGTGTGCTACAGTGTTCTAATAATGTTCCCTTTTGGATGTATAAAAACAAACAGTGGGTTGAAGTAAACTTGATTTTGACATTCATTCCTGTTTACTTATTTGTTTGTACACGTGTTTAATTTACACTTGATAATCTTGCAAGAAATCTGGAAATCTTCACCTGCACTGTTCAGTATCCAGGTATTTTCTCTGAGTCATAAACTGGATGAATTTTTGCCAGAAGATGACCTGGATGATCGATTTTAGGTCAGTTAATCAGATCGTACAATGAACCAAAATCCACTATATCGGATCATCAACTACAGATTGTGATGTGACTCAATTTGTTGTTAAAATGAATCGTTAAACCTCCAGTTTTTACCTTCAGGATCCTTCTCCTTGTAGCATTGGAAACTGTACTCCAGTCCTAAGTTATCCAAGAACTGCTTCACTTCCTTTTCGTCCTCGAAATTGATCAGTCCAGCCATTTCTCCAACTTCTGTCCGATTTCCAATCACATGTGATGGAGGCTACGCTACCTGCATCCACCTTGGTGAAGGCAGGTGTAACAAAAGCTTGACCTTCACCTTAAATCAGCTGTAGAAGACCGTGTGGACGCGTGCAGAGGTCCCTCACATGAAAGCGTCCCCTTGCACACTTGTTTCATAACCTTCCTTTCCGGGCTTCCGTAGTCCCGCCTCCTCATAATGTACTTCCGGTGCTATGACCTTTGTTTACTGTCTGGTCGCCCCAGTCAAAAATAGTAGCTCCTGACTGCTCGACGTCGCCGTTTCTACCCGTTTTTCTATGTTGGTAGTTTCGGTTGTTCGGCTAAAAGAGCGATATGAAGTCCAGCTCAGCTGACAGCTTCCGGCTCTTCTGCGATTTTTCGCCACAGAGACACGAACAAGTCAGCTAGCTAGCTAGTCGCTCCTCTCCTCCGACCGACGCTGCTGCTGCCGCCTTTCACTGGCGAGTTACTGCCTAACTGAACAGGTCAACCTCAAGTCGACCAGGCTGTGAGCTGAGATCAGCTACGAAAGCTCCGGATGACAGAGAGACAAAGCTGCCGTAAATACAGCAGATCATAAACTTGAGACACCAGCCCCAGTTACATAAGCTAAACCTACCATAGAAAATACATATTTGATCATCATGGCCTCTAGTTTCTTGAATACGGTGAGTTTGTGCATCACGACGAAGTCAATATTTTAGTGTAAAACGAATCAACCCCTTAGTAGCGAGCTTGCTGGTTTTGTCTCCAGGATGATGCGTCTCCAGCGGCTCTGACAGACCTGTGCCTCACCTACGTGAGCCAACACCTGGACTGTTTCTGTGTGAAGCGGCCGGACGGCTCCTTGTGCTTCAGAGAGGCTGTGCTCTTTCCACAGGAGCTGGCAGACCAGCTGCTGGCCAAGATGGCAATGGAAGGTAAAACTGCTGATCCTTTACACACACAGGCAGTCTATGATGGGAAAGCAGTAATATATGGAGCTGAATCAGGGCCAACATGTTTGTCTGAAAATAAAAACGTTTCATTCGTAATGACAATGTTGAAAATCGTGTTTTTGTAGCATTTTGCTCATGATGAAGGGCATATATATAAAGAAAATTAGGATTAAAATTGGATTTCTAGTGTTTTATTTATTTAAACTGTTGATAATCAGGAGCAGGTGAAAAAATGCAGTATGAAAGGGCTTGTAGCTGTGATGTGGAAACTACAAGCTCCCTGCTCCACTCCATTCTAACGCATCTACTTGTAGGACAAATAGATCCATGTACGTCTTTGTTTTCTCCGCCGGCTCTATCCGGCCGGATGGCTCTGATATTGCTCGCCATTTTTGCTGCAGGTTTAATGTAAAGTTGGGGGTTGTGAGGGACTGTAAGCCAGTGAGAGGACATGGTAACAAAAGGATGATGGCAAGTGAGGACGGTCTTGCTCTACAATTCAGAGGTGAATTTCTAACGAGCTAATCATAATTTAAAAAGTTTGACGTACTTAAGAAAGTGAATTAAATAATTTTTACCTTTAAAACATCAATCTAAAGCTTCAAATGGTCAGAACAACAGAGAGAAAGATGGTTATGAGTTTGTGGGATCAAAGTCTGGAATACCCCACCCCTTCTCCACAATAACCATATCCACTTCAAAATAACTGGGAACTGGACTTTGTATTGCTGCACATTAATATCAAGCTGCTATTGACTATAACACCTGTAACATTGAATGTCTTACTTTAACTTTGTTGAGTCTTTGCGGTGTTTTTGAACAGATTTATTTGGTAAATGGGAGTTTTTCACATCTTGGAAAGAAGTAGGGTAATTATGGATGCTCTAAATGCAGTTGCTCATTAATGACAATGACAAATAAATAGTTAGTGAATGAAATAATGAATGAATGAACTTGCCCAAAACAATGCCCAGGCATCCATTGTTTAAAATGTAAACATAAAGAAATAGTCTTTAAGAGATACAGAGAAGAAGGGAGGGCTATTGGCACTTTTGTGAAATAAGATTTGATGTGAATTATTATGGTGTTTTAAATGATTAGCATTGAAAGATAGTTATGAAATCTATGGGATTAATTTTCTATATAAATAAGACACCAGCTGTCCTATTAATTTATGAATATGTTAGGGATGCGATAAAATGAGTAATTTATCTTCCTCCCTTTTAAGCTGTTCTTTTTAATTAAAACTACCATAGTTGTTTTGAATAAATTTGTTTTCATATTTTGCTTTACTATTTATAGAATTTTGAGATAGTATTTAGTAGAGTTTTGTTTTATTTTGAAATTTAAAATTTAAATATTCAATTATCTTGTTTCAAATACATTATGGAGAACATATTTTAGGAAAATTAAGATTAAAGTTGCATTTCCTGAGTATTTCTTTTTTCACAGATCGCATTTGTGGTGTAGAAAATACGCTGGGCGTAAGTTCCCTGCTCTAGTCCGTTCTGATGTATTCCTGCCGCTCTGCAGAAACTATGTCGCAGAAAACAACAAAGATTTTTGGATTTTGGCTAAAAATAGCACAACCTAGTGAAAGGAAAAACCCTGGGAACACTTTTAAAATGGACCAAAAGCTGATCAGAGGAACTTGAACTGTTTTTTTCTTCTTCTTTACTTCAGGTCTACTGAACGACAGCACGGTGGGGGTGTTTAGGAACTGCGAACACCTGCGACTGCGGCGGGCCTGTGTGCGTACAGCACGGATCTCTGCAGAGGCCTTCCAGAAAGCCCTGTGCCCTCACAGACTGCTGGAGCTTGATGCCACCAGGGTCAACGCAGACCTAACAATCCCCGACATTCTCCAGGGGTTGGCCACTAATAAATACTGTCAGGTAAAGTGGGAGCCTTTCACGTCGCCTTCCTGTGTTTTTCTTCTGTTCTACATTCTATTTAATTTGTTTTTTCCCGTCCAACGTTCTGCAGGAATCCCTCCAGCGACTTGTCCTGACCGGTCTCACTATGTCGTCTCTGGAGGAGCCGATCTGGTATCAGTTCAGCGCGCTCCAAGGCCTCCGCTCCCTCTCTCTAGCGAATGTTGACTTCTACGACTGTGGGTTGGTTGATGTGTGTTCCCTGCCGCGCCTGGAGAGCCTTGATCTCTCCAACACCTCCATCACTAACCTCACCCCCCTGCTGGGCCTGAAGGAGCGGCTGCGCTCTCTGACGTTACACCAGCTGAAGAGGCTGGAGATGAGCACTGCCCAACTGCTGGGAGTCATAGGCCAGCTGAATGTTTTGCAGGTCAGAAGATAACTGCGTTTTTTGACCAAATGTGTTGGATTTTTTGTTCTAATGATCCACGTTGTTGTGTTCATGCAGCACCTGGACATCAGCGACGACAAACAGTTCACATCCGACATCGCTCGTCAGCTGCTGGGGCAGCGAGGGATCCTGCCAGCTCTGGTTTCCCTGGATGTCTCAGGCAGAAAACAGGTGTGCGCTCCTCTGCACGATTCTCTGAGTCTGTCATTGAAGTCATGACCAATCCAAACACAACGCTTACCAGTCAGGCTGTCCTGCTTGTGACAGGTGACCGATGCAGCCGTGAAAGCCTTTGTTGAGGAGAGACCGGGGATGACTTTTATGGGACTTCTTGCCACAAATGCTGGATTTTCCGACTTCCTTTCTGGAGGAGGGAATTTAAAGGTACTAGCTGACGTCCACCGGTGAGACTTGGGTCCAGGCGTGGTTTTGTTAAGATGCTCTTCCTGTTTTCTGAAAAGGTAACGGGCGAAGCGAACGAGACTCAGATCTGTGAGGCTTTGCGGCGCTACAGCGAGAGGGAGGGCTTTGTGAGAGAAGCTCTTTTCCATCTGTTCAGCCTGACACATGTTATGGAAAAACCGAGGCCGGACATCCTAAAGGTATAATAAAGTTCATAACGTCTGTATCGATAACTGACATCTTAGGTTCTTCTATTATCAGACACGTCAGAGTGAAGAAGACAGAAGACATCCGTCAAAACATGTAAGGCAGGGGTGGGCAGACTACGGCCCGGGGCCACATGTGGCCCGCCACACTGAAATCAAATATATTGATAGCTCTTATTGATTTATTTTCCCTGTAATTCTGGTATCTCCTCATAGATGACACTTCACAAATAAAAGGACTATTGTTTAGGTGAAGAAACATATCATGCTTTGGTGTTTTGTTGGAAGATTTGTAGTTTTTCTAATGTTTAGTTTATCTAATCAATCCAACAGCTCATAAATGCATCATTTTTTCTAAGTTTGCTTCTTTCAATGAAGGACATCACGCCGTTGCTGCAACTGGCATTAAAAGTGAGAACAAAGGTCACAGATTTAAGATAAAAACACCAAAATGTTTGGTTTTAAAATATACATAATCATTTTCAATCAGAGAGGAAACATGTTTTTGTTCAGATTCCATAATATTTATATTTATATATATATTATATATATATATATATATATATATATATAATATATATATCTTCTAATATATATATTAGAAGAACCTAAGATGTCATCCTAAAGGTAGTTAAGCTTTATTACAGCAGATTCTTTTAGTACCTTTTGCTTAATCTCAAAGAGGACTGTATATGAGGTCAGGATCAGCTTAAACAGATTGTAATAAAATAAAATAAAAAACTCAAAAGTACACATTGTAAACTTGAAAGCAATATTAAAAATTTGGGGGAAAATGTAAATTTGGACTTTTTTTTTTTAGAAGAAATACTGTAAACTGGAACAAATCAACTAGTCCAAATTCAACAACTCCTTCAAATGCGGCCAACGTATACAGCCATCTTTTTCCCGATTTCAAGGATTGGTCTGTTGTATCCTTCTATGCTCTCCATATCCCAAGATGCATTGCGGCCGAACCCAGAAATTTTTCTGACAACAATGGCGGACTGTGAAGCTGGACCCTGAGCTGGAAATTATTACACCTCCAACATTAAAAGTTGGATCAAATAAGCCAGGACAATTTTGAGCTCCATGTCGGGTTCACTACTCCTCTCTGTTCGGGACTCACGGTTACTAGTCGACAAGACATTCACCGCCTGAAATTATCTAAAGGCTAGACTCGTCCAAATTCAAATTCACAGCCGCTTGACCAAGGACCCAGCCAACGCCGCCCGCCGCTGTTGAAGGATGCAGCCTTCGAATTTGGACACACGCTGTATCCACGTGACAAACAAATGTTTGTTTGCTGTCACATCGGGTCACAGTTTATGGTGATGCCATTTCTGCTCCGGTGTGTTGTTGGCGTCCCCTGGGTCATCCCTTTGATGTACCAAACTTTGGGAGGGCATCGTCTCTACTGTACATCACACCACAGGCAGCATCAACAACAGAAGCTTTTTGGGAGAAATGACATCACCATAAACTGTTACCTGATGTCGATCATGTCCCGGTACCCAATGCGCTCAAAGCTCTACGTAAAATTAAGCAAAACAACGAAAGCAAAAAGTCTGAAATGAAACTTTATATTGAGGACTGGAAGGAAAGAGGCAGAGAAATGAAAAAATAAAGATTGAAAATATAAAACAGCAGCTGTTGATCTTTTTTTTTTGGCAACAGTTTTAGATTTATAGGTGTTTTGGTTTGAATCTTTCTGTATCTCTCAAGTTTTCAACGTTTATTTTCGAGTTTCAAATAGTTTCAAATATTTTTTTTAGATTTACAATATGGTCGTTCATTTGACTCTCAGCTCCTCCTGATTTTACCCCATAACCCATTATTAATTTGAGGATCCTTGTTCCTCCTTGTTTGTCTGTTTAGCTTGTAGTTTTGGGCATGAAAAACCATCCTGGCACTCTAAACGTCCAGCTGGCAGCCAGTGCCTGTGTCTTCAACCTGACCAAGCAGGAGCTGGCGGCGGGATTGCCGGTCCGACTGTTGAGTACCGTCACTCAGCTTCTTCTTGAGGCCATGAGGACTTTCCCCAACCACCAACAGGTAGCTCTCAGACTATTCATCGAGCCTCAGGCTGGAGCCGACATGAAGATGCATACTTATTTATATTAATCTTTACAACTCCCACCTGTGTTTTACACAACGTTTAAAAGGTTTAAAGTGCATCTTTAGACAATGCAGATGAATATTTTTTTCTCAATCTGGGATCACTCGATTCAGATAATCAGCATAAGTTGAGGAGATGTGGCTGGTACAGGACTGGGGTGGTGGCAGCTCTCTCGGAGCCAGCAGCTCTAATCCTAACATTTGTCAGGATCCACATCATCATCTGTCTTGTTTTCCTCTTTCTGCAGCTTCAGAAGAACTGCCTTCTGTCTCTGTGCAGCGATCGCATTCTGCAGGAGGTGCCATTTAACCGGTGAGAAGACATTTGACGCGAGTGTCCTTTATTAACACGCTTGAAACAGGTTTACTAAGCTCTTTAACGCTTTGACACCAGAGCTTTAGCTCCAGTGTTGACATTCCTACACTAATTATTCAAACGTTTAACTAAATTCCGTCAGATTCTTAAGTGGAGAAAAGCAGCCTTGTGCTGATATGCAAACAAGAATTTTTAGTAGTAGTAGTATTTTTCTCTGTCGCAGAGAAAAGTGGGTTTGCTTCGTGATATCGGCGCAAAGCCACTACAAAAAGCTGCATGTTTTTTTATGTCAGATACAGCCAATTCTTGTTGATCGTGTGAACGGTCAGAGTCATGGTAAGTCAAACATCTCTGATGTTAAAGACAGGAAAGTATGTGACTTCAACCATAAGTTTTCCCTTAAAGTAAATGAAAGTCGTCTGTCAGACTTTGGATTGACCTTTCTATCCTTTTTTCCTAAGATTTGAAGCTGCCAAACTTGTGATGCAGTGGCTCTGCAACCATGAAGACCAGAACATGCAGAGGATGGCTGTGGCTATCATCTCCATACTAGCTGCTAAGGTATCTTTAGTCGTTCTGTTCTTGTTGTACATAAACTATGAATGTTTGTTTACTAGGCCTGCACAATATACCGCAAATTTATCGTTATCGCAATATCCAGCTCTGCAATATGCATATCGCAAACGGCGGCGAATATCGCAATAAATTGCAAACCCAAAATTTGTTAAAACAATCTTCTAACAGCTCAAATAAATCCCTTTATGCTTTGACCAATCAGATGGACGCCTTCCCATTGTTGTCCAATCAGATGAAGGCCTGTTATGTTAGATGTTTGTCCCCCATGTCGACGAGGGTCATTTGGAGTATAATTTTAAACTGTTGCAATGAAATGGGAATGATGTTTTTTTTTTTTTTTTTTTTGTTTATTGTGCCCTCTAGCGGCTGTTGCTATTAAATCACATATAAGTCGCAACCCCGGCCAAAAAATAAATTAAAAAAAGTGACATGTACTCCGAAAAATACAGTAGCCTCATTTTTAAACTGACTGTTTGCTTTCTGCAGCTGTCCACAGAGCAAACCGCCCAGCTGGGAGCAGAGCTGTTTATAGTGAAGGTATGTCTTTGCTCGTCTATGATGAAGCAGCAGTTTTGTTTTGTTTTATTTCCGGCCTCGTAGACAAAAAAATCCACCAAAGAGGACACATTTTAGTGACGTTGTCTCTCTGGCCTGCAGCAACTGCTCCACATTGTGCGTCAGAAGGCAACTCAGGGCGTGGTGGACGCGACTCTGAAGTTCACCCTGAGCGCACTGTGGAACCTCACAGACGAATCGCCCACAACCTGTCGCCACTTTATCGAGAACCAGGGGCTGGATCTGTTTGTTAAAGTTCTCGAGGTACACATGAAGATGCACACAAACACGGAGAGCTGCAGAGTCGGTCCTAAGCATCAAACTTAACCCTGTTTCTGCACCAGTGTGTAAACACATTGCTGTTGGACTCACTGATGGGTTTTTATCCACACTTTTCTCTTCCCCCCCATAATTGGGTCTGCAGTGTTTCCCCAACGAGTCTTCTATTCAGCAGAAGGTTCTTGGCCTTCTGGTGAGCGCACTGTTCTCCTTGTTCTTTAGCATTCTCATTATTTTTAACAGCGGTTCAACTAAAACGATTCTCTTTTTTTCTACTGCTTACTGCGCAGAACAACATCGCTGAGGTGGGAGAGCTGCACGGAGAGCTGATGGTGCAAGGCTTTCTAGACCACATCAGCAATCTGCTCCACAGTCCGGAGGTGGAGGTCAGCTACTTCGCCGCGGGCATCCTCGCGCATCTGACATCACGTGGAGAGGAGGCCTGGACGCTCAAGCCCAGTCTGCGCTCCTCTTTGCTGGAACAGCTGGTAGGAAAGAGGAAACGGCCGAAGAAAAACTCCTTTTGACTGTTCATAACGCGTTGAGCCTCGTGTGTTTGTGTGTCTTTGTAGCACGCGGTCATCATGAAGTGGCCGACACCTGAGTGTGAGATGGTGGCATACAGGTGAGAGCCGTGCAGACAGCTGTCAGAAGGATTTGACGTTCCTGTTATGATACTTTTAGTTGATGATGCGGTTATGTTAGTGTCAAAAATGAACTGGAAAGAGAGCATTTTTGTACCTTCTATGTTAATTATTTCATTTTAAAATTCTCGTTTTTTTTTTATTAATCTTTAAATGATCTTGGGCTTCCGCACCTCTCTGAGCTTTGCTCTCCCTACACCACAACCCGGTGCCTCAGGTCAGCTGACCAGCTTCTCCTGGAGGTACAAAGGTCGAAAAGGAAGCAAACAGAGGAAGGATCGTTTTCACTCTGTGCACCGACGCTGTGGAAGACTTTCCCACTGAGCGTTCGGCAGACATCCTCAGTGTCCATTATTAAAGAAAACTTGATGAACTCGTTTTTATAGCCAGACATTAGATGCAGCATGAGACTCTGCTCCGCTGGTTTCTTTTATCCTTTTGATTGCCGTTTTATTTTAGAGCTTTTAATGTACGTTGCCTTTTTTGGGCACATATAGATATTTCTATAAATTCATTTGATTTGATTTTTTTTTTTTCTAGATTAGCAGTTGGGTTATATAATATAGTTTACAGTAATTCTGACTTTTAAAACGATGTCTGTCCCCATTTAGGTCTTTTAACCCGTTCTTTCCCCTTCTGGAGTGTTTTCACACCCCTGGAGTGCAACTGTGGGCGGCCTGGGCTATGCAACATGTGTGCAGCAAGAATGGTGAGACGTGTTTGATTTAAACGCCGGTTTCCAGCCTGCTTGCTCCGCTAGTAACAGTTTTAGCAGTGTTAACATTGCACTGCCTCTTGTCCGCAGCGTCTCGCTACTGCAGCATGTTGTTGGAGGAGGGCGGCCTTCAGCAGCTGGAACACGTTCACAAACACCTACAGACCCACACAGACGTCAGGCTCCTGGCTGGGAGCATTCTGGAGAACCTGCAGCGCCACCGAGCCCGCACAGGCCAGCCGGCACACACAAGCCACCGCCCGCCGCAGCAATGACCTATTCCAGAGGTAGAGCAGCTGGAAGGGCTCACTTTTTCACTGGGAGACAGACAGGTCATAGATGTTTCTGCATCTCTTTCAGAGAGTGGTCCCTGAACATGGAAAAAGGGGCGGGGTCAGGAGCCACTACAGTGCCGGGAGTTTGTGGCTGCAGAATGAATCCATATCCTGCACACAAACACGCATTAAAAGTCAACGGACTCATCGACAGAGACATTGCAATTTGCACAACCTAACTGTATTTATTTTCTGTGTTTATTTCAAAGCAAAAGTATCTCTGTATATAAATCTTATGGCTAAAAACGTATAATATGAAAAGCTCTTAGTCAGTTCAGCTCAACATTGAGTTTTTGTGTGTGCTCATCCTGTTGGGCGTCATGGGGATTTTCCTCCCGATAACACGGGACCCTGGGAGCCTTTGGTTGAATGCTGTGGTTGCTTGGATTGGTGACCTCTTTAAATGTGTGCATGGAACTGCTTTCAGCTAAAGCATGCAGGTCTGAATGCTCATTTTTGTTCCTTTTAGGAATGCCTGTGTCTGTTAGCTGAAAGCCACAGCTTTGGGTCTGCAGGACTGCTGAAGCTACCCTCTCCAGTTCTTCTGAAATCCATCCATGTTTCTGACTTCACATGGCAGATTATGAAAGTGTTCAAATATTCCAAAGTTTTGAAAATCCAGAGGACAGTAGACTATTTGAAGCAGTGAGCATAAAAACCTCAGCTCGTTTTTGTAGGTAAGAGCGACACGTAAGCACTCTTCTGCGTCGAAATGCTGATGTGGAACAGTCCTGATGGATCTGAGACGCGTCTCTCTTTTTTATTTTTTATTTTAGCAGGTTTGTGTATATATTAGGTGAAAGGCAGAGACGGCACGCCTGTGCAGCAGCTGCATCTTCAGGACTCTATGAAAAGTGTACATAATAGACAAAGTGGGAAATGTTCTGTACTGCTGTACGGTTGCATGAAAATGATCTCATCGCCCAACTCTTTCCTCGTTGTAAAGCAAACAGCAGCCTCAAGTCAGAAGTTCCCCTTAATGCCTGACACTGCTGGAGGCAAAGGAGATGCAGCAGTTCAGAAGACTCAAACTCTACAAAATGGTACTTTATCAGTCAAGCATACCTGCAGTTCACCTGCTCAGTAAAAGATCGCCTTAGGAGTCATTTCTTCTGCTGCTGGTTATAGCTATCCAATCATTTATTTGCCCTCTGATTGATCAGTAACTTAAAAAGGCGGTCGAAATCAAAAAATATTTATTTTTTGTGTCGCTCCTGATGGAGTTTATGTCTGTCTGCCCCTCAGCATCACCCAGAAAAAAGCCCAGTTGGATTGCCAAACAAACATTAGAAAGTTGCATTCTGTGTGTTGGCTTAGATTGTCCCATGTTGCTGCTCAGTCGCATTTTTCAGTTTTTGAAATAAAGAATGTATGCTGCCATGAACAAGACAGATTTTCTTTTGACGGTGTGGACTGTACCAAAATCAAAGAGGAGCCATATGAGGTCAAATGTGCCGATGTTTTAAAAAAGAAAGCCCAGGCTTGTTTTGATCATCACAAAAGCACCAAAGTCATCACTGAGCATTCAGGCTGACCTCCATCCTCTGGTTTGAGGGGACAGAACTCTGACAGATTCATTCCCCCGTGTACCGTGGGGGCCTCTTTTCGATGAAGGATGCCATGCCCTCCTGTCTATCCCGTGTGGGGATGACCTGAAAAGAAGTAGACGGTTCCTGTGAGGAAATTCATGATCCAAAAGTATATTTGTTTTTTTTTTTTGCAGCACTGGAAGACTCACCCGAGCGTAACACATCCTCTCTATGGCCATCGCAGAACCAATGTCGACCTGGAAGAGGCGGACGGAGGGCGTGACCTTCTTGGATGCAGAAGATACTATAAAAAATCAATGACCATATGATTCGACGTACCTCCATCCCTCTATTCATCGCCTCTTTGGCCATTCGCACAGCAATGGGAGCCTGTGGAAGGAGGATTGTTGAGATGAGATTCCTTACTTGTGTTTTACAGCTACAATGAGAACTTTCCAGAAAGATTGCAAATCTCATACGACCCAATGCCAGTTGTTTAACAAGGCCAAAGTGTGATCATGGACCCATTTTTGTCCACAGGGGGCAAAGAAAATGCTGGTAGATTGAAGCATTGGCATTTCTCCGGAGGATTTTGTGTGTGTGTGTGGGGGGTGGTCACTCTGTAACACTAAAAATGTACGCGCACTGTTAGATTTCGATGAATATCAATACACGTTTTGTTTGGGAACATGCAAAGTTACGTGTCTGTATAAACAAAGGCAGAGCCTCCTGCCCCGCGTTCTTCATGGATGTCAGGCTTCACAGCTACCGGAAAGGTGACAAAGTGTCTGCAGTCTCGTTTATTACTGGACAATATATAATATTCTGAAAAGATGTCTGTACCAGAGAGCACAGGTGAAACTCGCGTGCAGCTAGAGAGGGGTCCAACTGCAGAAGAATCAACACACACCCCAACACACCTGTGTGCGCTCCTTCCTCCTACACACCCAGCGCGCTGACACACACACATATAGTCATTCTATAACACCTATGTAGTTAGTTCATTATTTAGATAGTTGTTACTGCTGGATAAGTGTTGTAATTGTATTCATTTGCGACGCGGCCGCCGGGGCATTTTGTGTTTGGGTTGAAAGATAAACACGGTGAACTTTGACCCACCAGGGGCTTGGATTTGGTAGTGATGTCTGGATGGCATCCTTTTTAATTTACTGAGGTGCCACCGGTTTGAGTTATTAAAATTGATCACGGAGGAGAAATTAACATTTGTGGTTCGTGTCTGGACAGAATTACGACTTCAAGTCCTTCATATATCAGAATAGAGCTGTGAAAGAAAAAGCCTGGAGCAAGATTTCCTCTGGGTCAACATTTCACACCAAGCCTCTTCCAACTGCAAGAACATGCATTAGTGTGGGGTGCAAACACCATGTTAAAAGTGTGTTTAAGCGCCTTCTTGAACACGCATCACCTGCCTTGTGTGTAGGCTACGTAGCATTAGAGTGGGGGAAAAAAAGTATCAAACACCTCAACTGAGAGAGACAGAATTAAAAAAAAAAAAAAAAGGAATCCAGGAAATTACACTGATGATTCTGAAAAAAATTGGACATGCAGCTGGAAGATAAAGTAAAAAACAAATCCATAAATGCTTGACCTCTTCTACTGTTCTAAACTCAGTGAGCATTCATATTTGTGGCCCATTTCTTCACTTGACCACTGACTGCCGGCATCTGAACTGTAGAGATATGTGGAATGACAGAGGCCTGGAGAGAAGTGCAGCAAAGAGAGGGGGTAGGTGGGAAAAAAAACATCAGCATAGGAGGAGAGGCATAAATGAGGGTTTCCTTCCTACTTGAGGCAGTATCTCCCTGGCCAGGCTGAGCGCCTCTCTGTAGGCTGCATCTTCTGCTTGGTTCTGTTCCACAGCTCTGTTTACAAGCCCCATGTCCAGGGCTGCCTGCCCCCCCACACGGCGTCCTGATCACAAAGGCATAACGTCTTAAATGCTCCTCTTTTTTTTGTGCATGATGCCACTACATCTGTGTTTCCAGATCATCCCACCTGTGAATATGAGCTCCTTGGCCAGGGTGACGCCGACCGTCCGCGGCAGCCGCTGACTGCCCCCTGCAGGACAGGTCAAGGTGAACTCTCAACATACACACAGAGCCCTGCACCGGGTCATTTTTTAAGACCCCTACGAGTCTTACCCGCCCCTGGGAGCAGCCCACGCGTCGTTTCAATCAGACCCATCTGTGCAGAATAGGCTGAAACACACACAGAGGACAGTTGAAGGTCTGTGCTGCCGAGTGCCATTAAGCCGGGGAAGGCATAAACTCTGACTGATGCCTCTGTCACAGCAACGGATGCAAACACCTGCTCACCTAGCTCGCCCACGCTCGACCAATCACAGAGCTGCCACCTCTGATGGACCGCTCACGTGTTGATCCATTTACATAAACAGCTGGCCAGATGGCCATCGCCAATAAAAAAAAATAAAACCCACAAATGTCACTTTGTCAGGGGGTTGATTCCACCAGAAAGAAATACTTCAAAAAGTTTGTAAATTTTTCTTCATACTAGTTTTACCCAATTAGCTGATTAGATGGTTAAAAATTCACCTGTCATCAACATTAATGCAAAAACAAACGAGGCTCAGTTTTTTTCAATGGAGGTAGCAACACCTGCATTTAAAAAGTGCTGCTGTCCTCTTTCATTTGAAGGATCTACTTACAATTTCATTTCAAATAATCTTAGCTTTGAAAGGGGTGTGCAAACTGTCACAGAAAAGCGTGCAGCTCATCTGGCAGTCTATTGTGGCACTTTTTATTTTTTAATGTTGTGCAACCCTTTGTGTTGACTTTTCTCCAAAACAAGAAAAAAAAAACAACAACACGTTTTTAGGACAACTCAGTCTTCCACCCATTAGCAGAATAATCCAAGTGCATGAACACAAACATATACCATAATACCTCCACCCTTATGCTTTAGACTGGAGGAGACATCTGTTTTAAGATGTGCAGCCTTTCTAAGATTGTGTGGCCTTGTAGTCTTTATTTGTCTTTTTTTATGATGTGTTAAAAGAACTACTCCAATGAAATTGGTGTTTTTTTTAACATGTTCTTGTCATTTTTTGATGATGAAGGTCATACACTGTATATAAAGATAATTAAACTCAAAATTGCATTTCTGAGTGTTTCTTTATTTAAATTGCTATGACTCAGTAGCAGAAGGAAAAAAATGCAGTTTGAAGAAGATGGTATTTGGTGCGTAGAAAACACACTAGGCGGGCAAAAGCTCCCTGCTCTGCTCCATTCCGATGCATGTTGCACCACTAATGTTATCTGGGGCTTGTGTGGGGCTGTAAGCTAGCAGGAGAGCAAGTAAATTGATAGATGATGGGAAGTGGGGCGGGTTTACTCTGCGTTAAGAGTCCCGCCCACAACTCAGAGGCAAATTTTTAATAAACTACTGCTACTCTGCAGAAACTATGTTCCAGAAAATGACATAATCATAAATAAAAGATCTCTGGAAACACTTTGATAATAGATCAAAGGATGATCGAAATGGAACTTTAAAGACTTTCCTTTCTTAAATAAATTGTGGGAATTACTGCTGTGTATGAAAAAATGTTTAATCTAAAAAAAAAAAAGCCAACTGCCAAAAAAAAATCCCTTTTGACTTTAAATATGAGAAAACCCTTCTAAAAGTGGGTATAGAAAATTGCTCGTCTGCAGTGACAATGTGGATTTTCTTTTTAATCATAGAAAATCCACATCCGTCCAGAGCTTTGGAGGCGTTTACCTTCAGTCACACCGAGGCTGCAGCACTGGCAGAACATGCCTGCAAGCAAAGTTCAAACAGAGTGCATCTCCTCTTTGTGGTTGCTCTGACTCAACGGTCTAGCGCCCCAAAAGTTTCACAAAATAAAACTATAATGAAAAGAATTGAATTCGGCCAATTAATTGTCTTCTTTCTGGTCTGATACTTCTGACAACAAGGGAGCTGTCAGTCTACAGAAATGGCCCTTAGTGAAGGCTGCTGCACCACCCTGATTACACTTGACCACAGATATGATCTGACTGGATGGGTGACAGCTGCAAAGGGAACATGACATGGCCTTCCAGTGGGATTAGCATCACTTGAAGGAGGATGGAGGGTGCTGCTGATGCTGATTCCTCCAGTCCAGCGGTGGAGATGCCATCACTCACCAGCGGTGCGGAGGTCACAGGCTAAGGCGAGCTCCAACCCCCCTCCCAGAGCCACACCGTCAATGGCGGCGATGGTCGGCGAGGGCAGCATTGCTGTGAGCCATTTAGGCAAAGGACATTTTTATATGAACACACCGATTTATTAACCAAAGTTAATGATAATTGACTTTCCACCTATTTGAGTCATGAGGGACCGCAGGCTGTGAACAAACAGATCCGACTCGGCGTGGTTCATCAGCGCTCTTTCTTTCAGGTCAGCTCCTGTGCAGACGTCACAACACACACTCGCATCTCATCATGCAGGCGTCAAATTCTTCCACTCAGAAAGGACTCACCTGCACAGAACACGCCAGGCACTAAACTCCTGAACACAACGGCACGCACTGCTGAGTCGCAGGCCAGAGCGGACATCAGCTCCCTCATCTGCGCACACACACACCACGCCAGGTCTCAGTTGTTGTGCGAGCATGCTAGCGTACAACAACGGGGGGGGGGTCTCACCTGTGACACAAACACGTGGCCGAGCGCATTCCTCGCTTTGTGTCGGCACATCAACACCTCTACGATTCCTGAGAATGCAAAGCAACAGGAGAGTAAACACAGAAAGCCCGTGTGTTTTAGTCAGACTTCCGCTTACGGTGGTCAGCTTGAAGGACTGTTCCGATTGGTTAAGTCAATAAATGACCACATGCATGCAAATAAAACATCTGAATGAGCTGCAAAATAACATTAGATAAACACAAGAAAAGCTAAATGCAAAATATGGTTGAAAAACATTTTTACAGACTTTAATAAACATCTATTTTTGCTTTTATACAACAACGTAAAACATGATAACAGATATTTTCCAAATTAAAAGACATCATTAAACCATTTACTAGCTACTTTTATACTATATAGCTGTTACCTGCAGTAACTTTATTGGAATCTATTTCTTTATCTATTTATCTTTTTCAAGGACAAATACTAAAACTTTTTCATTCCCACTTTTAGCCATTACATTTTTTATAAAGTCCCATCCTGATTATCTTATGGTCCATTTTCAAAGCGTTCTTAGTGTTTTTGTTTTAAATAGGATTCTGCTGTTTTTTTGCCAAAAACCTGTGTCGTTCTCTAGTTGGAGTATCTGCAGAGCGGCAGCAGTTCATTGGAAATTCCCCTCTGATTTGTGGATGTAACAATTGGATTGGAGTAAGTCAGCCCCACTTCCCATCATCCATCCTTCTATGTGCTCTCCTGCTAGCTTGCAGCCCCTCACACATCCAATCTAACATTAGCCGTGCAACAACAATGGACAGCAATTTTTCAGCTATCCATTAATCCCAGTTTAGACGAGGATGAGAAAAGAAAAGAAAATACTTTATTGATCCCAGTTTGGTAAATAGGGTTGTTGCAGTGACCAAAAAAAGGATGCATACAACACAAATGGATTTGTCTGCATGTGGATGCATCCGAATGGAGCGGAGCAGAACGTTTGGCGCCAAACCATTGTAGCTTCTAAGTCGCAACTACTTTTTCCAACTGCATTTTTTCATCTGCTCCTGATTTACAATGATTTGAATAAAGAAATACTAAGAAATGAAATTGTATTCTAAATCTTTGTTATAAATGTCTTCCATCATTAGAAAAATGCCCCAAGAACACCTTAAAACCCCAATTTTCTATATTTTGTTTCATGGGAATTAACATGATAGTTTTTGAGTAAGTTAAAAGACTGTATAAATAAATTATTTCACCAATGCAGTCTCTTTAAAATGATTCGTATATTTGATGATAGAACTAGAGAGTCATTTGTTTGGACTTTAAAGTTTCTCTAACAAAACGAACGGGACCAGAAACGAACCAGAACCGTAATCAGGGGGACTTCAGGTGACAAAGAAAGTGTCCTCACCCTCGTCTTTGCCCTCTAACCGCTTGAGGTGCACTTCCACCGGATCTTCTGCGTGCAGCCTGCGGTGATCCCCGCAGCGGTGGCCGGGGGCGGGCAGCCGCGCGCTCGGACCCAGAGCTCCGCGCAAAGTCAGCGCCGAGCTGCGCCACCACGGGAACGCCGACACCGCCCGCTTAGCAACCAGAGCCGCCATCCGCTGCGCGTCCCTCTGGCTTTCCGGGGTCAGGAAACGCGAACGTTAAAGAGTGACAGGAGGAGGAAGTGCTGCAGGTTCTTCCTGAGAGGGGCGGGGCTTAGCTCAGTCATGCAGCTGGTCAAACTTTCCCACCAGTAAATGCAAAAAGAAAAAAGGTGGCATGGGTTTTATCAACTAGCATTTAAACCTAAAACCAAAAAGAAATCTTTTCTAATATTTCTACGATTTTCTACTGTTTTTTCAGATGTGCACATTTTCAGAATTCTGGCTGCACGGTTGCGCAGTGCTATCTTGTGGGGTCCAGATGACCCCACCCTTACATTCATTGACGTGTGATCCCTACCATGACAAAGGTGGATAAAGGTGAAGAGAAACTCATGTAATCCATGAACACCAGTAAAGATCAAAAATCATTGAAGGAAAAAAGGTTCAGCGCACTTTCTTGTGGGGTCCAGATGACCCCACTCCCAATGTTAAAGTGCCTCCAGGAACTTTTACATTGAGGAAAAGTAAAAGTCTATTTTCATTTTACACTTTTACCCCCATAAACTTTATTTCCTTCAGACACCAATTTATGTAAACTGTGTACATTAAAATAAACGATTTTTGTGGTTCTTTTTTCATTTAAATCTTTTTTTTAAAAGACCACATTTGGTGAGGTGAAAATTTGTGAGGGCCAACCTTTGCCCTACGTTCTTTGACCCCTTCTGATAACAATTAAATACAAATGAATTATCCCTCCCCCAGTGGGATACATAGTGGGCTACACTTTGCATAGAACAGATATACATTGAAATACATTTTTACCAAAATTATTATGATTTTCTGACTTGAAAAGAAAAAGGCTGGAAATACGAAAACTTTTGTCAACGTTATATCAGGGTTCATATGAAATGTTGCGTACTATTATTAAATGCTCGGTGTACACTTCTAAATTCAATGTGAACAGGAAAATAACACAAATGGTTTTCTTATTTTATTCACAGAAACACAACGATTTGTTCTTCTCGTTTGGCCCTTAATGCTCTGAAGGTCAAGTAGCCACCGGGTGTTATCACAGGTTTACAACGGCTTATAACAGAGTTTAGGCGATCACAATCAAGAAATTGTGCACACCTTTCTTAGTAAGTGTTCAGGGGGCATTTATTATTTATTTTATTACAAGAGCCTGCAGGCCAGTAGAAATTTGAATGCTGACCACATTTGGCCCCCAGGCTGGACTTTGGACATGCCAGATTTCAATTATTAAAATGATTGGATTCCTTCAGGAGGAAAGAGTCCACAGTCTGTCCTGTGCTTTCTGCCCTACATGTTTGTTGAGGAAAGGCTTTCCATCAGGCGGCTTATGTGTAGCCCCGACTTGCATTATTGAATAGATCCTTACAAATAATGCAGCCACACAATTAGTCATTGGCAGTAATGGGACAGAGCTAATTTATTTCCTTGAGTCTGTCTTATTCTTCGCTGACTGATTTTATGTAATCATAATGATCTTGTAAAGGTCAGCATATTAGGTGCAAAAAGTGTGTGACTTCACTAGCTACAGAGTGTCAAGACTGTGAATAGTGGAAAGTAGATAAAGCCAGACAAAGGCAAACCGTTTCTTAACTCAAAATAAAAATAAAAGATTGTGCCTATTAGGAAAAAGGATGCTTTACTTTAAATGATGTGTTATTCCTGAGAAGAGGCAGCAGCACAGAGGGATCAGCAGCAGACTGCAGGCTCTGTTCCAGACGTGAAACGTTACCGAGGGGATTCAGAGCAGAACAGGTTCGATGTCTGGCAGATTTTCATTCCTCCTGTGTCTGTGTCTGTGTGTGTATGTGTGCGTGCGTGCGTGAGGTGTGTGCGTGTGTGTGTGTGTGTGTGTGTCGGTGTGTGTGTGCGTGTGTTTGTGTGTGCGCCTCGAGAGCGAAAGGTGATGCTGGCGTGTCGGTGACAGAACCTGAGACTCACGAACTTTGATGCTGTTTGATGCTGCACAAGGAGCTGGCATCACACAGGAGAAGGTTATCAGCTATTGGCTTTATTGAGGAAATAAGTAGTTATTTCGTTCCGAAATGAGATAACTTCAACATGTTTTATCTACAAGTGGTGATTGATTGATTTCCAAGCTTCTGCTGAACTTTGTCTTCTGTCTTTCCATGTTCCCTAGATCCAGCACCACTGCACTTCCCCTCCAGTCCTGCAGGTGTCAGCCTTGCATCAAAGGATCATGCTCTGTGTCCTGGTGATCTTCTTCGTGAATGTCATGTTAAAATGGACCTCTCTGCAGGAGGCAGTGTCTAATTAATGATCATAATAATACGCCTCATTTTCGACAGCATCGTTGTCCTCAGTCATATTAACTGGTTGACATGAGAGGTCAAAAAACGGCCCTTCATTCTTCACCTCATCCAAGCTCAGGGCTGTGTTTGAGTGGGTGGCAGGGCATGAGGTCAAGCCTGAGTCAGACGGAGCGTTCCTCCTCAGCAGTGCCCATCAAGGGCGAGATGGCACAATGATCTCCTCAGGGCGAGGGCATCACACTTGACCTTTGTGTCTGTTAATACTAACATGAGCTGTGTGTGTAGATCTGTAAGTAGTCAGGCTGATTTGATAAAAGGTCAAACCAAATCATAAAAACATCTTTCTGTCCTTCATTAACAAATAAAAAAACAAATTGAAGCATTTTTTGATTAATGTGTTGGGAAAGAAAAGGAAATGCGGGCCGCAGTTCTCTATTCCTCAAACATTTAAGAAAAACATTGATTAGCAAATGTTATAACTATAAATTTAGATGCTTTTTACTTATTCAACTTTGTTCAGAGTGAAAACTTAATTTGCTTTGCTTTTGCTCTTCATTTGATATTTTTTAATTATGTACCCTTCAAGCTGTAAGACTAGACTCGGTACAATCAAAACTGTAGCAGCTGAATCACTACTTCTTGGGTTTTTGTTTATTTACTTATTTATTTTTATTAAAAAAATACACAATTTAAAATATATAATTGGTGCACACATCTTTATTTTTGTTTTAAGTGGAAAACAGTTTAAGAGGATGTCTTAAACTAGACGTGTTTACCACATTTCACCTATCCCTTATGAAGAATTGTGTGTTCAAAAATGTATTATGCAAACAAAACAATTTTACTCTTGTAAGTTAAAAATAATTCCAAAAAACCCCCAAAAAAGTTGCCTCTTGAAACTGAAAATTATGTCCAAACAAAACCCTTTTCACTCAAGAGAAATTTTCTTTCGTCAACGCTCAAAGAAGAGCAGGGCACCGTGACACTAACGTGACACCACAGCCAGCAAACCACAGACATGGACGTCCATGTCTGCAGACACAGCCAGGTTCACGAACCATTCACTTGGTTTAACCCCCAATGAAGCCCCTCAATGCTGAAGCACTAGGTCCCATTTTTAGGGTCATTGGTAAGACTTCCGGTCTCAGGGGGGGACACTCTACCACAAGGTCACTGAGCTGGTGTCTTGCTTTTGTTTGTTTTTTAATTGGAAGAGGTTTTTATGCACAGCACCGGAAAAAGTGCTATACAAACAAAGTGAGATTTGATTACTTTGTTTTGTTTTGAGTTTTCAGTGCAGTTTAACTAGCATTGACAATAAGGAAGAAGATGTGGGCGAACCCCTTATGCCAAGTCTTTCATTATGGATTTTGTGTTGGATTTATTTGGTTTATGTTGGAGAATTAAATTAATTGTTTTAATTTTTTTAATTTAAAGTTATAAATGAATCGGTTAAAATGTTCGTTTTGCTGTTTTCCTGCCCGCTTTGTGTTTGGTTTGGACTAATCCGAAGCTTTAAAGCTTCCTCAGTGTGTTAACTAGGTGTTGTTGTTCTTAGATCAACTCAGGCCCTTTAGTTTTATATTCATGTTTTCACTTTTCTTTTCGTTGTTGCCCCCCCCCCCCCCGCATAATTTCTGTTTTCTTTAACTTCTTGTGCTTTTTTACATAAAAAAAGACAAGAAGGAATAAAACAGCTTCTACGCAAAGCCACTTTTGTCCTGCTGATTGAGAGTGGGCCTTCACAAAAACACAATGACAGTTATCTTTTTTTTGTTTCCACACATTCTTCTCCATACTGATCATAAAACGTACTCCTTTTATTCGTTTCCTCCCTGATCCCACACTCCCAGATCCAGAGCTCAGCACTGACTCCAGACTGATTGATGGATCACTGTACTCCTGATTCAATTACATTAGAATGATGGCTCTGTTTAGGTGCTGAAAAGTGAGCGTCCAAGTCACAGCCTGAAGGATCGGGAGGAAGAAGAATTATGTCCACGTCAAGACCTGAAGAGAGGAAAGCAAAGGGAGAAAGAGTTACGATGCTTTTGCACTAAAGAGACCTGTGCATGCAATCTACAAATAGGACGGAACTCCACTCCTCATTATTGAGTCCATCGATCTCAGGAAGAGATCGATATGACACCTTTAGTTCAAAGGTTGCCTCCCCTATAGACTGAGGATCAGACAGGATCGTCTAACAGTTAGGTGAGACTGAACGTACACTTATTAAAAAATCATCTGTGCCTGAATTGAGACGGGCGTCTGAGAGGGCATCCACAAAACAACCGTGACACTTTCCACGTGCTGCTCTCACGTGGTCGCTCAGAATCTCCCGGGTCGTGCACCCCTGACATACTGTAGCCTCATGCACAATTTCACACACGGACAAACAAGCTCCTCCGCAAGCTGACACTATTGAGAGCAGTCAAAGAGGAAAGTTACATTAATGAGTCTGATGGTCTGCTGACATGATTCAGTGGAGCCATTTAGGCTGCAAAGTCATGACAGAGGGAACAGACGAGTCGGAGGAAACCAACACTGATGAACTGGGCTCGTTTTTCTCCAGGTGTCTTTGCTCTGTCAGTGGAGCTTCGCTTCAACGTGATTTATCAGACTGGACACAGATAACCATGTCAGAGCTGTAATGCTTCTCCACATGCGCCGCCGTGTGGGTTGTGTCTCCAAGCAAAGGGTAGTTTGTTGGTGAGTGAGAGGCATGAAGACACAATGATCGCCTCTTCATTTAGGTGTCCCATTTTTCTCATTGTGCACAAAAATATCATCAAAATCAAAAAATAGGTCAAAGAAATGCAATTTGAGTGAGATTTAACTTGCAGATTAGGATCGTTTTTACAGTTCATGCCCCATTAAAAATTCATTTCCACACGAGGAGCATGGCTGATTGCTCACTGGAAACTTTAAAGGAAAGGTTTGGTGTTTTTCAGATGGCTTCAGTTGCATGCATGAAACACACCTGTTTGGTTTGTAATTTGTCATCTTCTTTACGGATTATTTATCACATTTTTTCACCACCATTATTACAACAACTTTTTAAAACATCATGTTCCGAGTAAAAACCAAAAATTAAGGTGAATGAACAGAAAAGGCTGGGATATTTCAAAACTTAGACCTGATGACTGGAGGAAAGGATTTAAATAATCGGAAGGCAGAAGTTTACAACATTTTTTAGATCTTATGTTCTTTTGGTGATTTTTTTATTTATATTGTAGCTTTAATATAGCTCCCATGGGCAACCAAACATGAACTACAGGAAAGTCTATTTATTTCGCTTTGTAAAAAGCTGTAAAGAACATGTGTTTGTGGACTGAGCAGCAGATTTAAGGGATTTGTTGCATGTTCTCTACCAAAACACAACCAAATTTAGACTGGTTTTGTATGCTTTCGTAATATGCATCAGTCATGTCGCTCTGGTGAGGAATCTCCTCTAAGAATCATATCTCTGACCTAGATGCCCGATACGCCAGCTTGAAGCTAGCTTCCCTCAAAACCAATTATGTTTGGATGAGTTTCAATATACCTCCTTCAAACTAAAGGCATAGTTCCATATAACATGGGGGTGTGAGACTACAGCCATGAAATGGATGTCCCAGAAAGGTAGTAGTATCCCAACACCTTTTCTTCCCCTTGTCAGCTCTAAGGTGCTGTAAATAGTATTCTACAGATTTGTTGTCCAAGTTTGCCGGAGGAAAAAGCTGAAAGCTCTCTGCCCAGAAAACCTGGAACAGGCAGATACAACGATAAAGTTCTGCAACCAGTTGCAATCCCACTTAGTCTGGGACCAAACTGTCATCCATGACAACACGGTTCAACAGAGCGGATTTTATTGGACACTGTCTCCGACAAAAGCAAATGCAAGGGGAAACAAACAGGATTTTTACTTCAATGAAATGTATTTACAATAAGTATTTTTTGAAAAAATACTAAACAAATGTTTTTTTTTAGGTTTTAGGTGATCTTAAGGCGACTTTGACCTTTGCACACCTGAGCTTCCCGTGCCATTTACAAAATCAACCTATATGGCAGCAGGAGCAGTGAAAGAGAGCTAGCATGGGGTAACATTATAGAGGTCACATCAGGTGGACTGATGAAATATCAGCAGGGAAAAAAAAAACTCAGGTTTAAATCTCCCAGCAGACGTCTACTCCTGTGCCCTGCCTCGCCCTCAGTCTGCCCTGCTGTCATGAGAAATTACTGCCGGTCACATCAGCTGGAAGAGTTACTATGCTATAGAGTGAGATGTTGCTGGCCTCCTAATCTGAGGGAAGTTTTAAAAAAAAAGTTTGGCGTCCGCCCTACTTTTTCCAGTGTTGTTATGTATTTCTGTTTAAGGAAGACAGAAAGTAGATCAGGCTGGTTCCTGGTTTGTGAGTCCTTCCTCTAAACCTCACGTGTTTGTATTTCCACAAAAGATGCTGAAGATGCTTTTGGTCCAGATGACCATGTGACCATCTGCTTGAATGAATTGAATTAATTAATGTGGGCATCCTCCAAAAAACACATGTGGTATTACACACTAAAAACCCCAAAGTTAAAAAGAACACATTGATGTTTGGTTGTTCTTAACCCAACTCAGAGATTAAAAAGGGAATAACTTTTCGCTGGGCTATTTTAACTCAGGTAAAGAAAAAAGAAAAACAAGCATATCCAAAAATGAATAACCCAAGAATTGGGTTAAAGTAAACACATAAAGGTCTTGTGGTCTGATAGTCAGGAATGGGTTTCAGTTTCTATGATTTTCCCTTTTTTTTAAACTGATGTTCTCCACTTCATGGACAATTTGGACTCAGAAGTTTCTGATGTCATCCACCTTGTCATTATTTTGTGCAAATGCTTTATTCATATGTAAATTTAAAAAACATGTCCTTTGCTTAGCATCTTTTTATTTCTTTTCTGATTATTTTAAGTCTCTTAACGTATTTCAAACATGATCAAGAAGACAGCAATAATCTATCAAAGTTTTTCAAAATCATTGTTTTTCAAGTTTTCCCTTGCCTTACCTCTGTCCCCATTTTTTATACTTTACTTTTTTCACTCTGCTATTTTTGTTGTAATATGCCAATTTTTGGTAAAAGACTCGCTCTGATTATCTTTTAAATCTATTGCAAAAGCGTTCCCAGTGGTCTTTTGACTGTACTTTTTCAGACAAAAAATCACAAAAACCCGTGTTGTTTTAGGACATAGTGTCACTGTGGGGGTTATGGAAGGACCCAGGCTCAGAGAGGAGGAAGCAGGAGGTTCCAGGAACAAAGTCTTTAATCATAACCTAAAAACCACTGCTAGGCAAACCAAACTAGAAACTCGAACAATCAAAACACTCAAATGGGAAAACAGCAAACTATACTAAAACAGGGGGACAGCATAATATGGACCAGCACAGGAGGAAGGGAAAGACTTAAATACAGACGAGACACAGGTGACAACGTTCAGGACAGATGGGGACCAAAAGTAAAACTCAATACTACAACAAAACAGGAAACATTTCAAAATAAGACAGGAAACGGAACTCAAAACATAACAGAACAAAAAGAGAACCAAAACACAAAAGCAAAGAAACTAAAACCGTAACACATAGTTTCTGCAGAGTGACAGGAGTTCATCAGAAATTTGCCATTGAGTTGTGGGCGGGACTCTTGGCATGGAGTAAGCCTGCCTTCATTTCCTGTCATCAAATCGTTTACTCTCGCCCACTAGCTTACAGCCCCTCACAATCCCAACTAGATGTGCCATAAAAATGATGAGCAATATCAGAGCTATTCAGCCGTACAGTTTTGATCAGCTCAGACGAGGAAAACAAAGACGTACATGGATCTAGTCGTCTACAAGTGGATGCATCAGAATGGAGCTATAATGGCTGTCAAACTGCAGTTTTTCGTCTGCTCCTGTTTCACAACAATTTCATAAAAGCCATACTCAGAAATGCAATTTTGAGCTTAATTTTCTTTGGATATGTAGTCACTGATAGAAAAACTCCACAAGAACATGCTAAAAACACCCTAAAATGCAGTTGCCAATGGAATGGGGCTTTAATGTTTTACCCTGACTTGATTTGCGAATAAGCAAATGGAATTTAATAAAATTTAAAAAGGAGAAGACAGATGTATTGTGTGGTTTTAAATTTGACAATTAATTCAACACATTTTGAATGCCTTATATTATTGTGGTTTCGATTGTGGTTTCATAAGCTCCTTCTGTCAACAACATTTAGAATTGCGTTTTTATGCTCGGTGGCGCATGCGCCAGTGTTTTTTTCTTTTCTTTTTCGTGTCTGTCAGTGCTGCGCTTGTTTTTTATTTATTTATTTATTTGGTCAAATAAGGGCAAACTGGTGATGACCTCGTCTCCCAACAGAAAGTCACTTTAGCGCGTGCAGCGCTGCAGCGTGAAGAAGAGAGGGAGCGCGCGCTCAGAGAGAGGGAGAGGAGCGCGGCAGCGCATGATCACACCGAGCAGTCCGAGCCGAGCAGAAGAAGGGCGCGCTCTCATCCGTGGAGAAGAACTCGACCTGTCTGCTGGACGCCGGCACGCTCCGGACCCACGCGCGCTCATCAACACGCAGCAAAAGAGCCGTGGAGAGGTGGACCGCTGCGTCTGGAGAATTCGGAGGGAGATTTTGGAGAATTTGAGGAAGTCGGGACATTTGTTTGGAAACTATAATGCACTCTGTTGGAGACCAGATGAGACACAGACGGGGTGTCAGCGGGCAATCAGTGGTTCTGCTCTTCAGATGGGACAAAGTCTGGGCGTCTCGCGCGTCTTTCCGGTCACCTTCTGAAATGATGAGCTGTGGAGACGTGCGGGGCGCACCCGCGTGCGTGTGAGCGACTGACCGACAGTCTTTCTGAGAGACAGAGAGGCTGGATAAAAACAGCAGCTGGGATCCTCGGCAGCGACAGCCAGGCGCGCGGAGCAGACTCCCCTCCTCGCCTCCAGCTCCTCTCAAACAGACAGGATGCCCGCGGAGCTCCGGGGAGTGCTGCTCCAGCCCAGCCCGAGTTCATGACGCCCTCCTGGGCGGCTTCGTCATGCGTTTCTTGCCCGAACCCAGTGCGCAGTCCCTCCGGCTCCTCTTCCTCTTTGTTTTCGTCATGGGGGTGGCCCCCTCTCCGGCTCTCACTGCCGGCTGCCCAGACAGATGCGTGTGCGACGACCAGCTAGTGGTCCAGTGCGCCGGGCAGGATCTCACCCTGTTCCCCAACGACCTGCCCCTCGCCACCCGGCAGCTCATCATCTCCAACAACCGCATCGGGGACCTACCTGCGCTACAGCTCAACTACCTGTCTGACCTGGTCTATCTGGATTGTAGCAACAACTCGCTGACAGAGATCTCCGAGTCCACGTTCGGAAACTTGCGGAAACTCGCCTACCTGGACTTGTCTTTCAACACGCTGCTGCAGATCGAAGACCGGACTTTCGGGCCTCTGGCGTCTCTGGTGATGCTTCGGCTGACGGATAATCCCGGCCTGGGGGAGATCCACCCGGACGCCTTCTTGGAGAACATTGCTCTGCAGGTGCTGGACGTGAGCCGGAACAACCTGACCACCCTGAACATCAGCAGCCTGATCGCCCTGCCCGCTCTGCGCTCTTTGGGCCTCAGCGGCAACCCCTGGAGATGCGACTGCGACACGGAGGACCTCTGTCTCTGGGTGAAAATAGAAGGGTTCAAGTTTCAAGGTGAGCATGGATGATGACAGATTTATAAATAAATGGAAAGGGGGTCTTCGAATGAAGATGGTTGACTTCTGTTATTTGTTGATTCATGGCATTCACGTGATCCATGCCTCCTCTAAACTTATGCTGCACCTTCCTGAAATATTTCCTTGGCTCTCAGATTTATCTGACCAGCTTTTCAAGCAAACTCATTTTATTCCTGAAGAGCAGAAGACCCTCCTCATCCTCCTCAGCTCATGTGGGTAATTTAGGTGTTTCTGCTCGGTCAATTTAGTTCCTGATGATGGGAATCTGGCTGTTGCTCCTGGATGCACACACTTTCATGAGCGCTCATGAGAATCAGATGCAGGATGTTTGGCGAGCACTGACACGGGCCGAGAATCTCACAGCTTGACCTCCAGAGTCGGAGCAATCTGGAGATTTTCCTTCTCCTCCCCTGCTGAAGTTACAGTCCCCTCAGGCCGCCCTTCTCAAAAACATCTCAGGCTTACACCCAGCAAATTTAAAGCCACACTGACTGAAGAAAACACAGAGAACTGAATCTGGCTGTGGAGGATGAGCCCAGGCTGCTTTTTGAGGTTCAGTGAGCTTACAGCTGTGAGCAACCGAACTGCAGGCTTATGACTTGGAACGGACTGGGTGTTAGTCACAATGCCTTTTCATAACACTGTTCTAAAACCTTGTGTGACTTCCTTTGGCATAAGTGTTACCCTCCAATGAACATCATATTTTTGTGGTTTTAACACATTTCTGTGGCATTTTCTTATGATGGAGGAGATATATGAAGGAAAATAAGGATCAGGAGCAGATTAAAAACAAAATGTCATCTGAAAAATAACTTTACTGTCACAAAGAAAATATGCTGGGCGGGTCACAAGCTCCCTGCTCCGCTCCATTCTGATGCATCCACTTATAGACCCATGTACGTCTTTGTTTTCCTCGTCTGAGCTGGAATCTGGCTCAAAACTGTTCAATTGCATATAGCTCCGATATTGCTCGCCATTTTTGTTGCACTGCTTATGTTGGGTGTGAGGGGGCTGCAAGCTAGCAGGAGAGTGTAAACAGAGAGCCCTCAGTAATGGTGAGGGGAGATGGGGGGCGGGGTTACTCCACTGCAACAGTTCCGTTTACAACTCTGAGGAAAATTTCTGATGAAGCACCGCTCTGCAGAAACTATGTCCTAGAAAATGACACGTTTTTTTGAGTTTCACTAAAAATGGCATAATCTTAATTAAAGGACCACAGGGAACGCTTTGAAAATAGATCAGAAGATGATCGGAGTAAGTTCTGTTTATAGTTTCAAATTTAACTGTATATTAGCTTAAACAAAACACATGGATGAATGCAACCCCTTTTTCCAGGCATCTCTTTGTTGTCCCCCAACAGTTTTGTTCTTTTTTTTCTTCTTTGCAGCAGTGAAAAAGGGCATTCACCTGATTTTCCCCTATCGAGATTGAGATCTATGTGCAAGAAACATCACTTTTTTCATTTTTTAACCTATCTGGCGTTTCCAACTGTGTTTGTGCTTCTTAGCTTCCTCTTTTAACCATCTCATGAAGCTTAGCAGCAAAGTCAGTGCGCCTCCATGAGAAATGAATGAAGATCAGACGCTAACTAAAATAATGCATGTCACATGCTTGGAAAATGACCCTTTCTATAAAAATAAAAAATAAAATAATGCTGAAATTGTCATGTTCATTTCAAAGCATGAAGTTTCTCTTCAATCAGGGTTATTTTTGGAAACAGTGTACAAATATGCACAGAAAATAGGTGACAATAATAAGCAATAAAAAACCTCACTTGCCCACGAACAGGAAGTGAAAGTTTGTTATCAAACCTTTTTTCTTGCTAAACAACTATCTCTGCACACAAATCTTTGCAGAATAGTGCTGGCATCCCTGTGCCGAACATTTACTCCCCAGTCCAGATGGGTGTTGTTGGTGCGATAAGACATGAACGCTTTCCTGTGAGAATGGAGCGTGTGTGGTTGGATACACACAGTCTTCAACAACATTAGAGAAAATATTCTGGCAGAACTGAACAGGCATCACATCTCAGTGCCCCCATTGATGCTAAGAGGGGGAACATGCTCACCTGGGCCGCTTTAACCCGTGACAACATTTGTTTTTTTGCATCAGCCTGCACTCAGAGTACTGTCAAATATGGAGCACATCTTTTGCCTCTCATTCTTAAAAAAACGTGCAAAAGCTCATTTAAACAGATGCTGTAAGCTGCGTTGTGGACATGAACCGGGTCAAATGAGCATGTGTTAGATAACACAGGCTGTCTGTGGCCGCGGACGCCTTCGGTTCTACCTGCGGGGCTGTGAGTGAATGCAGATTCCAGCTGCCGCTACATCTCAGTCTGAATGAATCAACTTTATGAGAGTGCCTGTTTATTTTCCTTAAGTCTTCACACAGAAAACACTTGAGTTGTTCATTTTCTGTCTTTTTTTCAGGTTTTCTGTCTTAAGGCTTGTGTGAGTCACAAAACCTGACATGTTAGGAGTTCGGCAGCCACCAAGTTTAAAGCAATGCTTCAAGATAGTTAGCAGCCATCCATTAGAAAGAGAACATGTGCAAGCAAAGAGGCTGGAGCGGATTGGGAATAAATGATAGAAAAACAAAAAAAATAGTTTAGAAAAATAGACTTGGGCAGGAAAAAATATTTCTACTGTGATAGAAATGATGTACCATGACATGTTTTGTTGTAAGATAGAAAACATCTTTTAGAAAATAATAGTATATCAACAAAATTGATAATAAAATTCAATTTCAGCTAATCTAAGTTGTTTTTGAGCAAAAACAAAAATCATACAGAACAGTATCAAATGTTACTCACATTTAAAGAAACAATAAAACTAACAATAAAAAACATTTAACAAAGTAATTTAAGGGACAGATCAAGGAAAGCACAAAAAATAGTGTTTGGAAATTATAACAAAGTGCTGATGTCACCAGAAAGACGCATGAAGAGTCGACAGTTTCAGTTCAGCACAAATTGTTTGGACATTAAGCTGAAATGTTTAGCAGAACTCAAGCCCTGATGAAATAAATGCATGAACCAGTTTTTCCGCCATCACTTTGGGAAAAGATGTTTCTAATTTTGCAGCATTACGCAAATGGAAAAAAGGCCACTCTGGAGGCTTGATGAAATGTGAGTTAAGAGACACATCCTGGTCAGATGTGACTCCAGGGTTCACAGTGCTTCCACTGACACACATGCATATTAATGCCCATAAAGTGCAATAAACAAGAATCAACTAATGATCTTTTAACTAAAGGCTGCTGCTTTACGTCCTGCACATCCATTTATCACCACATGGACTAACATCTTGACAGAAATTCCTATCCCATTTCAGCCTATCTGAATTAACTACTCTACCTGATTCTAACAGCTTGGGGACCAGTGGTGTAAGGAGAAAGGATGTTGGAGGTGCCAACCCTGATTCACTCAATTGATAAATATAATTTAAAAAATGGTTGGGTTAAAACGAAGCATCCTGACACAAAGTTCTCCAATTTTTACAGCTTACTTGTAATTGGTAGTGATTTGCAACCAGGCTTTCAGCATCTCCACCGTTATCAGTGTCACTCCGTTGGGTAAATGAGGAGGGTGCATCTCTCTGCTGCTGCCTCTTCAACATCTAACTGAAAAACACAGTAAAAGGTTCTTCTGGACTTAGATGTGTCACAGTTCAGACATTTTGGAGCTTGGTTTATAAATGGTGTGTGAGCTTGCAAATAGTGAATGTGTTTAAACTGAAAAATGATCTATGAAGCTATGACAGTTTGAAGCTTCAAGTGTCTTTACTCCAAAAGCCCGTTGAACACTGAGTTTCTCTCCTTTTTATTTTATTGCATTGAAGGCATGTACTGTTTGGTTTCATTTCATGATTTTACAACTTGTAGGCTAACTCCAGACAAAATAAACAAGTCAGTCTTTAAAAATGCAGAACGTTGGTGGCTTGAGCTGTTCCTGGCTGTCACATTTTCTGGTGTTAGGGTTTCAGTGTTGAGGGGGGGAAGTATTTGTGGCTGCCCCTTGGTGCTCTGGGCAGCTCACAGACAGGGAGGCAGAGAGCCAAAACCGAGGGGGCATGCATGGGCCAAGAGTTAAATATTCATAAAAGAGGAAAACAAGAGGGCGAAAGGTTCAAGATGACAAACGGAAAGGATGAGGATGAGTTCACATGGCATTCAGAGAAAGCTGGAGAGCTGAGATTGTGGCTGAAAAAATGCACGAAAAGGACAAATACATGAAATAAGACAGACGAGATAGCAAAGCTATACAAAGAGATCCAACCGAACCCTGAACACAGGAAGAGCAAACATGATGGTACTAATTGTCTGTGGCCTGGATCTGTCACTCAGACCCATTAAAACAGTCATTATGACAAGCAGGCATCAACTCAGTGCGATGCAGGTAGAGGATCCATTATTTATGAGCTGGAATCATTCTTCAGACCCATCTGGTGTGGGGAAGCATATCAAATTCAACCGCTTGACTTATCCGGTGTAACTTGTACACATTTTAGTGTCCCTGTACATTTCACAGAGTGAACTTGAACCCGAGAGCGATGTGATGCTCGTGTGGGCATGTTTGGGGCGTGATAACCTGTGGCTCTGGGAAGAGTTCAGGACTCTGACTTATGCCTTCATATATGCGTGTGTGTGAGTGTGAAGATGGCAGGCGGAGAAGAAGTGTGGATGTGATGGAAAAGAGCTGATTAATGGTGAGAGAGGGACACATATAAATGCAAATGTGCCAGAACGGGATTTAAAAGGAACAGGTAGGTGATAAAAACAGAAAGACCGATAAGGCGCCAGGATAAGAGGAAGCACAAATTGTTGCTATCTGACCTTCACTTATCCCACTCTCTGCCGTCCATTAGAGAAAAACCCTGGAAAAAGTAGAGATTGGGCCATGGGAGCAATTCTCCTTTTGCCATTTTAAACAGAGAAGGCCTCTCAGGATGCAGAGGATTCAGTCATTATGGAGGTTGCAAAGAAGAAAGGGCAGCTATTCTTAGTCTTAGTCTATTCTTAGTCCTCATCAACCCCATTACAAGTGATTGAGCTTTTTAATGACAATTTTTTGTGTCTTGCTGGATGAGAAGAGCCTAAAAATGTTTGTTTATGCACTCTTTGGGATTGTTGTGAAGACCCACTACAAGGAGAATTGTGTTTTTAGTGTTTGTAACATGTTCTTGTGACATTTCTGTCACAATGGAGGTCATATATAAAGAAAATTAAGCTTAGAATAGCATTTCTGAGTATTTCTTTATTCGAATCGATGTGAATCGGGGGCAGATGAAGAAATGTAGTTGGAAAAAGACCTATTTTGTGACTTAGAAAATTATCTGGGTGGGCCGGTTGTAGAACAGAGGATCAGCTTTACACTTACAGACTGTTTGAATGTTCATGGGAGTTCACAAATCTAATCCACATTTGTTTTGTGGATTTGGAGAAAGTTTCAAAGTGTCCATAATGTCTGCCACAGTGTTCTGTGGGAGGTACTCTGGGAATATGGCGTTTGGGGCTTCCTACAAAGGGGATCTGGGCTCTAAATTAAAGTCTCAGGAGATGAGATCTATTTAAAGTAGACGTTGAACTCAGTTTCCAATGCAAGGAGGACTCCATCTGTAATGCCCTTAGTCATAATTTTGTTCATAATTCTATGGACACATTTCTAGGCACAGCCAGGGGGAGTCTGGTTTAGGAGACGCAGGATTTTATCTATGCTGTTTGCAAATGATGTTCTGTTGGCCTCATAGAACCAGGTAATCTGGTGAGCACTACAGAAGTTTGCAGTCAAATGAGGGTCAATTGGTGCAATTCCTTGATATCACTGTAGGAGGTGTCTATAGAGTCGAGGTCTAGCATCTCCAAGCTGCTGCCCCCGCTAATTCAAGTTCTTAAATATAGCGACGAAAGATGATGGATGGAGAAAATGACATAACCGTTACTTTCGAGCGTTACTTTGCTTAACATTAATCATATATGAAAGAAATCATTTGTCAAGGATTCACACAAAATGAATTGGCTTATAATAAAAATAGGTCACATGTGTTAAAAAAAGGTCATGCAGCACAGAGATAAAATGCTTCCACGTGGTTACAAATTGCTTTTTTCCCTTTCAAGGACTGCGGTCCACCGAGGGTTAGAAATTAAGGGGAGGGGTGGGAGGTGCAGAGGCAAAGCATGATGATAGTCAGATGTTAACAGTTTTAATTAGTTTGCTTTGTAAGCAAGGTAGAAGATTCTTCTGTCTGCTGCTCCCAGCCTCTTCCCCTGTATACCCATAATGCGCTGATTACTGTTAATATACACTGCGTACTTAATCTGCCTAAAATAGCTCTGCTAGTCCTCAGACCATCTGCCCTGCAGCTCTCAAACAACACACTCTGTTATTACACTTTTTTGCACTTAATCACATTGCAATGCAGACTACCCAAGTTGATTGCAAGTTTTGTAGCGTCACCATTTTTCTGTGGCCTTGTGTTCCTGTGTCAGTGCTATGCCTCAAGATTGTTGCAGAGTTTGAGATAAACAAAACTAACTTGTAACTAGAATTAGCTGCATTTACAGAAGAAAATGCTGAATAAAAACGAAACTTAAAGCGTAATAATTGGCAAAAAGAAAGCAAGAAATGATCAAAGTTGAGCATAAATGAAGTAAAAACAAGCCAACAATAACAAAAAAGTTATTTTTATGAAAAAATGCCAGCACTAAGTCTTGAATCAGGAACGTTGTGCACTACAGCTCACATGTTCTCTGAAATATTGTTCACAAATCTGTCTAAATCTGTGATAGTGAGCACTTGTCCTTTGCAAGAAAAACAGGTGAGCTATAACAACATGCTGATTAGACAGCATGATTATTGCACAGGTGTGCCTTAGACTGGCCACAAGAAAAAGCCATCTGAAATCTCTTTAGCTGTATCACACAGGCCAATTCCACAGATGTCGTGCAAGTTTTTGAGGGAGCGCAATTGGCGATGCTGATAGCAGGAATGTTCACAGAGTTGCTGCTAGGGAACGAATGTCCATTTCTCCACCATAAGCTGTCTCCAAAGGCGTTTCCAAGAATTTGGCAGCACATCCAACCGCAGACCACGTGTAACCACACCAGCCCAAGACCTCCACATCCAGCAGCATGTCCACCTTCCAAGAACGCCTTGGAGACCAGCCACTGACAGCTGGGGTTAAAACAATTGATTTGCATAACCACAGTAATTTCTGTAATAAACTGTCAGAAACCGCCCCAGGAAGCTTCATATCTGCATGTTTGTCGTCCCCATCGGGCTAGTCTCGACTCTCACTCCAGTTTGTTGTCGTAACCGACTTGAGTGGACAAATGCTCACATGCGATGGCGTCTGGCACGCTGGAGAGGTGTTCTCTTCACGGATGAATCCCTGCTTGCTAATTGCCAGCAGATGGCAGACAGCGTAGTATGCTGCGGTAAGTGGAGCGGTTTTGATCTCAATGTTGTGATCGAGTAGCCTATGGCAGTGGTGGGCAGGTATGGGTAGCAGGTATATAGGGCATATGTTATGTGGGCGTATTTCCAACACAGGTGTATTTCATAAATGCAGCATTTTGAAATGCCAGGAGATACCGGTGACGTATCCAAATCATTGTTGTTTCGCATATCCAACAACATCACCTCATGTTGCAGCATGATAATGCACGCCCCATGTTGCAAGCGATCTGTACACGCATTCTGGAAGCTTGAAACATCCCAGTTCAGCTGCACAGCATACTCACCGACATGTCACCCATTGAGCATGTTTGGGATGCTCTGCATCGGCACATATGGAAGTCTGTACCTGTTCCTGCCAATAACCAGCAACTTCAAGACAGCTATTGAAGAAGAGGGACCAACATTCCACAGTGGCTGCTACAGACAACCCCATCAACTCTATACCTAAGGAGATGTGTCGCACTTCATGAGGCAAATGGTACGCTAATTCAGATACTGACTGGTTGTTCTGGAGTCCCTCTGGACTCCCCCTAATAAAACAAAACTGAAGATTTCCCAGAGTGGGCCTTTTTCTGTGGCCAGTCTAAGGCACACCTGTGCACAATCATAAAGGTCTAACTTCAGCATCTTGATATGGCACACCCATGGGTGGGGATGGATTGTCTTGGGCAGTTGAGAAGTGCCTTCACTATCACAGATTTAGACAGATTTCCAGAACAACAATATTTCAGAGAACTGAAGTTATTTTGGTGTATGTGGAAAATGTTTCACATCTTTGAGTTCATACTATAAAGACTGGAGCACAATAAAAGTGTTGCGTTTATATTTTTGGTCAGTGTATAATCCTGGAACGTCTTAAAAAGTTCAAGGATTTGAAGGACCACAAGTCATAACTGGAAAAACTGAAAGAGCTGAAACATTTTAATAGTTGAATGATTAAAATAGCTGAAAAATTGTGGAAGGAGTGAAGTGCCAAACTGGAGGCAGTTTGGAACAGAGGAGAGATAGTTTGGGGAGAATCTGGAGATTTAGGATAAACCAGTACTTTAAAGGTGAGGGGTTGTGTGTGGACTTGGGGGTGGGAGGGTGACCCTATCTATAAACTAATTTGCTTGTTTTTTTGTCACCAAGTGTGAAAAGGGTGATTATAAATTAATATTGATAATTAAATAAAACATTTCTGGTCTCTAAAGGGTGGATCAGGTGCTTCAAAAATGAAAAAATAAAATGAAATTTTTTTTTTCAAAATCATATGAGTGTGACAAAGCAGTGTCACAGTGTGAAGGAGAGTGCATAAAAGTGTTAAAGATAAGCCTCGCCTTCACAAAGGCAGAAGAAGAAACAACGTATTTCCCCCTCCCTTTCCTTTCACCCATTTGGACTAAAGCTCCTTTACACTTTTTCTCTGCAATAGAGATATTATATGTTCTATAGTCTTCTTAAGGGATAAGCTATTTGATTATAGCAGCAAAAACCTCCCAAGGCTGTTGTAATGTATTGACTTGACATGTAAATGGCTAAGTGTAAAAATTCGACTTGGGCCTCTTTCTGTATGGGGTTTTGCTTTATCTCTGCTAGATGGCAGCATTAGTTATCTGATTATGTCAGCCCTCTGTTTAATCTTAAGAGGTTACCCAAGTCCAGAGACTTCCTCTGAAATTATAAAAGTGAGGGGCTTCATATTATAGCATTTGTAAGCTATGAACTGGTGCTAAATCTGGGTAAAGTATTACCATTTGGTGTGAAGCCCTCCTTTAAGCTATGCACTAAAAATCATTTCCTGGGAAAACAAACCTCTTGGACTTGGGCCCCTTTTTAACTAACTGATTCAATTGTAAAGCAAACTTGGAGAGAAAAGTGATTGACAGGTTTTTTCTACAGTACTGACATCACTTAGGTGTTTCAGCACCCATCCCCATGTGAAGGTGGTTTGGGTGTGGACAATGATCCTACTTTTATAACACTCAGATCACGCCCAGTGCAAGTGGAGTGACATACAGTTGGAAAAATTGTTGGTACCCCCTCAGTTAAAGAAAAGAAAGTCCACAATGCTCAATGAAATGACTTGAAACGTTCAAAAGTAACAATGAATTAAAATGGATTGAAAATTAAATAATCAAAGTCAGCCAAAGAATTATTTAAAAAACAAACCAATGAAATAGGGCTGGACAAAAATGATGGGACCCATAACTTAATATTTTGTTGCACAAACCTTTTGATTTCTCAATCACTGCAATTAAAACGGTTTCTGTATTGTCACGAGCCTTCTGCACCTGTCTGCAGGTATTTTGACCCACTCTCACAGAGCAAACTGCTCCAGTTATCTCAGGTTTGACGCTGTCTTCTCCAAATGGCATGTTTCAGCTCCTTCCACAGTGGGGACAGTTTTCTTTTTGTTGTATGCTTCATTTTTAGTCTACTTAACAGAGCTGATGTGCCTTAACACAAAAGCTCCAGTTTCTGTCTCATGTATCCAAAGCGATTTTCCCAGTAGCTTTGTGGCTTGTCTACATTATATTTTGCAAATTCCATTCTTGGCTTTTTTATGATTTCAGCTGTCCTCTGGTCGCCTCCTTATGAAGTCCACTCTGGCTCAAACAATCCATTTAATGGTGCGATCTGACACTATGTACCTTGATCTAGAGTTCCTTTAGGTGTCTTTTGGAGGTTGTTCTGGGTTCTTGGATACAGTTCCAGTTTTATCCGTCTCCTCTCAATTTGTCATCAATTTTCCTCTTCCGTCACGCCCAGGAGGTTGGCTACTGTCCCGGTAAGTTAAACTTGAATAATATGCTGCCAATTGTCGTCAGCGGTGAACTTCTGGTTAAGAGATGGTTTATAGCCTACCTTTACCATGTTTGTCTATAATTTTGTTTCTATCGTCCTGGGGACAATTTTCCTTTCGCTTTCATCCTCGTGTTCAGTGTGAAAACACACCTTTTCGATCAAAATGAGCAACGTACTATTTGTCTTAAATAGTAGATCAATTGATTCTTGGATTTAAAACAGCTATGATGTCACTAAAGGACATACTCTGAGTTCATCATGACCCCTGCAATTAGGTTCCCAGTCTTTATGAGGTACTATCATTTTGTCCAGCCCTAGTTTGTTATTAGTTTGTTTTTTTCTCAAATAATTCCGTTAATCAACAACTCAAAAAGTAATTGGCTGATTTTGGATGACGAATTAAGGAATCTTAAATTAATAAAATTTTTAACTGCTTGTCATTTCCAGAGCATTGTGGACTTCTTTTCTTTTAACTGAGGCGTACAACAATTTGTCCACCACTGTATTATTGGTTTCATCAAAAAAATACTACTACTACTAATAATAACTCCTCTAAATATCCAAACTCTCTCTACCTCTGTACTCCAAACTCTCAGTGACCGTAATTTCACATCATCAAACGACCACATCATGAATGGAGCCTGCGGGATTGACTCGCGGCATAATCTTAATCACTTCATGAATCAGTCATGTGGTACAGCCAGGAGAGGAAGCTTCAGACGTCATCATCTTCAGCTCCTCCCTAAATGTAGGCGGTAGTCTTGATACGCTTTCTTTCACAGAAACTCTCTCCACTATTTCCGACACAGGTGCAGCATAGAAGCTCGACACAGAACGCATTCATCACTAATTCTCTGCTTCCGTTTGTGTGAAGAAGGAAGGGCACTTTTTCAGTTTTTTTTCCTGATTGTTACTGCTGCTTTAACGCTTACAATACTATTTAATTCCTTACAGCCACTGGCTTAATGCGTCACGGAACTGCAAGGATTTGCAGCAACAGTAGCAAATCTCAATGTGCCTCTAATACTGCCTCAGCCTGGCACCCTCAGGTCATGCACACTCTGGAGAAACACAGAGTTTCACCAGAGTAAGGAAGCATGAATATGAGGCACAGATAACTGCAATGACAGGCAACCGCAATTCTCAGACTCTGGTCCTTCTGTCGAAGGAAAAACTGTGGTTATACCACTCTTGGCCAAGTACTATAAGAAAAACAACACATTAAAGTCATGCTCCTCTAATCCAGACGGTGTCATCAGTAGCCAGCCTAAAGTTTTTTTTGTCCAGTTTCCATCTTTTGCTGCAGGGTTTTCTGCAGTGCAGCAACCATGCATAAACCGGGAATTCTTTGAGGCTACACAAACTAAGTCCCGAGAGGTTTGGAATCAGACCAAACGTTCAAGTTACTCTGCAGAAACAATGAGGACACACGCACAGATCTATGTATTGCTGTAGCCCTCTATCCACTTCAATTTGTCTCTCTCATCTAATGCTCCCTTCAAGATCTGCAAACATCTTCCTCAGGCTGCAGATGTAAAAATTAGAGGAAGTTTGTGAGCATAATGATGCATAATTAGCCAGTTAAGCGTATGTAATGAAGTTATGCTGAAATTTGCAAAGGCTAGTTGTCCAAAAATTTGACCTCCTTGTGAGAAAATTTTGATATATATAGGCACACACCAAAAAGCAGCTTACAACAAATAGTAGTAGTACTTTTTTAAGCTATTGGGAATTTTATAAACAGTAATCAGGTGTCCACTGTAACTATAGATGTTGCTCTAAAGGCACTGTAAAAAATCAGGCATCTTCAGCTGGGACCTTATGGACTGAAATGCTTTATTATGAAAGAAAAATGATCTAGCAAGTTACATCAAGTTTTAACCAAAACATCTTCTATCCTCACTGTTTTCTTATCTCAGTGAAAAAAACCTTCAACCTGGTCCGAACAGACCCCACTCCTGAAACTAGACAAGGTCACGAATGTGGTTGATTGAAGAACATTTTATTTCCTGAAGTTAAAGGGCTGTATTGTGATTTCAGGGGGCACTCAATAAAATGCATATATATAAATATATAAATATATAAAAAAAACCAAGGGGAAAAACAGAGATGGCGAAAAACGGACAGACTGAAAATGTCAAGGTCATTCTGCCAAAGTGATGTCTGAGTGGTGTGCCAGGCTGAGTGATGGGATGCGTGAGAAAACTGTGCGCGACATAGAAACAGATGGTGATGAGTGAGTGCCTGAGAGCAAAGTGAATCATCCTTGGTGCCACCTTTTCCTGTGCACTGTGACGACACAATTTGCTTTTATGCCTTATTATGGCAATCAGCCTTGAATTTTCTGTCAGATGCGAAACATTCAAGTCTCTGTTTAACTTGAATGTTACATGAAAGAAACAGGAAGACATGCTGAATTAAACAGCTGTGTGAAAAAGTAAGTGCATTAGATACAAATTTTGATTTTTCACAGATTTAAGCAAACCCATTTTTTAACATTAAAAAATAAAATAAACTGAAAGCGTGTTGTGAAATAACTTTTTGGATTTTTTGGGGGGAATACTCAGTGGAAACTGTTGTCAGGACAGATTATGAAAATATCAATGCCAGTAGATCTGGCATTGATATTTTCATGTCCTGACAACAGTGTCTGTGTCAAGACAGGAACCATGAAGTAGAGCAGTGCTTTTCAACCTTGTTTGAGCTATGGTACACTTTAAAACCTTGACAAAAATCCCGTGGCACACCAGTATCCTAAAATAAAGAAAAACAGAGAAACTCAGTCTGTATTATAATGACCCAGCCACAACATCACTATAGCCAAACTGCTAATAAAGCGGCTTCATTGACAGCTGTCTGCACCCATACAAGATGACCCCAGGTAGTCTCTGAGAGGAATAGAAAAAGGGAGAGAAGCAGTGTCTTCTTTTCAGCATTAATGCCCTTTTAATTGAATACACCACAAACAGCCAAACAGCATGGACGTCATTTGTGTTCCCAGCCCTCTCACTCATGGTTTTCACATCATTCCCCACTTAGATTAGTTTATTTCAAACGTAAAACAAATGAAAAAGTCAACACACAGTGGTTTAAAAGACATAAATAATACAGTGTGCTAAAGGAGGGTTGAAGAGAAATCTTTGTCTGATCCCACCCCTTTACAAAAACCTGTGATGTACATATTCAACACGCATATTGCTATTTACAGATAGTTACAAAACTTTCACAGTACAATTCTGCATTGCAACTGTGCAAAAGTGACATTTTTTGTTTGATTAATCGTTTCTGACCCTATACAGTACTATAATTCCCATGAGTCTTAGGGGCTGAAGGCGGGGCTAACCCCAGGTCACAGTATTGATCTACAGCCCTCTACAATCTCACATGCATTTTTGTGATATCAGACAGAAAAATCTTGGAAGCTGCAGCTGTTTTTCTAAAAGATGTAATAAAGTGTTAAAAGACGAAAACTATGTTTGATGTGTGTTTGTTGTGGTTTCAGACGTTTAATATGACAACCTACGTAAGTTTAACCCAATACATCATGGGAGATGAAGTGCAAACAGCCCCCGAACGCAGAAAGACTAGTGTCTTGAGTGCTTTCATTGTTTGTCTAATTTCTTTTCCATGGTCTGGATACCTGGATTCTGTGAAAGCTACACTGCTAAAGACTTGTTTTTTAGATGTTATTTTTTTTGAACTGAGAGATTTTCTGAGCTAAATTGGAACAAGGAAGTGAGGACTTTAACCACTTCTGATTGGTCAGAAGTGGTTAAAAACGTGTGATTAAGTCTCCAAGAATGATTGGTGGAGACAGTTAAAGGGGCGGGACTTTTCAGAAAACAGTTATAGCTGCAGCTAAATCGTCATATTGCCATCCTTATCAAAATGTCTTTATTAGAATCAAATAAACACAAAGAAAAAATTATTTTATAATCTGAGATATTCCTAACTACTCAGTGTTTTATCAGGGCCTGTTTGGATGAACAAAGAGCTGATAGCCTGGAATGATAAATGTTTTTGGATCAGTTAATGAGGGCAATTCCCATGGCACAATTGACCATCTCCCACGGCACACTTGAAAAACACTGAAGTAGAGAATGAACTGGATTCATGGTATGTCCTTTAAATTGTTGTGTTTGCAGTCATCACAACGGAAGATGCTGGTTTTGAACTCAGACCGCTGGAAACTATGACCTCTTTACATTGGAAGTGATGAATTTTGATACAGCAAATACATTACAAAAAATTAAATTAAAATTACATTTATCTTTTTATTGTTTCTAAATAACGTAAATAAACTGTATTGCCTAACAAATAGAGAAAAAGCATTTTTCTTTTTAAAACATGAAAGGAAAACAAAAGGTTTTGGGGGTAATAAATCTTTTTATTTATTTTTTTTGCCACAGATTATAGATTCACCCAGAACTCTTGCATCATATACTGCAGGTTCAACATAGATTCAAGTTGGTTATTTTCCAAAGGGACAATTTTAAAGAGAACTATTTCTTTTAGTTGATCAATAAATGAATGAACAATAGATGTCAGAATAAAACTAAAAGAAATAAAAAAAGAAATTACATTAAACTAGTGGCACAAAGGTGCAGAAACTAATTCTGGCTGAGGCTGAGAAATCCTTGATATTTAAAATATTATATTATATTATATTATATTATATTATATTATATTATATTATATTATATTATATTATATTATTATATTATATCATATCATATCATATTATATTATATATATTATATTATATTATATTATTATATTATATTATATTATATTATATTATATTATATTATATTATATTATATTATATTATATTATTATTATATTATATTATTATTATATTAAAGCACAGTGATAGGTTGCTGCATGGGGCCTGCAGACAAAACACAACCTTTTTTCTCCTGACTGAGACACGGCCTTCTGGTGAGGGGTTGTTAAGTCGTATTGATCAGAAGAAGCCTTATCAGACTGCAGCAGCTGTGTCAGGGTTTTTAACACTGCTTTTAGTGTTCAGATACAAGGCATGTTGTCAGACAACAGAAAGACTAACAGGTACATCTCACTATGTTAGAATGTTGTGAAAAAGTTATTTTTTTGTCTATTAGTTGGCTAAATTAAAATGTGTTTTCTTTGGTACTATTATTTGTAAATTTCCAACAGTTATATCTTGTCATTTTGATGACGATGACCTACAGATAACAAAAAAAACTAAAATGCAGTGTCTCAGAAAATGAGAATATCAATTCAAAATGATGAATAAAGGATGTTTTAGCAAAAATGTCAGGATTCTAAAAATTGAGTTGGATTTCCACAAAATCAGTTCTCAGTTGGGCTTTCTTTAGTATGAATTCCTTCTCTCTTCCTCCAGTCCAGGGTGAGGCAATAAAGGCTGCATTCCTGCTTGTTTTCCAACAAACCCTGTTGTTGCATATTCTGACTAGCTGGACATACGTGATCCAGGCCATATGTAGGGAGAAGGGCAAGATGATTTAGAAAGCCTGTAGGGACACTGTCCTTCAAAGCCCCCCTGCTACAGAATCTGAGACCTTGATTCCAAATTATATATTATAATGATCCAATCACCAGAATAATTCATCTTGAAGTTATTTCAAGTATCACTTCTATGTGAAAAAATAAACACATTTGGATTTGTAACAAAAGTCTGATAATTGAGAATAATTGTGTCTGCCCAAATGCTTTGCTCTGTATAATGCCATTTTGAAAACTATAGATCTTATCTTTAGTATTGCTTGTGTCTTTAGTCCAGATTTTGCCTCCATTTGAAGCTCAATGCAGTTTAATTAACAGCTCTGCAGAAAATGCACCAGAAGACAAGACTACAGCAAAGGACTTCTGTTGTCTGTGGATGTATTTTATCTGAAACTTTCATTTAAATGTGTGAAAAAGTAAATTTAAAAAAAATAATGAACCTGTTCATTAGTTCGCTCTAATCTAAGTTTGACTTTGCTTGAACCATAATAATTTGTCCTCATCCCTTCATCTTTAAAAGTGCTGTCATAGTCTGATTGTAGTCTGTGTCATTTCTCTCATTTTGTGCTGCTTAAAGAAAAAGAGTTGCCCTTTTAAGAGAGTAGAAATGTAATTAGGCTCATAAGGAGGCTGGGAGTGGAGGAGCAGACCTGGTTAGGTCAGATGAAGTGATTGAAGGTGGCATTGGCTGCTCTCTCTTCCTAATTCTGGATCACTCTAAAGAGCATGCCCCCCCCCCCTGTCCACACTACTGTCTGTTAATGCACTGTGGTCCCTATAACTGGGTTCTTTAGTTGATGCACCACTTTTTAACCCCATTGCACCAAAATCCATAAAATTCATATTTTACAAATCACAATATCAACTGATGTTTGCTTGACTTAAAAGCCCCAATACTTTTGTTTTTATAGTTTTTACGTCAACAGTGTTTAAGATCTGAGAAACTCTTTTTATTTTTAATTAACCTACCCAAACATACAATTTTTTTAAAATGCTCCACTTGTTACTTTTTTTTATTTAAAAAAACAATCTAATATTTGGTTTTTCTTGCCCGTTGGACATTACTAGATCTATTTATTATATCAAATATTTATTAAAAAATAGGTCAAAGTCAAAGTGAACTTTAATGTCAATCTCACAATGTAACATACATTAAGGCAGCGTTTTTCAACCAGTGTGCCGCGGCACACTAGTGTACAGTGGAAGATGGGTCAAGGTGTCAGGGAAATTGCCCTCATTAACTGATCTAAAAACATTCTCATCTCCAGGAAATCAGCTCTGTGTTCATCCAAACAGGCCCTGATAAAACACTGAGTAATTAGGAATATAAAAGACCTTAAAATTGAGCTTTTTCATTGTGTTGCAGAGCTTTTAATTCCATTAAAATATTTTTTGATAAGAATGACGCAACATGATGCATCTGTGCTATATAATAGCTTGTGGAAAAGTCCTGCCCCTTTAACTGTCTCCGCCAATCATTCTTGAAGGCTTAATCACATGTCATCAGTCTGACCAATCAGAAGTGCTTAAAGTCTTCACTAACTTCCTTGTTACGATTTAGCTCATAAGTCTCTCAGTTCTAAAAAAAATACCAGCTAAAGCCTGCCTTAGGGCGGTGCAGCTCACACAGAGTCCGGTGTGCAGACCTGTGGAACAAGTGAACAAAACAATAAAGCTCAGAGACGCGAGTCTTTCTGCCCTTTTTCGCAGTTATCACACTACATCTCCCATGATGCATTGGCTTAAAGGGACAGCGCACAATGAGTCGCCCTTGTGAAACGTCTTGAAACCACAACAAACAAACTAACAGTTTCAAAATTTTCTAAGAGTGAGATTGGGGGGGATGTCGATCAATACAGACCATGAATTTTTTTTTTGGATGCTGTGTGCCGTCATGATTTTGTCATATAGTGCTGTGCCAAAAAAGTGCTGAAAACACTGCATTGAGGGACGTACACGCGGCATTCAAGCGAAAGGACTTTAATCAGAATCTTTTAATATGATTGGAGGAGTGCAGTCGGTCTGTAGTCGTCGACCAAAGTGACGGTTTTGATGAACAGAATGAACAGAACCAAAAACAGAGAAGGTTCAAAGACTCTCAGACACTGAACACAAGAAGGCCACGCCCTATACAGGACCTTAATGAGAAAGTAAATGTTTGTAGTAAATGTTTCAGCCATCTGCGGAATATTGCTAAGATCAGAAATATACTTTCTAAGAGTGATGCTGAAAAACTCATTCATGCATTTGTTACGTCGAGGCTGGATTACTGTAACTCCTTGTTAGCAGCGTGTCCTAGGAGTTCCTTAAGAAGTCTCCAGCTTGTCCAGAATGCAGCAGCTAGATTGTTAGCTGGAACTAGCAGAAGAGATCACATCACTCCTGTGTTAGTTTCGCTCCATTGGCTCCCAGTTGATTCCAGAATCAAGTTCAAGATCCTCCTGTTAACTTATAAGGCCTTACATGGAATGGCCCCGTCCTATATTAAGGACCTCATAGTCCCTTACCATCCAATCAGAACACTTCGCTCACAAAATGCAGGACTGCTTGTGGTTCCTAGAATTAGTAAAAGTACGGTTGGAGGTAGAGCGTTTAGCCACCAAGCCCCTGTCTTATGGAATAAACTCCCAGCTCATGTAAGAGAGGCCGACTCAGTTTCTACATTTAAAGATAGACTGAAAACATTCCTCTTTGGACAGGCTTATTGTCAGACTAGTTAGTATTCAGAGATTATTTAACTTAATGTTAAGTTGTTTAAATTAAACTTAACTATTTCTTTTAAAAGGCTGCTAGAAGTTGAAGCTGGGGTAACTATGGTGCACTGGGGTTCTGTCTTCTTTTCTTTTCTACTTCTACCCTTCCTCTCCTCCATTCCTGATCATAATTTATCATTTAGTTCTCCATGCCTCTGTCTGGTACAGTGCGATTCATGTATTGTCCCTCTTTTCCTCTCCCCTCCTGGGGAGTGGGAGTGCTTCCAGACTCCAGTTGACTCATCCGTGCTCAAGTTCCTGACCGTCTACCTCGCCTGCTCCCGCTCCTACACCTGGCTGTGGTTCCTGTCTCCGGCTCATCTCTGGCTCGTCTCTGCTCTGTACCTGACCGAGTACCTCGTCTTTGCTCCTGCTCCTGGCTGTGGTTCCTGTCTCCAGCTCGACTCGCGCCTTTGACTGTCCCCACAACCACGACTGGATGAAGCTCGTCTGCTGGACTTTTATATATGTAGTTATAGATTTAGATGAGTTAATTCTTCTCTAAGAGTTCTGGTACATCGCCTGTCCGTCCTGGGGGAGGATCCCTCCTTCATGTGGGCACCCCTGAGGTTTCTTCGTTTCTTCCGGAATCCGTTTTTTTTTGGGAGTTTTTCCTTACCGCGAAGGGGGGTCTAAGGGCAGGGATGCCAGTATAGCTTAGTCAGTTTGTTAGTCCATTTTTGTATTTTCCTATTGAACTCTCTGTATTCATGATCCTTTTGAGTTCATGTTTTACTTCGAAGCCCATCGAGACGACTGTTGTTGTGATTTTGGGCTATACAAATAAAATTGAATTGAATTGAATTGAATCTCTATGACTCATCCATTAAAGAGACCCATCTGCAGGATTCTCTGCACAGCAGAGCAGCTTCACTCCAGTGTTTCCTAAATCTTCTTAAGGCCTTTTGGAGATAAACAGGGCTTACCTTGTGCTAACACTCACAGATACAAACTAATCATCTTGGATCTTGCCTTGCACTTTCAAATTTCCACCTGACATCCTTGTTGACACCTTTTCTTGTAAATACATCACAATAATATCACTTTCATTACTTTCAGCTCCTTTTTTGAATTTTTATTTTTAAGTAAGCTGCTTCAAGAATGAGTGACTGTCTTTAGGAAGGTTTTTAGATTAAAAGTAATACAGTTTTTTGTGTTTTAACATGTTCTTATGGCATTTTCTCGAGGACACATAAAAAAAAAACAAGTTTAAAATTGCATTTGGAGTATTTCTTTATTCAAATTGTTGTGAATTAAGAGCACACGAAAATGCAGTTTAAAAAAGATTGTACTTGCGATGTAGAAAATACTACACTAAGTTCCCTGCTCCAGTCCATTCTGATGCATCCACTTGTAGGCAACTTAATCCATGTACGCCTTTGTTTTCCTCATCTGAGCTGGTATCTGGTATAAATAGTATGGCTGGATAGGGGCAGTATTGCTTGCCACTTTTTTTGCACCTGGAATGCTAGGTTGGGGTTGTAAAGGGCCGTAAGCTAGCAGGAGAGAGTGTAAATAGATGTGTGATGGGTGATGGGAGGTGGGGGTGGGCCTGCTCCTCGCAAACAGGCCACCCAACAACTCGAAGGCAAAAATTCTAATGAACTTCTAACGCTCTGCAGAAACTATGTCCTAGAAAAGGACTTTTTGTTTAATATTGTCTAAAAATGGCATAACCATAATAACTAAAAGAGTACTGAGAACGCTTTTAGAATAGATCAAAACATGATTGCTGTGGGACTTTAATGTTTTGAAGCTGGTGAAAAAGGTCCAAACAGGAACCAAGATACTGATTTGAAAACCTCCATGAGGTCCTTTTCCTTCTTTTTGACTTTGATATCCATCTATTCCCTTTTCTGTTTTGGAGAGCTCACCTGAATCGGGCACGCACCTAACAGCAAAACAGTAGTCACTGAACTTAAGCATGTGCTTAATGCTGAATCACTGTGGCAGAAGGAATTCATGCTAATGAGCTCCTCAGCAAGACTCTAAAAGCACAGTCTAGACTCCCAGCCTTCAGGAACCTTTGACCTACTTGCAGCATTAGAAAGCAAACGTACTGTTGTCAGTAAACGTGCATCTCTTCGTGGTGAGCAGTTGCTCATAGTAGATGTTTTGTCAGAGAAGACATTCATCTTCTCATCTCTGGCTTGCTGTAGACTGTGCTGATGTGGAGAAGCAGGTGGGAGGGGTGATGTGTCAGAGACTTGCAGTCACCTTTGCTTGCATGCATGTGTGAGTGTGTGGAGCATAACAATGTTTCCCTGTCCTAGAAACCAAAGACCTTTATTACTCAGGGGAAATCTATAGTCTCCTGGGGTACATTTTCAGCGTTGCTGTTTGAGCACTGACTGTTGATAGTTCTCTGCAATTTCTCCAAAGTAATTGCACTGTTTTGTCCCCTTTCCCCTTTGCTTTACCCTCAACCATATGCTAATAATGCTGTGCTTTCTTACATACATTTTCTTTCCTGATAAATCTCCCCTCTGATTGCTCTTTCTCTGTCATTCTTGTCTTCCACCTCCAGACGAGGGACAGACAGTTTGCTTCAATCCTCCTGAGCTGGCGGGCCAGCGTTTGGCGGAAGTAGGCATGCAGCTGAGACTGGACTGCCACCAAGGCCTCGGCTACTGGGACTACCTCTTCTTCATCGCCATTGGTTTCGTCATCTTCTCGGCCGGCACGGTGTCGGCGTGGGTGATGGGGATCCTTATGGTGCTCTATGAGCGCTACACCAAGAGGAAGAGCGAGGAGGTCGACAGCGACGACGAGGACCAATGGGGTGGAGGTGGGGGAGGCGTCTGCGGGGTCGGAGGAGGGAACCAGGGGAACGGGGATGTGAGCAAGCCTGGCATGCAGGTGTGACAGGCTGATGCGATACAACAGGACGACAAATAACAAGCGAGGGAGCGGAGAGGAACCAGAAGTGATGGGAGGAGTGTGACATCAAATGCTACGCTCTGAACTAAGATCTGCCTGTCTGTCTTTGTTACAGATTTTAGATATCACAGTATTCTCTTTAACATTTAGGAAGGTGAGTGTGTGCGGCTGTGCGTTGGCGTGACTGTGAAAGAGAAAGGGAGACAGAAAGACAGCAATAAGGACGACAATGCCTTCACTTCAGGAGAACAGAATGACCTCTGGGTTTATCAAGAGCAATAATCCTGCACACACACACACAAAGGGCGTGGAAGAACCTGCATACACTGTAAAGTGCTCTTTTGCAACACATTGCAAATGATGAAAATAACATGACATGATGTATGAGTGGCACATCCAACGACACACATCCGAGACTGACACAGAGAGGATGTGAAGAAAGCGATGCCTTATCTATCCTGCAGTAGAAATGGGAAAAACTGGTACATTTCAGTTGTTCAATGTCCCTTTTTTCCTCCCTGAATGCCTTAAGGCAACTCACTTGAAATAATCAACAGTCACTGTTGTCACTAATAGATGAAATGTGTCCGAAACGCACACACAATTCAGTCAAAACCGACACAACAAAAAGACAAAATAGTGTGAATGTACACGAAAGGAATGAAAGCAAGGATTTTAACTATTGAACAGAACTAACAAGATCGGGGATTGATGGTCTCACCCATACATCGCTCCTTCTTTTTAAAGAATCCCTGAGGAGGTTTCTTCTTGTAGTGCGAGTACAGCAACAGTTCCTGTCTGCGAATGAACACTACAAAAAACACAAACATATCAACTTAAGGAACATGAATGTAAGAATGTCCTCAAGGATTAAAAAAAAAAAAAAAAGGAAAAAACTTCCATGGGGTACCTTACCAGTAACCCAGTACCATCCCAAAGCTTTCTCATCTCACTCTTTGTTTGGTTTTCGCTTTGCTGATGCAGAATTTCACCCAGTTACCACAGCTGGATGAGGTTAGCAGAAAACAGCAAAAATCGAGTTGTCAATTTGTAGAAAAATAAAGTTAAGTTCACCTTAAGCTACACCTTAAAAAAACCATTGGAAATCAGAAAGAGCTTGTCAAGAAAATGAGTTTGTTTTCTATTAGATGAAAGAGTCTGATCATGTCCTTTAACCCTTTAACACTGTGTTGATATTTGTTCGTCTACCATAACTCTTCAATCATTTATGCAAATAACGTAATTCTAGCCTTGCACCGATATGCAACACTTTACAGTAGGGAAGTGCTTATGCAATTAACGTAAATAAGCTGATTTTGTTTAGGAGAAAAGCGGCTTTGCCCCGTTCTAGCGTTGCAAAGCCACTATGAAAAACAGCTTTTCTACGCATCAGAATCACCTGATTCATGTTGATCGCGTAACCCGAGTTACGGTGTGTCAAAGAGCTTTTGTTATTTATGTGTCACCGGCGACATGCACGGTGTTAAAGCGTTAAACCACCATTACACATTGCGACAAATGCTTCTGACAAGGCTTAACCATCCCAACTTCTTCAGTAGCTTGTTGAACAAATTCTTTCATTTTTAGTCCTAAATGATCACAGAAACAGCTAACATGAAAAGGGAATTTTGGGTCCTGATTGATGTAACGTCACACAGGCTGTGAGGCTAAAACCTGTTCTGTCTGTTCACCTCATTTAAAGCAGTCATTTAGTCTGTAACTGACATTGCGCAGAGAAAAGCATGTGTGTTGGCACTTCTCCCTAAAACAGCAATAGTGAGATAAACCAAAATGACACAATCTAGTTCCATTGTGCTTCTGCAGTGCTTCTCTTCAGTTGGACTTTTCAACACGACATTTCACTTGCGGAGAAAATGATCCAAAAAGTCATCTTGCTTTTCACCATCTCCCGGGTCTGCTTCTCAGTCTGGTGTTAAATTCCTCTTAAAGGTCATTCCCCCGCAGGCAAAAGTTTTCCCACAATGACACCCAGTGACTGGCATAACTTGTGTGTACTGTGTTTATGGCCGACGTCAGGTTTTTGAATGGCTGTGGTCAAAGTTTGAGCCGCTCTGCAGCTTCTCACCTACAGCTCCAACACGCTGCGGTGGTAATGGTCTGGGTTCACGGTGGCGACACTACAGGAGCCAAGCACTCATTGAGGACTCCACAGAAAGTGACTGAACGTTGATCTGAACATAACTCATGTTGCAGTAAATAAAAAAAATGCTGCAGTTGAAAGGTGCCAGTCCAGAAGTGGAGCCTTTCTGGTCATGTGTGCGTGTTGGGGTTTGTGTGAATGAGTGCGTTTCACCGAAGCAGAGCTTTCATGAAGCATTTCCAAGATCTCCATGATCGTCCCCCACCCTGCTCCACTTATGCCATGTCCATCACTTAACAGTGTGGAAGGAGGACATGATGAGGGGCAAACTTGTGATAGAAGTGACGCGAAGAAAGAGCAGGGTCACTAAGGGAAGCAGGCATTCAGTAGCTTTGTTCATTGATGGTTATGATCCGAGTGGATTAACGCAGCATCTGAGAGCAAAAAGGGTTTAACTCAGCAAAATTAATTTTCACAAAGTCTGTGATTGGTCCTTGAAGAGAGAATGTCAATCCTAATTCCAGTTAAATGTGTTGAGCTACGTTCACACCGGCCTCAGAATCACATGTTCAAGAGACCACTTCCAAGGAAAAGTCATTTCAGGCTTCCGTTTTTTCAAAACCCTCACGTTCACACTTGCTATGCCCATTTTTAAGACTGTTCTCGGGTTCTACGTACAAAATGTGTGTCTATTGAACATGAGTTGAAAGTTAAACCAGTTGAACTTTAACCAATCAGGGACTCGGATTTGGTGGCGACTTATGGGTAGCATCCCATTTAATTAATGAGAGTGCCAACCGTTTAAAAATTGTTTGAGAAATTAACACTTGCGGTTTGTGTCCGGCTGGAATTCTAGGACACCAAGTCTTTTATTTATCGGAATAAAGCCGTGAAATAAAAACCCTAGAGCAAGCTTGGCGAGATTTGCACCACTTCGACTTTCCGCACCGAGCTTCTTCTAACTGTACGTTGATATATGCGTTAGGATCGGGTAGTGAGAGTCCAGTGTGACCACCATATGCTAATAGCACGTAAAAGAATGCACTTTTAGCGTGTTCTCGAACACGTCATATGTCCGCAGAATTAGGTTGGGTAAATTAGAGATTTGTGCTTGTTATTTTTAAGCCCATTATCTCCAAATTGATTTGTGCATTAGTGCTCTGCATGCTTGAACCCCATACAATACAGCCCTATGTTTTTACCTCTTCTTCATTAAACTAACGGTTTCAGCAGAACACTGAGGAAGTCGATGTTCTCCCAGCATCCAACACAATCAGACTCACCCGATGAGCAACAAAATATCTGGAGTTATTACACATCAGAAAACGTTCCACTCCCACTTCACAACCACATTGACTTTGGGTTTTTGGGTTCATTTTCCCACATAAATACACACATCCCTTTATAAATGCTTTACGGCCGTAACCTCCATATTGGTCCTCCACCACTGAGGACTTCAAACTGATTTTTACACACCTTCACTTGTCCTTCAAATCTCTTCCTAGTCTTGGTAAAATTTTTGTTTCTGTTAGTGTCAAACCAGCAGAGATGTTTGTATTTTGATGCAAAAGTCTGCCACGGACACAGTTTCCTCACATCGCCAAACAGCTGTGGATGGTCACAGCGTCTTCCTCCTTCATGGTGGTACTGCTCCGTTTGTTCCACACTAGTGAGCTTTAAGAGAACAGAGATATGGATAAAAATGATTGAGAGCATGTTTAGAAAGGGTCCCTATGTGTAGTGACAGCTACTGTGAGCATAGATGACCCCTACCAGTATGATGCTGGGGTATGCAGCTGCTTGGCCACAGCTATTTATTACATGAAGCTCCCACCACAGGGTTTAGCCCCCTGTTAGCATGAAACTCTTCAGTTCTTTAATGAGAAGATTATCTTTGACTTTAGGAAGTCACAAACATCTCAGCTGAGATGTTCACTTATTTGAGACATTTTTCAAAAGGGCTACTCACAGTTGAACATAGAGAGGTGAAATTTCCTGAGCTGTCTTAATGTTAAGGGGTGTCCTGCAAGTCAACTGGTTCTTCACAGTGGAAAACATTCAAATCCTTGTTTATTATACACTGGTGGTAATTGGCCCCGATGGAATACCTAAAATGGGCGATAACCAGGTGTGTACACACAGTCCATCTTAGTGTACAATGTGTCTCTCACATTGTGTGGTTTGATTTATCAGACTTTGCCATTCGCAAAATGTTCCGTTGTGGAAATATGAGAGCTGCTTTATCTCCATCAGAAACACACAAACAGGAATCAAGTCATCCCTTGCTGTCAAGCACACAAACATGCACAACGAAACTCAAGGGCACAGCTAAAGTAAGAGACGCAGGCCTGAGAACATTAACACTCCTGTTTTGGTCTGTCCTACCATGCATCGCTACGCCCCACCGTCCTCCATCCTCAATCTGACACCGTCATCAGCTTTCACACAATGCCAGCACAAACTCTTGACACACACCTGGACCCATAATTCACCTGCTAAATCTTTAGGCTGTCACTATCGGGCCATTTACTCAAAGGGAAGCTTAAGGGATCTGCAGATTGCTGGGTTTCCATCCTTCTTGAGTTACATCATATTCATAGAAAGACATGTGACCTACAAGATCAGGACCTCAGCTGCATGCCTGGACTGGACCGGGCGCCCGGTGTTCCCTGTTGGGAGAGCGTTGCTGTTTTGTTTGGTTTACCAAAATGAGCTGTTTTAGTTTTTTACTATCAGTAAGTAGGAAAAAGGTTAATGGGTCAGTCAGGACAAGCAATGGGTAAACTGGATAGACTGTGACAAAACATATTTGCATTTATTTCACAGGTATGTGTGTAGGCCAGTTTAGAACAATGTGCCTCACTGGGACCTACATACAAATTATAACTCAAAGTGTAAATCTGATTAATCTTGACTGAACAACTTAAGTTAATCAGTTAGCACTCCTGAACTGAAAACAGTTTCAGGTTAAAATGTTGAATTTCAAAGTGTTTTATTGAGGGGTTGATAGAGGATCAAAGACAGACCAGTAACTTGTCTGTTATTTCTGGAAAAAAAACTTTTAGAGGAACATAAAAAATGAATTCAAAACTTTAAATGTATTAGTTGAAATCTTTAATGACAGTGGTAATCCAAGAAGGACTAATTCAAATGAGTCATATATGAAGGAAGCAACGTTTTAGCACTTCTCTGACCTCTCATTTTCTCCTGTCACATACAGTTGGTGGGTGTTTCTGAATGTGAGTTCAGATAATTCACACATCACTGCACAGAGGAAGAAATATCGTGTTTACTTGTCTTCAGAAAAGCTGTGATGGTTGATGATAAAGCTGCAGATTGGATAAGTCCTTGAGGTTGATTGAATCCGTTCTTTTTGTGCACACAGCATGTAAGGGGTTTTCTGACCCAGACTGATACTGAGCCTTCTCACTGACTAAGATTTTTATATAGGTTTTGTACAAAATGTATAGTTAGCAATAAAAACTTTACAGGATAATTTTGCTTTTATTAAAGCTGATAGAACAGGTTTAAAGAAGGTTTTAAAGAATTCTATAGCTGGCAACTGTGAAATAACTACAGTTAAAGCCCAATCACTTGGCATCTAATGCCTCTTTAAAAAAACAGAATAAAAACTAACTTTTCAACCTCATCACATTTTGATCCATTTTGGCTCTATAAAACCCCCACAAAAAATAGTTATAGCTTTTGTTTTCATATGCTCTTTATTTTAAATGTTGTGCTTTATTTGACCTTTGTAGCCTTTTCCTCACAAATACCTCTTTCAGTTCAGATATTTCTGATTTTGAGTAAAAACGGGTTAAATTAAGTTTGCATCAGCAAAAACTAAAGATCTCAATCTTTGAGAAAAACAGAAACAGGTCATCTTTTAAAAGAATAAACTCCACTTAAAGTCTTTGAACTGTGTTTATCAAATCCACATATAAACTTGAACAGGTGAACTAAAAATCAGTTCAGTGGTCTTTGACTTGTTTCTTGACAGATTGTACGCTGCTTTTCTGCCTCCAAAAATCTTTACTTTGCATTGCAAGCACACTGTCCTACACTTTAACTCAAGATCTAAAACTTTAAGTTAGCAAACTGACAGCTGAGTTTCTCCATCTTTTTTAACCAGATTTCTCACAGAACAAAAGTTAAATTAAAAAAACTAATAACAGTAACACACCCAGTTTTCAGAATTCCTCCCTCAGATATTTCGTGTGACAGCTACTTCATCTTCCAGTTGAGGGAAACCCAACTCCAGGTCTTCACTCTGTGAAATACCTGAAAGCTTCACTCAGCTGTTTTTCCATCAAAACAAACAACCTTCTCTGTAGTTTCTGAGCAGTAGCTCCATCAGGATTCTCTAGATTGAAATCAAACACATGAACTTGTTCACAACTGTTCTTTGTGATGTTTTGGCTGAGCTGCTCAGCTCCTCTCAGTAAAAAAAAGTTAGAAACATTTCCAGGAAGCCATTTTTCCACCACACAAACTTGCATCCCCCTTTACCAGTGACTAATGTGAAGCCCATGACCTTTCTCTTTCTTCCTTCCCCTCTTCTTCCCACTGCTTAGCTGCTCTGCTCACATCATCAGGTTGTAATCCATCAAACGAGCCTCCACAGTCCCGCCTGCTGGATCTCGAAGGTTTCTGAAAGTTTTCTGACTGCAGACTAACACACTGACGCAGACAGACTGACAAACTTACAGACGGGTGCAAGGAACACAAAAACCCAAAAGCACAACCGCGAGGTGAGAGCCAAAACATTTTGGGTTCACACAACTATCACTATGCAGCTCTCTGTGTGTGTGTGTCTATGTGTGTGTGTGTGTGTGTGTGTGTGCGTGGTTCAGTCTGATCTAAACCCTTTATTTCCCTGAGGGCGATGTTGGAGGGAGAGCATGAAGCACATAGTCCATCTAATGCAATAAGTCAATACTACATCCCATCATTGCACACACAGCACAAACTGCCTTCCAGGGAAAAAAAAATATGAACACTTATTCCTTTTTGTAGATTCCTCCCTTTAAACAGTTTTGCTTCACATGCAGTATCCTTTGCACTTGTTTGAACAACAGTGAGCCAAGCTGCAGAAGATCAGATGCTCTTTAAAAAAAACACTTGTGGATTGTTAAATGCTGTGCAGGCAAAGGAAAAGGCTTCTGCATCACTTACAGGTTTTGCACTATAACAGTGCCCACACAACACTTCCTTTCATGACAGTGATTCTGTAGATGACTGTGTTGGATCAGAGGAGTGCAGCATGCCAGGACCTACTTCCCTTACTCACTTTAGAATAGGCAGAAAATTCCAAAATGATCAGGATGAGTCTTATTCTGGAAACACTCCAACTGACTTTTCAGCAAATGGTCCTTGAGAAAACATTAGGATTCTAATAAATCAAAATCAAGACAAATATACCCCTTTTGAACACATTTTGAGCTCTTGAAATTTAAATTCTGATAAAAAAAAAAGCTTTTCAAGTTTAAAAAAAAAAGTTCATTTCACATCCGCTGAGTACACTGTGTAATAAAGCAGGACGGTGTGCTGAAAATGATCTTCAGACTGAATTCTACAAAGGTCAGTAGATACTGTATGGAACACTAAAAGACAACTGGGTTTCAACAATTCTGTTCCTTTTCCAAAAAATCAGCCAAGTGAGGAGTCTGAATTGGGTTTGATGCTGTGAATCGGGCTGAAGCCTATTCTGCAGACCCAAACTTCTACGAATCATTGAAGTTAAAAATAAAAGGGTCAGAAGAGCAGAAATGTTTCACAATTAAAGGACAATGACCCTATGCTTGAGAACCACAATGCACACTCAAAGACATATTCCTGAGAAGAAAACAAAAGCCTCCACCATCTTCACAACCATACATCCGTGCCTGGTAATTAGTGAGCTCCAACCTATCCTTGCCACAACACATTCAAGCAAAACATTACTGTGCAATTTCCTCTGTGTGACTGGCAGTTCTGGCTATGTGAAACTGCAGTAACTTATATTAAGTAATTTTGGATCTTTTACTATCAATTAAAATCTTGGAGTGATGTTTAAATGTTGGCGTTGATCTCATTATTTACTCTAAACTTGTGTTGTGTGTTTTTTTTGTGTCTTGTGGTGATATAACCCAGTAAAGCCCACTACATCCAAGTATTGACAGAAAATTCATATTTTTTGGAAATTAGGATTTTTTTTTTATCTTTGATAAAATCCACAGAAAATGTTGCACTATCAATTTTTATGATACTGTAACGTCTGGCTAGGCGTAATGAAAAGTTGGAGACCGCTGTTTCCAAATGTGAAGCCTTCAATGTACGGTAGTCGGACGCAACCACGCCAAGCACAGCACAAAACGGAAGTCTTGCATCAGTTTCAGATAGAAACATTTTGATATGAGTGCTCGGGGAGGAAGGGGAGGGGGGAAATCACCTTATTTACTAATGTTTGAATTTGATCCCAACATTTCTAACATGGTGAAACTGTATTATATCAAAAAATCATTATCGACACATTTTGCATTTTAACAATAGATTAGTTATTCTCACCAAAAAATTTATGAAAATTAGCTAAACTTTTCCAGCCAAAAGTGTTATTGAGATTCAAAGGAGGCAGCCATTTTGAAATAAGCAGAGAGAGAAAAATTCTACTTCCCCTAGTGGAAAAATAATGAACTACAGAGCAGAAAACATGGACCAAGTGATACACTTTACAATGTGTTTTTAGGGGTGGTTGGATCATGCCAATAAGATAGGGATCTCAGAAATGTATGTATTAAACATGATACGAATGGACATATAGGGATCAAGTAACACAGATGCATGCAGATGTCCTCAACCATTTTTCTTTTTTACTTTGTGTCATCCTTTCCCCAAGACCATCGGTGTCTCCTCTTGCCACGTTTCCTACAGTTTCTTTTCTGCAGCCTATCTCCCTATTTGTCTTCTCTTTAGCTTTCTGCTCCACCTGCCTTATCTCTGCTCGTCTTTCTGGCAGGTGCAGAAATTCTATTAACTGCTGTCACCTCTGTGAGGATGGGTCAGATACCGCAGTAGAGCCATCTTCACTTGGCACTTAATGCTGAATAAGGGCGGAAAATCTGGAGACAGCAAGAAGAAAGGATGACGAGCAGATGGGGAGTTGATCTATCTTCTGCACACAGCAGGTGTGTGGCAGCTTATCTAATTCTGTCAAACATGCATCTGTAGATTTGCTTGTGCAAATATTGCTTCGTGTTTCTGAGCAGTGACTGCTTTACTTCCACTTGGTTTGCGGAGAGTTGCTGTGGCCGAGGGCGTCCTGGAGGAGCAGACATGGTCCGCCGAGCCAGAACGCCACGCCTGGTCTCTGCTGCCAGCTCAGACGAACCTCAATTGATCCTGACAGCTTAGTGTGTCACCAGGTCACAAAAACATCAGCAACAAACTGTCTCAGTACACTCAACAACGCAATAGGGTCTTTTATTCTTTGCGTAAAACAATGGCACTGAAAAACTGATGTAACTGAAAGCAAATGCTCTTTCTGTTACTATATCCTTGTTTTATATTTCATAACTTCTACTCTCAGACTGATCGTCAGTGGGGAAAGGTAAGTCTCAGCTTGTTCAGAAATTCGTTTCTTGGAACCCAATCCTCTGGTTCCATGAACCAGCAGAGGTAATACAAACAACAAAATAATCCCATCCAGCTGATTTTTCAATTTAAAAAAGAGGATTTCATTGTTAAAGTCCCACTGCAATCATCTTTTGATCTATTTCCAAAACGTTCCCAGCGGTTATTTAATCATGATTATGCCACTTTTAGCCTAAATCCAAAAGCTTATGTCATTTTCTGGGACATGGTTTCTGCAAAGTGGCAGTGGTTCATTAGAAATTCGCTTCGAGTTTGTGCGGAGAAAGGTCTACGTTCGAATCCCCTCCCCACCTACTTACCAAAAAAAGACATAGTACGGGACTAGCTAGTGGCCTGGATTTAAACAGCAATTTGGACACCAATACTCACAACTTTTTTGTTTTTTTTTGGAAAACATGACGTCACAGGTTTTGCAAAGTGAAAACCTTATCATATTACAATGACTGTTTATAAATCCACTGTGTTCTGAAGAAGAAAACATTGAGGGTTTATTAAAAATACATTTCAACTTTTTTTGCTCTCCAAAAATTGTTCAAACACAATGCATTGTGGTCTATATTCCCCAATCTAGTGGGCATCGATGCAAGGTGACTTGGTTTTGGAAATGTACATTCAGACAGCACTAAAAAATGACGTACTACAGTAAACTACAGTACATAGTAAAACGCACTGCATTTAGTGCACTATAACAAATAAGCGAACGAGTTCGCCTTTCTGGAAAGCAGACTGTGCAGTATTTTGCTTCGGTCCCCCCCCCTCAGATCGGGTAGTTAATAAACCCACCTGTTCAGTGTCCTTTTTAAGTCCAGGTGTGCAGCCGTTCATTCTCTTCCTTACCACAGCGCTGCATTCGTCGCCCCACCCTCCTCCCCGGCTTCCACCTGTAGGCTCCGTTCAGGGTTATTACCCAAAAGTTTTATGGAAAAAATAATCTCATGGAATTGTACGGAGCCTTATGCCAAACGAAAAGATTGTGAATGCCAACTAGGAATGTGAAAATTAAGTATGTGAAAATAAATATTTTACTGCATGAGCTTGTCTGACTGAAAAAGTAGTGAAGGAATTTGGACATAACCTACAACAGCAGTCATTTCCCATCGTACCTTTGTTTACACTTTCTCCTGCTAGCTTTTCACCCCCTCACAACCGCAACATAATATTAGCGGTGCAAACAAAATGCCGAGCAGTATTGGAGCTACCAAGCCGTACAGTTCTGAGCCAGATGCCAGCTCAGACGAGGAGAAAACAGAGACGTACATGGATCTATTTGTCCACAATTTTAATCTTAATTTGTTATATACTGGTATTAGTTTTTCATCATAAGTGGGCCACTAAGAGCTAGAACCTGAACATGTTGATTATTTGAAAGCTGCCAACCTCAATATTTCTCAGCCACAACAAGATTGGAGTTGATCACATGATCAGGTTTGTACATTCAATTGTCCTTTTCTGTCGTTGGAGCTCATTGGGTTTAACCTTGCATTGCCTCCTAGTAAATGTAAAAGAAAAAATATGTAAATTGAAATACTTCCAAGCCTATATTGAAACTTCTCTTGCAAACATTAAACTGTGCACATTTGAAGCAATGTTTACCTTGAATAGCAAAGAAAGAAAAAAACTGGGCCGCGTTTTCTACATCTAGCAGACATGGCAGGACATTTAATGCATATTCAGTGCAAAACAACAGAAATGGGGTGACAAAAATGCATCAAGAAAATCTTCACATGAAGACAGAGGAGTTTTCTCCAAAGAGAAAAAAGTCCCCAGCAGACACATGACCTTTTGACCTCTGGTGCTATGACTACTCTCCCTCCAGGACTGGAGACGAAGTGACAGGAAAAAAAGAGGACTGCGCCTGTGGGGGCTTTCTGCAGACATTTAAGACAGAATTCCTGTACCAGCTTGGGAACAACAACAGGAGGAAAGAGAAACATCTGAAGCAGAATCTGAAATATGGTCTTAACCTGTCCAACTTACATCTGGCAGGGGCTCAGAGGTGGAGCGAGGATCTGTGCTGAGCGGTGGCAGAGGGGGAACCAGCTAGATGAAACCTCAGAATAGCAGCTCAGCGCTCCTTTAATAGAGCTCATCTTCCTCTGAGACGAACAGCTCATTACCGCAGGACTGCCCCCGAGGATCCTGTGTCCCCCATCAGCAGCTCCTCAGCCTCTTCCCAACACGACCTAACACTAAACAAGAAGCCATTTACACATCCTTTCCGCTCAAAGATGCCTGCAGTTCGCTTTATTTTTTTCTCCCCAACATTAAAGTGGTTTTCAGATGTCTTTCGGTAAAATCCCACACAGCTGCACCGATGCTCCCTTCCTCTGTACTGTCCGTCCCCTCGCAGGGCGGCCTTTGTCGACACCTTTCCTGATTTGGTAGCTTGATGAGAATTCCGCACCTTAATCTCTTCAGTTTCCTTACTTAACTCTCCCAGGGGCTTCTGAGATCTAACACACAGAAATGACTGGATCGTGAGTGTGCACGTACTTGCTTTGTTAATAAGGTCTCCTCTTTTTTATATGTTGAATGTCATATTTCGTGTAGGTGCTGGATCGTCTTAACTCACACCACAGCCCAAGATGCATCCCCAGAATAAAAACTCTTTAGCATTTCAACTGAGTTTGAGAAAAGATCTCCATCCCATGATCTCCCATAATAGAAAAAGACCCCATTCTATACACTTCCTTTTTATCTTTCTGCATCAGTAAACTGATATGTAATTATGACTCATGGAAGCACATAAGTGAAGAAGGAACATTTAGTTCAAACCATATGGATGTGTTTCAAGCTAACTATGCTGCAAATTCCTGTTTAATTTGAATACATGTGGTGTGGTTTAAGTCTGTGCCACACAGGGAAGAGTGCAAGCAGAGCTTGAGGAATCATGGCATGATAGACCAGACTCAGAAGAACCAACGTAAATGTGAAAAATTAAAAGAAATAGATCAAATAAACTTGTTTACGGTGGAAAAGGCTTCTAAAGGATTATTTATGAATTAATACTCCAATGATGGATGAACTCTGTCAGGACGAGTTGGATCTTACTTTACGATGAGCATCAGTGGGGAATCAAAGTCAAGGTTGAATCATTTACTCAGAGCTAAATGATATTTTAAGGAATATTCTAAGACGTTGGTTTTCTAGAGGGAACAAATGTGCCCTCCATTAACTTTACCAACACTTTAATAAAAAAGAAGAAGCAAATTTTCAACTGTATTCTCTGGTTTGACGTACGTTTGAAAATGTGTGTGCATTTATATGGGCTGCTTACTGACTGGGCACAAGTGCTGCACATGTGATATGCAAGTGCCATAAGATGTCCATAGGATGCCCATAGTAGCTACACTTTCCTACTGCGCGTAGGAAAAAATGTGCTCGTATATTTCAGCCTTTCAAGCTCACCAAGCAATCTACGACTGTGACAGTTCTTCCATATGAGCAGTTGTGACTAAGGCGGGGGTCTGCTACCTGTGGCTCCGGAGACACATGCGGCTCATTTATCCCTTCATTATGGCTCTTTGGCTTTAAAAAAAAGCTAATATTTTTAATAAATAACAGGTTAGTAATCTGACAGGATGTATTTTATTTTGAAAGAAACTTGTATGTGCTGTTGTCTAAAGTAAAGGAACCTGAAATTGTTCTATATTGAAAAATATTCAATATTCAAATATTCAAAAGATACATTTTACAAATGAGAAATAAAGAAACAAGAAATAAAGTGTACTTTTCCAAGTGGTGAAGCGGAACTTTGCTGCACTTGTAGGGTTTTGATCAGTAAAAAACTGGACCAAATGGTTCTTTCACCATTAAAGGTTGCAGACTCATGGACTAAGACATACTTTTTGGTTTCAGAATTTTTTTTTTTAGAGAACTCTCTGTATCTTAGTTTTCCAGAAGAGACCACATGAGCAGGTATCCCTTGAGCAAAAGGAGTCAGTTCCCAGCATCAACCGAAATATTTGGCTACTGTTTGAAAACTTTCTATGAATTCTTGGTTCAGTTGAGGTAAAAGACACACAGGTAAGTAATGACAGACGTCTCTACACGACATATTTACTACGTTGAAACAAATTGGGCTCTAAAGTAGTGGCGGAGCCAGAACATTTTATATGGGGGGCGGGCAGATGTATATATTGTTGATTTGGTTTACTGTAAATTAAATGGCAATTAAATGTTTATTTTATTTTCATTGTTGTTTTTGCAATGCTTGCAAAACATGTATGGAAAATATCTTAACCGTTTCCAATTAAGATATTGATATTGCTACATAAATTGAAGGGCAAAGCTTTTTTTGCGGGGAGGGGGCTGTTGCCCCCTCATAGCTCCTCCCCTGTGCTAAAATAAAAACTTTTTAAACAGAATATGAAAAAGACTTTAAGGGTGGAAGCAAAGCTCTTGAACAAAGTGGAAGATGCTGCAGTGGATTTCTGGAGTAAATGGAGTAAACGGCTTCAAACTGCATCTCCTACAACGGAAACTCCTCCACCCTTTTGGGAAATGAAAAACCGTTTACTGTTACAACACATTTCTGTCCAAACGCAAATAAAGGAGAGATCCTCACACGCCCTTCACACAGAAGGTGCTTGCTCAGCTCCTGTGGTTCTGTAGCAGTGTTGGTGTGATGGATGGCCTCTTGAACCTGTTCCAGGTGAAGGTGTAGCCCGACTCCCCTCAGGAGACGCTGAATACAGCAGAGCAGCAACCTATACGCAGGGCAGTGAAATCATGCATCATGATGGAAAAGCTCATCCAAATCAAGCTGCAAGTGAAGCTTGACACCAGCAGCGTTCTGGCAAAAACTCAGGGACTCGCAACACTTTCCAGCACTGCTCCTTTGCAGATGCTGCAGTATGGCAATGAGTTTGACTGCGTCATTAATTGCCTCCTAAGAGAGCAGCCCGTCTCTGCCTTTCTCTAATAACCCCCGTGAAGACTTCCCACCTTCACCCCGGAAAGATGATGCAAACAACGCAAAGGTTGAAGCCGTCCGAGGAAGGGTGCCACGTCTAAGCTTAAAGTGCACGTCATAAGTTGTTCAAATGGACAGCACATGTGACCCTCTTAACCTCAAATTAACTCACCTGATTAACCAATAAAGAAGAGAGGCAATGGAAAAAAGAAGAGAACACTTCAAAAGATAAAGGTAAACCTCCATGGATCACAGCAACATAGAGCAAAAAGAAATGAAAGATTGTTATTTTCATGACCCAGAATATCTTCACTATGAGATTGTGCACGACTTAGCAGCCCTGGACAACAGTGATCATGAGGGAAAAAAAACAATCACAAAGGCTTCATAGAATGAGACGAGACGCATTTCCTTTAAGTTATTTAGAGTAAATGAGCCCCTAATGTAGAAATCATTTTCCTGGTATTTATTTACATGCAGCAACTTTGTATCATGCAGTCCAACAGTTTTCCAGTGAAGGAGTTGGTAATCTTTAAAAAAAACACAAGTACTCTCAAGTAAAACATGTTTACCGCAATTGTCAGACTGCCTTATATAAATGTTTGGACAAAATCATTTTTCCACTCTTATCTTGTGAGAATAAGATGACTGATGGTAAACTTTCCAGAAATTGTGCTCAAGAAGAGCAAATACATGAATATTATTATTCCAGAAGCCATAAAAAATCGTGATTTGAAAACTACTTGGATAAGAGTAAAAAAGTAAATGATTAAAAACATATACCCTACTATTTTCTGTTATTTTAAACAATTTATACATCCTGGCTTTTTCAGATTTTGAAATAGAAACTAGAATTATTTGGTAAATGACGTATACTTATATAGCGCTTTTCTACTTACAAGGCCCAAAGCGCTTTACAGTCACAGACCCATTCACACACACATTCACACACTGGTGGCGGCTCCGCTGCCGCCAACCTACCACCAGAGGCGAGGTGGGTTTCAGTGTCCGACTCAAGGACACTTCGAGACATGGCTGTGCAAGGCGGGAATCGAACCTGCAATATAATGATCGTGGGTCGACCGCCCTACCGCTGCACCACGGCTGCCCCAATTTGTTAATTTGTATACAATTAACGTCCTCTTGTTTCCAATCTATTTGGTGCATCAAAGTTTTCACTGAAGTAAAGTAAAAGTGAATGTGATGCAGAGTATTTCAATCCAATATGTTGGGTGATAACTGATAATCAATATTTAATTTTAAAGCTTGTTTATTTCAAATATTTTGCATCTGATCCTTTTTTTTTGCCAGTTATGATTAATTTTAAGTATTAAATGTTGTTGCAACCCCTCCATCCATCACTGCTGCATCAGTGAACACTGGATCTGATGTTTTTTTTATTGTAGTTAAAGTTATATTTTCTAGTTAAAATCTTCGTATTTTCCAATACTTACCTGCCAAATATACTGTGCATCCTTAGAACAAACATCGACATATTTTACCAAAAAAAAATATTTTACTAAAATAGAAGTCATCAAATGAGTGCAGTTCATGGAGCTTAGTAATGCATGTTTTTTTCATCTTAAAACAAAAAGTATAAAAAGTGGTGTCATAAATTGTCATAAAAATGTAATCATTTATTGTTACCCACCCTATGCATGTCTACCACATGTAAAGCAAAACTACCTGCTTACTGGAGCTTCCCAAAAGTCCAGATATTTTTAAACTTACAGACAATCCTTGTCATGCTTTCAGCTAAAACAAAATTCTTGTATCTCATTAGTTCACATGTGAATGTTGTAAATTGGAGAACTGGACTCACAAAGATTGTTTAAAGAACATCTTAAGAACTGGCTGATGGTGCATCAGACATGTCAACATGTATAACCTATTAATACTCAGAGTTTGATATTGCCTCTATACATGTCTGCATGTTGAAATCTGCAATGGAGTCAATTTGTTTACAATTTTACTAAGTTATTGTCAACCAATGGCTCATTTGTGTTTACCTTTCATTGTCATGATGCTAATTTGTTTTTTATTTTCAAATGTTATGTGTTTTAACTATTTTTTATGTTTTTTAGGGAGATATTTTAATCATCAGTCCAGGGACGGCAGATGAAAAATAGCTTTGTAGCTAACTCCGGTGCATAGGCACCGATGCATTTTAATCTGCAATGTCACTGTCAAATACATGAACAAATAAATTAATACATCTAATAAATCATTAGAGCTTTAATTTCAACAGTAGCGATTATTTCAGGCTGACTGCTGATATCAGCAGGTGGTCACTTCAATCAAATCTTAACATTTCTGCCAGCAATTTATAAAAGTTATTTCAAAACAATTATTTTCTAAAAATAGCAGCTATTTTTCAAGACTCCCTAGTTAATAAAGCAACCACAAAAAGTGTTTTTTTGGTCATTTGTCAGATTTGAGTGTTTTAACAGAAGTGCTCTCCAGCTGCAATCAGCTCCAGCACTCTATTTATAAAGAGTGCATGAAGCGTGGGAGGAGAGCATTGTGTCAATATTTCAATATTTTAGAAAGTTAAAACTATGGCAGTGTTATTCCAATAAGTGAGGAGGCTGGAAATCCCTGTGTGGAAACGCACAAAGACGCACACCAACACACACTGTGGCCTGGCCTATTATCGTCCCCATTTAAAATGCTAATTTCCACTCTCCCGAAGGTACCAAACTGTGTTTGAAACTATATTGCTCCTGATAGCAGGTCAGTGTGGGCCTAATGAATTCATGCTTTCTCCCGTTACACTTACTGATGCTGACTGTTGGACGCTTGGTGCTCCGGGAACTCTTAAATCTGAAAGTGAAGACCACAGTCTCCTCTTGCCTGCTTGGATGTGGTTCTACATCAGCTGGTCAACATCTACATTACAAGGGATACTTTACTTGGTAATTCTTACTCACCTACCAGCAGACTATAGCGAGAGGCTGGAAGGTGAGACTGGGTTTTCATGTCGCACACCTTCTGTCCAACACAATGTTGAAACTGGCTTCAACAGGTCAACTGCACCACGGGTTGATACAGCTGTAGCTGTGAGATTGGAGATAATTGCCCCTGCATTGGCAAAAAAATTGCCCACAGGGGTCTGCAGAGAGAGATAGGAAGAAGAGATGAAAAAATCAAAAGAGTGGGAGTTAACTTGACTTTTCTTCTATTTTCTCTACTTTTACCTTCAAAGGATTAATTGCTTGAAGGAGCAAAAAATAGAAGATAAAAAAGGCGGGCAAAAATGTAAGGACTTTTCTTCTGATAATCTCTACTGGGGACGTGCAGAATGGGAATGATCTCATTCAAGTGACAGATTTAGAGTTCATCTGCAGCTGCGATGTAATGTTTTATGCATAGCTATGAATTAACTAATGAAGGTGTGGTGCCACGTGAACCATACTTAAAGCTTGGCAGCGAGCATTTGATGGATGGAACTCAGTGCAATCATTCATAAGGAAAGCGGGGAAGTCCTCCCATACGTTCCTGTGCAGAGCATTGTTTTCATTGCAAGACGTAATTCATCAGCTTTGTTTTGGACCTTGCGCTAGCGAAGCATCACGTGCAGGTGCTTGCTTTTTTTATCCTCATTAGTCACAGTCACTGGATCCTCTTTTTTGGACTATACCACAATGCATCTGGAAGGTTTTTCAATGCATGCCACCTGAATCCTGGATCAAGCAAAGTCCACAAAACTTGTAACTGAAGTTTTTTTACTGTGGTACTTTTTATTGTTGTCTTCGAGGCTGCAGTTTTCAAAGGAAAAAATATTACATTCCCAGGGCAAAAATGTTGATTTTCAAATAATAGATCTATTTTTCAGGAAAAAAAAAAACACTTTTTAATTTAATCATTTGTTTAAAGTAAATGTGTTAAAAAGAAAAACATGCAAGAAAATGCATTAATCTTTATGTGCAAGAACTCAACAAAAAATATTTAATAATGAATAAAAATTTAAAAAAAGAGTAGAAAAATACATTACAAATGTTGCTGAAGACGTTACAGGACATCAACAGTTTGCAGTTAAACTATTTCAGTCTGTGATTAAACGACTATATGCTATGTTGTGTCTCATCCTTCCTCTGTTTCTCCTCCAAACTAGGCCGATTACTCCACCTTCTTTTCTGCTGAACCCTACGACAAATGACTGCAGGGTAAATTCAGAGGCAGAATACTAATTGATTATACTAAAACAAAAAAACAGATCAGAAGGCTCTTTTCACATTTTTATTTGAAACTGTATTTTCTTTCTTCTCATGACTACATTTTTGTTTTTTTACACAACAGCACAACCAGTATTGAACTGGAATGTTAACCACACACTCTGGATGGCGTTCCTTTCCTCTCCACTCTCATCTTCCAGCTCTGATGCTGGCCTTTCCCCTCTCATCTTGTTAGTTGATGTCTGTGGGCGGATATCGCTGCTTCACTGATCCTCAACTCATGAAACGTCACTCTTTTCCGCCTGTCTTTCTCCTCTTTTTCATCTTTGCCTAAAACCAACTGAGCCCAATATCATTTTTAGAAGACGTAGAAGCTGTTTTTATCCGTTAACTCACAAAACTGCGACCACTCCACTTTAAACAGAAACAATCCATGAAGTTCAGTTTAACATTGATGGACTGATCCTCAATAGCAAGCAGGCGGAATGACGATCAATGTGACTGATATTTTTCCTCTGATTTTATGATGGAGTCAGCATCAGAATTATGCTGATACATCATAAACTAATCAATAACACTGAACAAGCCGAAGTTGTCTGTGTGGAACCAGACTTTCTAGTTCGACAGTTAGCAACATTGATTTAATGAACGCTATGACAGCCGGACTGGATAGTGTACCAGTGAGGATTTTATACTGTCTACCTGGTTTCATTTAAAGTCCCACTCTGATAATCCGTTGATCTATTCTAAAAGTGTTCTTTCAAATATGATTTTGGTGTTTTTTTTTTTTGTTTTTTTTTTTGCCAAAATCAAAAGAATTGTGTCGCTTTCTATAACAGTTTCTTCAGAGCCGCAGTAGTTCATTAGAAATTCATCTCTCAGTTGTGGGCAGGACTGTTGGTGCAAAGCAAGGCCCCACCCCCCACTACCCGTCACCTTTCTGTTTACACACATCTCCCACTAGCTTACAGCCCCTCACAATCCCAAGCTGACATTACTCTTGAAACATAAAAAGGCGAGCAATATCGGATCTATCCAGCCGTACAGTTTCAAGCCAGATTTCAGCTCAGACGAGGAAAACAAAGTCGTCCATGGATCTAGTCGTCTACAAGTGGATTCATCAGAATAGAGTTGAGCAGGGAGCTTGTGGCTTGAATAAAGAAATACTCAGAGATGCAGTTTTAAGCTTAATTTTGTTTATATATGTCCTCCATCATCAGAAAACGTCAAAACACTAAAAACAGGATTTTGGTTGATCTGGATCTTTGAAATGTTTAGCTCTTTGATTCATAATTCCTGTTACTCTAAAGCAGATTCTTTGTCATCTTATGTGACCACTTCTGTTCTGAATTTTCAGTTAAAATCTCGGTCTTGTCCTGTTTCATTCATAAATTAACTCTCCATTTTGCTGCATTTGGGACCTTCACCAACCCTGACTGTAACCCATCCTCCAAAAACACTTAAAATAGGAGGTCTTAGCTGGATTTCCCAAAAACTTCCCTAACTTCACTTTTCCATCCAAATTCTCTGGAAACTTTTATCCAATTGATCTTACAGGATTTGGAGACACGAGTAAACAAAACCCACAAACTGTGATTAAAATTGTAAAAGTATGATTTTTGTACACCTGCTACGCTCTGGGACATAAAACAAACCCCCAATGAATAGGTAACACACACGGGGATCAGTGCAGCTTAGCAGAGCAAATGCATGTTTGAACTTCAGATGTTCTGCTCCTGCTGGAAACAGGCAGAGGATGCAGAGACATTCTTTCCACATGAGGCTTAAATGTATTCTTTCTTGACATTTGAAACACAAAACCAAAATGACATGAAATGTGTCTGCAAACACTGCAAAACACACAATCAGCTATCACTTCCTCTTTGCAAAGCAATTGCATGACAAAGAAAAAAAAAAAAAAAAAACATTACCATAATCGAAAGTTATGGGCACGTGGCCACATGCTTTCATATGGTTCTATAATTTGTTTTGAAAAAATCTATAATATTTTTTCAAATGTAAAGCATTTTATTTCCTAGTGTTTAACCCTAAAAGTTAAATTTTTAATTATTTTGAAAATCCCTTTGAAAATTTTTGAGCCAACAACAAATGCTGTTGTAGAAAAACTGTAATAGTTTCAAGAGAGCTTTTTGTGGCTCAGAATCAAAAAGAATCCATCATAAGTATTTTAATCAATAATGTGAAAGAGAAAGATGTGGAATGGGGCAGCAGAGAAGGGGGGCTTGCATATGCGGAAATGTAATCAACCCCACTGTTAGAGTCCTGCAGGTCTGCGGCATACTGCCCCAAACTGCTGATTCAGGACACAATCCAACAGAATGGGAGAAAGAAGGGAGGGCACTATAGGTTGCAGGATGACAGAGAGGTGCAGTGAAGTGTCAGCACTTGCAGGATAACTCCAAATATCTCAAAGACCCTGATTGAAGTTGAAGAAGCTGCAGCAGCTGAAGTGCTGCACCTTATGGAGCGGGACGGGTTACCTGCAGTCACTGCTGAACTTCATCATGCGTTGAATACTTGCAGATACTTCACTAACAGCAGCAGCAGAGCCTCAGAACGCATCTTTAAGAGGACAACAGTGACACCTACAGTTCAACATGGTAGTTTTTTTATGCAGAAATCCCAAACATTTAAAAACTTGATACAAAAATCAAAGTTTGCATGTAAAGAGGAAGAATATGTCCTAAGACACTTGTATGCCAGTGTCCCATACACAAAAGGGTTAGCTCTTATTGAGTGTGTGTGTGTGCGTACATGCGTGCAGGTGGAGGAATCCACATTTATAATGCACTGAGCAGAGAGTCAGGTTAACCTGAGACAAGAACACAACAGATAATCCTCCTGAGCTTAGGTTACAACAATGTACTGTGAAGGGAAACAAAGGTGTCCACAAAGGAGTTACCAACCACTCATTCTTAAAAAAGTGCCTCTTTGCTATTAAAAATCCAACAATTGCAATAAAACTTTGAGAGGGAAGAAGATTTCACTTCTGTGTTCAGTGTCGTCCTTAAACGTCTTGATGTCAAAGTGTGAAATGTAAGATCTTTTGGACATCTTAAACCAATTGTGTGTTTTCAACTTCAGTGCAACTGCAATCTTTGTACAAACTTTGCTTGGCTCACCAGAGCAATCCATTTTTAAACACATCTGCAGGAATATTTTCCTAACCCGAAAGCGATAGGCTTTTTTTTAAAGCATTTCAACCTGAGAAATTGTGTTTCATTTGCTTTTATTGAAATAAATTAGAGCTTTTTTTAAGAAGTATGACAGACATAGCAGCCTTATATAAAAGATTTTCTGAAATTAATGAAAAATGACTTTCATCAGTCTTTTTTAGTGCAGTTGATCAGCCTCTGTTGGCTCTGCTCAAAGAGGAGAACTCGCACTTGTGCAGCTCAGCCGTGTCCGTTTGTTTGATTCTGCGTGTCTAAGGTCTGATCAGGCCGATCTTCCTCGGTTGACAGGAAACCCCAAGTCTTTAGGAGCTTGAAGCGCTCTGCAGGCTTGGTGGAGAAGTAGTCCTTTTGTTTCTGGGAGTATGTCTGTACTGGAGGGACGATATCTCTATAGCTCCAGTCCTATAAAACAAAATATGATTAATGCCAAAAAAAAAAATAAATAAACCAGGAAATTGGAAAAAGGTCGAATCACCATCTTTAACACAATGGAAACAAAGAATCAGATATATGTATTTGGTGGAAAAAATGACAGCGTCCCTACGACTAAACACTAATGTCTTTGAACGTAGATGGCACACAGTTAAACTTTATTCGGGGTTATAACTGTAATATGTTCCTTTATTCATGGTTGTATAAGTATCTGTTTAACCGAACTACATGTCTCATATTTCCTCAATGCAATTTCTGTTTTAACTTGGAATATATATATATAGTACACCTTACTGGATGTGGACTTGTGGTCACATGTATCTTAGGGAATTGTTGTTTATTTGTTGTGATGAGAAATCAAAAATAAAAAGTTCCAAAAAGAAAAATGCCACTTTTATTAGAAATCATGAAGTGTGGTCAAAGCAGCTTGTGTGGTAAATGAAAAATCATGAATGCTAATAGGATAGAAATCATGAAAAAGCTTTTACATTTATGGTAAGAAACTTGAGCCGTTTTCCTCATGTTACCTTTCCTTTCACTTCAGTTTTTGTAGCTTCATCTATTACATTTCACGTGTTTTTAACCTAACCTCAAACGCCAACAAACAGCTGAATGGTCAGGCTAGTAAAGGTCCATTGCCTACTAAGTTAAAAAGAAATATATCTATAGAAATAACTTACATTATCTCCATCATTTCTATTTTCGTTTCTCTCCCGATTCTGTAGGACGTTTTAGACCTCAGCAGTCTATAAGTCACTCAAGTCGTTCTTGTCGGCCTTGTATCTTAAATACAACCACTACCTTCCTCTGACCGCCAAAAGCCCAAAGCTAAAAAAGTTAATTAAAAATTTACATATTTGGAAAGTTTCTTAGAGGTAAAAGGAACCACTGAGGAAACAAAATAAGTCTTTGACTTCATAGAACCAAATAAGCAGCTATTTACAGACAAAACTAGGAGTTTTTCCACAAAATATGGACAGTTAAGCTAAATTAAGCATTAAACCTGTCCGTGGCATAAAATAGGTTGGGGGATTACTACTCTAAAAGAAATAAAAAAAAAAACATTAACTATGCTCACACATAAAAAAATAAAATAAAAGAAATAGTCTGTTTTAAATTTTAAAGAGTGTTTGTTTGCTGGCGTGTTGCAGCTTTCAGAGCCACGGGAATAAGGATTAGAAAAAGCTTTCCAGACGTACCTGCCAGAAAAAATTGAAAGCCTCCAGCAACCGGATCCTTTCCTCCCTTGACGGGACGCAGTCCTTGGGAAACGGCTGCGCCATCTCAGAGCCCATCGTCAAATCTTCAAACACCAGCAGGGCTCTGATGGCAAACCATCCACCGAACCTAGGATGCACACACACTCCAAACATTTTCTGCAGGAAAACACATCGCACAAAGGTGAGTTATAAAAGGGAAAGTCTTTTGGAGGAACAAAATGAATGGGGTCACCTTGTCACCCCAGGGTTGATCTTTGACATCCGACTGTTGGTAGTAGAACGCAGCTCCAGATACATGAGCAGCGGTCTGGGCTAAAAACTTGGGCTTCCGATTGGGTAGCAGCTCATAGTCATACCTGACATCAACCCTTTGTGATGGGAAAGCCTGTGATGAGAGGAGATCAGTGCAGGGGTAGAAAAGTGTCTCACTGTTTGCACCTGGTGTGTCTTGGAATTCGATAAACAGCCTCATCTACATAAATATCAGTGGGGTTTTTTATTATTCACTTCACTCATACCTGGGAGACGGCACAGGTGATGTAGTGTTTGACACACTGGTCCACAGGGTCAGACAGCCTCTGGAAGAGCCTGTTCTCCAAGAAGGGCAGGAAGGCTCGTTCAAACATGTCAGGAGTGCTGAGAACTACAACAGCCAAGGTGGCGTCTGGGTAATCCAGGTGCAGGGAAGGAGGGAGCAGAGCGTTATACCAACCAATCTGTACAGAGAAACAAGAAAATATGATGAAACAAGAAAATATGATGGACAAGCACGTGCGTCCATAGTTTATGTTGCACTTGTAACTAATTTCAGGACTTAATCAAAGGGAATCAATAGCATCTGGAGTGTTGAGCTTTTTTCAACTTCCCAACATAGCTGGAACATTTTTCCCCACCGACATAAAAAACCCCAGATGGATTGTTACCTTAAAGGGGTAAACTTCGAATCCTAATTTGGTCAGACAACTGTCCAGTGACCGTTTAACTTTGTCCACATTCAATGCCTCTGTCATCGCGGCGGGTCTACGTCCTTGTTTAAGTGCGCCGTTCTTCTTCTTTTCTCCCTTTGGGATTCTAGATGTCAGTGACCGTTAGCGCCCCCTGCTGTTGTGGAGGACACTGCAACCAAGGGTGACAAATTCAAATCAGTTAAATTGGAATTAAATAAATAAATGTGTCATAAAGTGTCCAATTATTTAAACAATAAATTGCTTTGACTCTCTGGTATTAAGGTAGCTTTTAATGTATTTATTAATGTGTGAAATATATTCTTTTATTTTAATCCATCAATTTATTTTGCTTTATCCTGAGGTCGATTTAATCACCCCAATATTTTTTTTAATTAAATGTGTCTATTAGTGGCAGTGTTTAATCTGGCATAGTATTCAAACATCATTGGTGCTTTGATATCATTCTCTAAGAAAAAATGTGTAACTTCCTTTTGACCTTCAGTCGGTGATAAGGAAGCCAGCATCCCCATGATGATATGTAAAGAATGGTGGCCTTAACATACTTAAGAGGCTTTTATTCAAAGACATTTTTTCAAACCAAAATGTGAAACCTAAATATCAGTTTTCATGACAGTGCCCATGTAAGATAGCCATTTGAGGAATTGTTTAATAAAGAAACCAAGAAAACAATTAATTAGGTATGGTTGACAACATAAGTTGAATTATTTTTGTATTTATAAATCTATCTATCTATCTATCTATCTATATCTATCTATCTATCTATCTATCTATCTATCTATCTATCTATCTATCTATCTATCTATCTATCTATCTATCTATCTATCTATCTATCTATCTATCTATCTATAAATAAAACATTGGAAAAGCAATTATTAAAGAGGATAATACTACAATACCCAGAAGCCCTTTTTGTCTCTACGTGTTACGCAATCACGTGTTTTGCGAAATTCAGGATTTAAAACTGAGTCGTAACGGTTTGTGTGTGCCTATTTAGCTAGCTTTCATCTCCCGTAATTACGGCTGATCTAGAGTAAATAACATTGTCCTCGTTCAGAATAGTAATTGTCTAGAAACCCAATGTTTTTAACCACATTAAGGTAATGTATGTCTTAATTAGTTTGTGCATGATCATAATAACGAAACGAGTAAATAAGATGTTTTAAATATCCTAAAGCAAAAGTGCATTGTTGTTGCTTTTCGTGTACGCAGTTGGCAAGAATATGTATGTTTTTTACGCTGGTTCAAAGGGGACAAAGCGACTTTGAAAAAACAAAGGTGTCTGTATATTTGACTGTTTGAAAAAAATCAACAGAACTGAATGATACAGTGACGGTCAGACTTGTTTGTTTTGCGATCCATCTGTTTGATTTTCTCCCGTTGCGCTAGAACGCGCATAGACCTATTAGGTAATTCGCTTAGTGACTCCAACCACAAAACACCGAGGTGACTGTGGGAGCCACCCTTCTGTCTGAAATCACTAGTTTTAGAGTTGGACACCCCGATGACTCTGCAGACCCTTCTGCAGCTCTGCTATGAACTGGGACTATCAGCTGAGCGCCATCCTGTCCATGGCAGATGGCAGCGTCGCAAAGATGAGAGAGTTGAGTACCAGAGTCTGATGATCCAAAAAGTATCTACAGAGAAAAGCAGAGCAGTGTTTGCTTCAGCTGCAACCATAGATGGAATATTTGCAGACTGTATTTATCATAATGGCCTATAGATGGCAGTAATGAGCTATTAAGTTTTACTTGTTTTTATTTTATTTTACCTAATATGTTTTGATTATACTTTTTTTTTTAAAATAAATGATACAAATGTGTGTCTGCAGGAGAGACTGACCTCCCCTGGGAAATTTTCCAAGGCTGCAGAAGGTGAGTAAACCCGTTTTTCATTGTCTGAATGTGACTCAAGGGGGAAATAACTCCCAACTGAATTTACCAGTTGTTTTCCAATGTCATGCTATAGTCAAATAGTTTTTTCTTCTTCTTTTAATTTCATACAGCATTTGCTCTATTTCATCGCCAGACTTGTTTCCTGTGAAGGACTGTGCTCCTACCATTCCAGCCATCGCCGCTGTGCCTCAACATCAGCCCTCTCCAGCCCTCAGTCTCGGTGTAGAGTGGGCAGACTTGGCTTTTATCAAGTCACAATTCCAGATGCAAAGCCAAGTGTGTTCCCTTCTCAACAAGTTTTAAATTATGAGTGACGAGCATTTTAAAAAGAGTCTTTTCCTGCTTTCTCCTTTAAGGAAATTGAATCGCTAACCCAGAAACTCCACCGCTTGGAAATGGAGAAGCAGTGTCAGCAGCATCACATTCAGGCTCTCCAAGGTCTGGTACAACTGAATCTGATCACTTTCTTTAGCTTATATTGAGTCTCTGATTTTATCTCTAGCCATTTTCACCAAAATTAAGAAGTTTATGTAAGTATTTGAATACAATTATAACTAGAAAATAATGACAACACTTTGCCAGACATCTGAAAGTGTAACATTTGATCTGAACTACATTGCCACTCTATTTTTGATACATAGTAATCTGCTTTTGCTTAAGGTTTAATTACCATGTCCCAAAAGTATGGGCCTCTTATTTATAAAGAATCACATACCGTAATTAACTGAGGACTTGTATTTATGGGAAAGCTGTAAGATTTTTTTTTAATAACGAGGGAAAACTCTTACTTTCTTTGTAGAGGAAGTCTACAGCCTGCGTGAAAAGTTGAAAAACAGGGACCTCCTGAGGACAGAAGAAGGGCCAGCACTTGAGCGAAGGATGGAGCAGTGGAGGAGAGAAGTTGGCGGTGAGCTGGGTCGCCTGCGGGAACGGGTCGCTAGAGCTGCATCTCTAGGCACCCTGGAGGAAAGGTGTGTTTAGCTGCCTGCAGACCAAACTGGTTAAAATATGACTCGGACAGATCATAGAAATTGAGCTGTTCTCCACTTTTTGTTTTGGTCTCCCAGTCTCAGTGCAAAGCTTCTTCAGGAGGACCTGGAACACGTGCGCAGAGAGGTGGACCAGCTGAAAACGAGGCTAAGTGAGTCATAGAAACTCTCATCCTGTTCATTGAGTGGGCGAGACGGGACATGTTGGGGCTCCACAGCTTTCATCTGTCTTTTCCTCTTGGAAGGGAGGCAGGAGGACGGCGCGCTCCTGCAAAAATCAGAAGCCAGGGAGACCAGGAGGCAATATGACAGCAGCTGCAAGGTACATGAATGTTGCTCCATTCACTTTTAATTTACGTTTTAGACTGTTTCTGTCATTTGTTTTCACTCTTTCTGTTTTGGCTGGCTTTTAACAGCTGCTGGAGGAGCTGACAGACTCTTACAGAACTCGTAGCGCTGACTTGATGAGGACCGTTTCTCAGTATTCTCTCATTCAGCGAGACATCGATCAGATAAGGTCTGCGTTTAAACATCCTCGTTTTTGTATTTAGGTGGGTTAACTTATACTTCTTGCTTTCAAACAGAGAAGCTGTGTCTGAGCTGAAAGATGAGGTTAGAACTCTGAAACTCGGAGTTCACAAGCCGACCCCTTTGCTGTCGGGACACGGATCAAGTGAGCTCTTTTTCTCGTCTGACTCTTCATCCACACCATATCTGTTACCATAGTTTCTGCTCCAATGTAGTTTTACCGCCGCCAGTCCCTCACAGCCAGAGCCGAGTCGTCAGGACCGACGCTGCAGAGTCCGACTCCGAAGAATTCAGTCCAACACCGAGCCTCGCTGAGATCAGCTCAGATGATCTATCATGGCTCGATGACAAAATCCCTGGTAGGAAAGTGTTTCTTCATTAGATTAGCCTTTTCTTCAATATTAAAACCTTTATTTATACTTGCAAACTACCATTTGGGGAAAGAGACTTTGGTCTTTTGAACGCAGTCAAAGGACAAAACATCTGTTTTGGAGACTTGAGGGGTTGCTGAGCAACCAGCTCAAGTTACTGCATCTGTTCAAGAACTGGACCAAAATAATTGCTCCCTCTGTAACCACAGCGGGGGGGGGGTTCTTTCTTTTTAGTGAGAAGATGCAGACTAGTACCCCCCCCAAAGTTCCAAATTAAGCCTTCAGTTTCCTGGTTGTAAGATTTATTCCTGATATAATACATGTTTGATAGTGGTCTAAAAAAAACGATATGATTAACGTAAAAAATCACAAACGGCAAAGCATCCCAGGAGCAGGTGACCCTCCTCTCGCCATGTTTCCATCTGTTAAAAATATTACCGTAGCTGTTATTTCATCTTAACTGTCTCGCTGGTCTACAAATGTTTAAGAGTAAGCGGCTCAGTCATGAGATTAGCTGGAACAGAAGGTTCCCGGCAAAGATCAAATCTCTTCTAAGTGTTTCCAGGCCCATGAAGCCTGAATCATTAAATACTGCATTCACACACACACACACACACACACACACTTACACGGTCACTTGGATAATAGCATGCAGTCGTTATGGGAAAACCTTTGAATTTCCTACACTGTATCCCACAAGAAAGCACAACCAACTGCTTTCCTTCATGTTTGCCAGAAACCACAGACCAAGAGTCCAGACCACCTGACATTGTTGGTCCAGGGTCAGAGTTGGAAAGCTCCGACGGTGGCGATGATCTTCAAGATGACAGCGTTGACCTGGATTTAGGATCTGACCTTGGTCTCAATGACCTCTGACCCCAGAGTGCAGTTAACTTTATAAACAGATTTGTTTTTGCTAAATGAGCACCTGACATATCAGGGGACTTTTAAAGTTATTTTTTGTTTTATGGGCAGCTTGATGTGGAACTCTAGAGGGAAAGGTAGGAAAATAAAACGACCATGGTGGCGAGGTAGAGTGGTCGACCTTTGATTGGAATAACACAGGTTTGATTCCCGCCTTGCCCGCCCATATGTCGATGTCCTTGGGCAACACACTGCTCCCGGTGGTTATGGGTTGGTGCCGATGTTTGGCAGTGGAGCCGCCATTAGTGTGTGAATGTGTAACTGGGATTGTGACTGTAATGCAGTCACAATATTTTTTTTTTCTCCCTTCTCGTCCTGTTGTGAAGCAGGTTTGCTGATACAGGGTCTCTTCTGATTGGTTAACTTCTCAGGAACTAACATGCTGTTTGGTTTTCTGTACAGAGGCGTGACCTACCGTCAGTCAGAGCACAGAAACACTAATGAGTGCAGGTGAGATTTGTTAAACATACAGGGTAAACTTCAGACATGCAGGTCACTTTAGGTCAAATCCTTCCATTTTTCACTGCCCTTAGAAAGAAAATTTACTCACAGGTTATGGGAAGCAGTCGACTTAGCGTATAGAGTACAGTATACATGTTTTTTTTGTAACAGAAAACTGAAAGTGCTACCATGTGATTTGTTTTGAGTATCCAAAGATTTATACAAGTTAGATCAGTTGGTTAGTTAGAGAAGAAGTTAGGTACTACTTTTTTTTTATACATTTTTTTCTTTTTTTTTAAATCAAAGAAAGCAATGTCGTTTTTGATTATCTTTTTAAATGATGTTCCGTGTTCACAAGCGCAGACTCTTAAACTTTAGCGCAGCAAAATGAAGAGGTTTGGAAAGTTCTTAATCAGAACTACTGTCACTTGTTTTAGGAGTTGGCTCTTGCTAATAACTAAATTCCAGGTTGCTGTTCTTTCATTTGTAGATTTCAATACCACAGCTCCTGCTATAATGTAGCATGCTAGTAAAGGTAATAAATTGGTTCTTAGATTTCCAGAGAGAAGCACTGTAATTGAAAACCCAAAATGTTGGTCACTAGAAACATGAGGTTTAAGGCTGATAAGTTATGATTATAGACTTCTGTAATGTGGTTTAAAAAAATAGTGCTGGACTTTTCGTGGAACAGCAGGAAAATTCATTAAAACGACCGGCCAACTCCTGGAAAGCAAAATAAAGAAAAAGATGCTTTTATTTCACTTACTCTCAAGAGTCTTTGTCATTTTTTTTTTTAGATGATGAAATATCCGGATCTAAAATGTAGCATATGTTTAAGCTTTACAGATCAGCAGATCCCAGCTGGCAACAGTCCAAAAAAAAAGACCCCCTCGCTTGTGTTTGGGTGAAAGCATGTCTTCCTGTAATGCAGGAAGAATCTATAGATGGACGGTGTTCAGCTTCTGGCAGAACATGGTAATCTGTTGTTGAAAGCCCCTCCCATTATCAAGGTCATGTTGGACCAGACTGGGGCCAATTCAGGGATAACTGGTTCACATTAGCCTCCCAACAGTCTTTATCCTATACTTTTGAAACAAGCAGTTTATTTATTAAGGAAGAGTTTCTGAAAATGACAGAAAACGGTAAATTAGTCATTAGTAATGCAAAAATCTCAATCGTTTCAGTTAATTTACTTTTATTGGATATCTCCTTAGAGCTGAAAAACAGGAAATAGAAAAGTTAGACTAATCTATTTAATATGGTCAAACATTTGCTCATAAATCCAATGTCTTTGTTCCCTCTGTTACATCTGTTTAATACTGTGGATGGATTTATTCTCAGAATCTGTACATCTTTGTTTTTTTTGTCTTCATTAATAAAGCCAATTTAATAACTAAATAAGGTTTCCATCTTGTTTTACTATGCTATAACTGAGCTGTAATGAGCTCCAAAGTCATGTACATCAGAGCTCCAAAACAGTAAGAAAATACATGGTGTGCAATGGTTTTTAAAATCATTTTAATGAAAAGCCAACAGCAGTCCATATTTCACATAAAAAGAAAGTCATTGCATTCACTTACAGGATTTTAAAAAGCAGGACATTTATTTTGAACAGCCATCAGTATAGATTCCGGGTTGCACACCCAACATGTGGACTTTAAAGCTGCAGCTGCTCTTTCCTACTCTCTTTGTTTTTTTTTGTTTTTCTTTTTACCTACGCAGTTCCACAGTAGGGGGAACGGGTGATCCACTCCTAAAATGAGCATGTGTGGTGAAGAGTTTAGACTTGCTTTTCATGGCGCATTCATCAGTCGTATTTACAGTGCGTAGGACGATGCAAATGTTTCAGCTGTCTGTGAAGGAGTGAACATGATCAAGGTTTCAAAACGCACCACTGTGCCTTTTGAGTCTGTTTAAATGGCGTTGACATTACCCTCACAATAGCAGGGAAATAGTTAGAATTAGTTTTTCTGGCACATAAAAGCAGAATTCAGAAATTGGGGTTACATGATTTGAAGGTACTTTCACCTGCAATAAAATCTAAAGGAAGTTTTAGAATAAAAACATGAAATTCAGATCTAAAATTAGCAGAACTTAAAGAAAAGAAACATTCAAAAAACACAGCAAACGTCTCCAGAATCTCTTACATCCTCAAACAATCCCATGGTAAATCTATTCTTAAAAAAACTCTGCACAAAAATAATTTACACTTGTTTCTTCCTTACTCCTGATAAGTAAAGTGCAACTTTTGAAAAACTATGAACTTAATTTCTTTTGTTGTTTTTTTTTTTTTAAATAATCTCGTCACTTTTTTTCTTCTGATTGGTGGGGGCGCACATCTATGCCGGCAGGTGGGAATCTGTCGGGGCAGGCCCAGTCTCTTTCTTTTTACTTTGATACACCAGATGGTATTGTGTCCTTATTTAGATGTCAAATCCACAGAACTCTACCACCAATTGTGCACATACACACATGCAATACCAAAAAAAAAAGGCTTTTTCAAAGGGGATCCGTTATTTTTGGGAGTCCATTGACTGTGTCCCCTTCCCACTGTTTATGTCAATAATCAGAGTAGCAGGGATCCGGCCACGTGCTTCCATGCTTTCCTCTGCTTATTGCAGAGAAGAGTCCAGGTCCTGCAGTAACAGTGACTTGATTCTGGATCCAAGAGGGGACATCTGGCTGCCCATCCGTTTGTAGAGCCTCCATCAGTAGCTGTACATGGAAAGGGGGGTGTCTTCCATCATGTCATCCTGTTGGTGAAATGAAAATACACAATTTTATATATATGTATATATATATATATACATACCAATCCACCTTCAATATCTAAAATCTTTTGTTTAGAAAATGTTGCTGCACAACCACACTAATTTTCTCATTAAACGTTAGAACATGAAAATCTTGTTTTTCCTGGTTGTAACATGAGGCTCCGAGGAGGGATTAAATAAAATATGTGCCCCCTCCCTTCCAGTGTTTGCAAGAAAATATACAAGACAGTTAACCTTTTTCAGCATTTTCGACATTTCTGTGCCACTGCAAGAAAGTTGTAATGACAAGAAACAGCAATGATCTTTTATTTAAAATATAATTTAGAGTTGTAAAGCACCAATATACTGACTTGTATATATAGTAAAACAGAGTTAGGTAATCTGTTTTATTAGTGTTATCTGGGATTTCATGCCTGACACTTCCGGGTATCAGATTTAGGTTGCACAGTGTGTGAAGCAGTGGTCTCTGGGGCGTGTGGCAATGCTCACCATGGGTAAGTCCTGCAGCCTGCGAAACTCTGGCCGGCTGTCTCTTCGCCGCAGTTTGAAGAAGAGAAGCAATGTGATGATGACAGCTGTGAGGATGAAGGCTGACACCAGGCCGGCCAGGAGGGGGTCCAACGTGGGAGTTTTGTTGGTCGTCACTGCTGGAACAAAACACAGGAGTCTGATCAGCAGCTCCTCATTAGTTCTGCCTTGAGCGTACAAGCTGGCAAAGTCCTGAGTGTTGCGGGTTTTTTTTCCTGTCCACATGAAACACCTGAGGTTTCTGTGCAGAAAAATCATTCAAGGTGAAACTATATTTCCCAGCTAAACTAAACAGCGTGGATGTCTTGTACAGCATGTTTCAGCTTTCTCCATTTGCTCTGTGTTATCTCAACTTGTTGCAGTGTCTCTCTCTTTGTTTCAAAGCAGTTTCTCGATTGCAGATGTCGCTATGGAGAACTGTTCAGTAAACTAAGCCACTTGTGCATCATCAGATAGAAAATGCCATTAACTGCAGGACTGTGAATGTCCTCTGAGTCACTAATACAATCTCAGCAAGAGTTTCCTGCATTAATGGAGGCGGATCGACTAGTTTTTCTTTCTCATTCATTGTCAGCCTAAAGAACTTGCAGGATGAACAAATTGTTTATGGGGACGTGTAAGTACAGAACATCTGAAATCCTGTGGAACAACAGGACCCTCAATGCAAGAGTCTCATGACTGCCTGTGTCTCTTTCTCAAACAGACCCATGACTGTGAAGTGCTTGGCAGTGACAGTCCTTTTGCAGATGCAACTGGGTTAGTGTGTTTTCTGTGTGTCCGAGGGGGGAGAGACAAAAACTGGCTCTTGATGGAAAACAATAAACAGCGTGGCCTTTGTTGTTCAGTCCGCTCAAATGTTTCTCTGTTCATGTCCAGACAGTGAGAGGTCCAGATAAAAAAACATAAACCAGCACAGAAGTTCATTTCACTTACTGTCTCCGCCCATGTTGAGCTGGGCTGGTCTCCCTGTGTGGGCTTTGGTCTGGGTGAAGGTGTCACTTTGAGCAGTGGGCTTCAGCTGCGCCTCGCTGGAGGCCTCAGCGTGCCTGTTGGATGGCGGAGTCGCTGACAGAGGGGAGCCGGATGGCTCATGAGGAGAGCCAGAGCTCGTTAATGAAACCTTAAGCTCAGCCGTTGTTGGCGTTGAAGCTGTTTCCGTCTGAGTGGGTGGCTTTGATGTTGCCACCAGGACATGATCCAAAGCTGCAGGATGGCTTGATGTGTTGCTGTCATTTGTTGGGAGCGTGGCGTTCACGGTGGCATGGGTAACTGTGTGTGTGACTCCTGGATTTGGCGAAGGGGGGGCGTGAGAGCTGGGGGAGACGCTCTCAGAAGGAACACCTGGAGGATGCAACGGCGTCTGGATTGTGGAACTTTCATTTCTGTCAGAAACATCTATGGTTTCAACATCTGGGACTGCAGAAAGGGAAAATGAAAAAGACGAAGTGACAGTAAATCATACATCTGATCTTGAAGTGTTATAAGGTCAACTCAACTAAATCTCAAAAGCAGAATCACATTCATGGACATGGAAAGTTGGTTTTCCAGATTCTGAACAATAATATAAAAAAATTAGGCACATTTACGTAAATAAAGAGTACTTTGGTAATGTTTGACATTTGAAAGTGTGTCTGCACTTTCACTTAGTTATCTAATGCAAAGAATCAGGTATGGGAGTCAGGAATAAACTGTAACCAATGTCTGAACAGTAAAAAGGCTTTCTGATGAGAACTTGTTCTCTATTTTCAGAAGCTAAACTATATAAATGTTCCCCAGTTGGTAACATTTCAGTTTCCCCTCACAGGAAGTCACAACATTTAAAGTGAAAGATGCAAAAATCTCTGAAAGACAGATATGACAAACTTTGGCCTGAACCTCCTTAACTCGAGCTCTTGTTTGACAAGCTTTTTTTTTATTTCATAGTCACAGGGCCCCAGGGAATCAAAATTAACTACAGTGACAAGAAACCCCATAAAGTGATGTCCTCGCATGTGGACACCAGAGGATAACTTAGTGACTTTGAATGAGTCTATAGCTAATTTGACCTTATATTGGTGTTTTCAAAAGTGGATTTAGGTTAAGCCTGAGAATAGATCATTTTGTTTATACATTCAATGCATTTACAGTAATATTTTTTTTAAATGTATTAACTATATAATATTTAACTGTTTTTAAAAAAAAAATCAATAATCCGGTTTTTATTTTAAAAATGGCATCCATATTTACTGTAAGTTGCTCATTGATATTTACTGCTAACTATTGTACCTGAATATACAATAATGTTCAGAATCAGAATTTCCTTTCTTTCTTGTACGCACAACAAAATTATGATGCTTCCAAGGTGTTTAAAAGAATACATGAAAGTCAGGATTGAAAATAAAATAAAAATTTAAATGTAAAATATTAAATGTAAACAATTTTAAATATGTAATCCAAAATATATAGAACAGTTTTCTATGAGTACCAAAAAAGAGATGGAGGAAACTTTCAGTGTTTTAATGAAATCAACTATTACTTCCTTTTGCAAGTAGAACTACCTGTTCACCCAAAAAGCTCAAACTGTAAAGACACACTCCAATAATGATATGGTAAGTGGTAAATGGTGTATACTTATAGAGCGCTTTTTTACCTTCTTTGAAGCGCTTATAATCCGATTATAATCAGTAGCAGACTGGAAAATGCCCGTTAAAAAGTGCGACATAGATGTTCCAATTGGCTGGCCACAAGCTCCCTGCTCCACTCTATTCTGATGCATCCACTTGTAGACAAATAGATCCATGTACGTCTTCGTTTTCCTCGTCTGAGCTGGTATCTTGATCAAAACTGTACTGCTGGATGGATCTGATATTGCTATTTTTATTGCACTAATAATGTCAGCTTGGGGGTGTGATGGACTGTAAGCTAGTAGGAGAGAGAGTAAACAAGTGGATGATGGGAAGGGTAGTGGACTTACTCCACGTCAAAGGTCCTCCCTGTAACTCAGAGGCGAATTCCTAATGAACTACTACCGTTCTGCAGAATGTCCCAAAAAAACGACAAGGTTGTTTTGGGGGTTAAAACGGTATAATCATAATCAAAATTAAAATTAAAATACCACTGGAAACGCTTTTACAATTAAATCAAAAGACAATCAGAGTGGGCCTTTGAAATGCCTCGCTTTGAGATTGAAGAATTAAACACTTGCAGTGACACTGCTGTGTGCAAACGTGTATTTTGAGAAGGGGATATCTCACTTCTACTTTCTCATCTTCATGTGAAAAGTCTTGCAGAATTTAAATAACTTCTCTCCTTGGCACTTTATGAATCCCTTCTTCACCAACACTCCTCCAGGTACACTTTGCCACTGTGCCTTATTTAATTAGGATAATCACAGTTTCTTCTGTTGTCTTCTTTTGGCTCTCATCATTCCCACTGTGCATTGGTGTTCTGCAGACTCCCAATGTCTATTATAATAGTCAAACTGTGTGCCGCTGCCTGTGCTGTGTTTGTGCCGCCACTGTCACCACGTTAACCCTGTCACAAGCTCTGTGGCCCACTTCTGAATCTGGAAAACTGTGATAAGGGCTTAAATATAGCACCCTAACTCAAAGCCAGCTGCTGTTCAACTTCCTACTCCTCTTAAGCAGGATATAACCTCCTCACTGGCAAACATTAAACGGACAAAGACAATAACCCTTAACTTCCTTTCCACTCTCAGAACATCATAAGATGGCAAGTACCTAAACAAACAGTCTTCTGTCCTGTTTTCTCACTAAACACAATGTAAACGGGAAGAGTTACCGTTGTAATCTGCTGGTTGGAGTAGCCCAGAACTGGTTGTCGTTTCCACAGTTGCATTGTTGCTCAAAGAGCTGCTGGCACTGGAGTTGGAGTGTGTGTCAGACCTTATCCAGGCCTGGATGCTGTGGTTCTGGTTCGGGCTCAGCACATCAGCTCCGACTGGACCCACGGGAACTTCTGCTGATACAGGAGAGGCTGTGTGGAGGTTTTCGTCTGCGGACGGAGAAACGCAGCCAAGTGTGGGTTATTTTGAGAATGTTTAATCATCGCTAATGTGTTCCCTCATTGTTCCCCACAAACATGTGCAACAGGCAGTGAACAGAGTTCAGAAACATTTAAGAGAACATTCAACGCTGTCAGGATTTATGAAACTTCTTTATTATAAAATTCATGTTTTTGGCAGACTCAGCCGATTTGGAGTGATCTTCAAAGCAGACTTCCTAGGCACTTTAACATTGGAAGTTGGGTCATCTAGACCCACTAGACAGTGCTCTGAACCTTTTTTCTTCAATGATTTGTGAACCTCACTGGTGTCCATGGATTACATGAATTCCTCTCCACCTTTATCCACCTTTGTCATGGTAGGAATAACACGCCAATGTAAGGGTGGGGTCATAGGATAGCACAAGGATTAAACAGACCTGACTGTCATTCAATCAGTGATTATCCTAATGGGTTGAAAAGGGTTTAAGTTTAAGTTAACTTAACTCCTTGTAGTGTTTCATCCCATATATTTAACACTAAAGAGTTGAGTTGAAAAAGAGTGTCAAATCAAAGTGTTTCCAAAATGAATTTATCAGTGTCATTATGTGAATTTTAACACTGAACCTACTAATCTAAACTCTCACATTTGACATAACACCTGAAGTGTGCATCTTACTCCTTTCTATATTTAGTATAAAAAATTAAGCTTTCAACCTGGCAACAATCCCAGCCTCTATGTGTTTTTAAAGCCATCTAAAGTTCACGTGGGGGATCTTCATGAGCTGGACAAGACTCACACTTTACATCAACATCAACATCCTCGGATTAAAATAATCTGACCGACGCCCAAAACAGGATACCAGTAAACAAATCTTGAATTGTAAAACAAGAGAGAGAAAAAATCCAAGCCAGTTGTCCATCTGACAAATCAAAAGGTAACAGACTCAAAAAACAACAAATTCTGAACCAAGTTGGTATATTTCAATTTGACCAGTTTATTCTGGCTTCAGAGGAAAGCATGGGTCAGCTTGAAACTCCCTCGGATGTTTTTATCCTGATACAGAAAGCAACAGCAAATCAATACACTTTATCTAGTGTCTATAGACCTTTCTTTAATGTGTGTGTGTGGGGGGGGGGGTAAAAAGTGAGCACAAGACTCTTACGCTGTACTTTTTTTTAATAGAGTGAGCATCTTCAGTTTTTCATGTGTTGTACAGGTTTGATGAGGATCTGGCTGACTTTCCCTCGTCTTTTTAACTTCTGTGTGAGTCTCTGTTCTTCCCTGCTGCTCTTTGATGAAAAGCAGAACACTAATGTAATGCAAAGTCATTACCGTTTGCTAATACACTCCCTGATGCCTTTCATTACTCCGCTAATCACTCACCCAGCGCATCAGTACTAACTCACTGAGAGGGAGGAAAAAAGCGGCGCACACACACCAACACACATACACACACATAGATTTGCTGGAACTGAGACCCAAAAACAGACCAGTAGGTGCTTGACCGCATAAAGCTGGCCTTGTTCCTTTTCTTTAGCTATATTAGGTCGGTCAGGTCAAATGCTGTCTGTTTTTGAACATATGTGTGTGTGAGTGTGTGCTGAATGTGTGAATAAATGGAGTCAGTGTTTGCTCCTCTGTGTAGATATTACATGGCCGTCTGCGATCTGTCAGGCCATGAAGGCACACATTTGAACTCTGACAGAGCAGGAGCAGGCGATCAGCTTTCGTTTGGTCACCTGCCTCAGTGTTTAGCTGATTTTAGTCAGTTAGAAGATTGTTTATCCGCTTCAGTAAAGCAACATTTTTACATGATATGCAGAACGACTGGCAGACAGGGATGGGGGTTCCCCTTTTGGAGAGGGGGGACTGGAGGTTGCATTCCAACTGCCGGGGGAATCACACTCCTCTGCCTCCCTGGGAAAGTCTATGCCAGGGTACTGGAGAGGGTAGTCTATCCAATAGTCAAGCCTCCGATCCAGGAACAACAGTGGGCTTTCTGTACTGGGCTTGGAACAGTGGACCAGCTTTTTAGGGGGCTTGAGGGTTCATGGAAGTTCGCTCATCCAAGAGCTTGGTTTACATAGCCGACTGTATGTCAGACCTGTTCCCGGTGCATGTTGGACAACGGCAGGGCTGCACTTTATCACCGGTTCTGTTCATAGTTTTTATGGACAGAATTTCTTGGTGCAGCCAGGGGCCGGAGGGGGTCTGGTTTGGGGACTGCAGGATTTCCTCTCTGCTCTTTGCAGATGATGTTGTCCTGTATGCATCATCAAGCCAGGACCTCCAGCGTGCATTGGGACGATTTGCGGCCAAGTGTGAAATGGCTGACAAAAAAGGGTCATTACCCCTAAATCTGAGGCAATGGTTCTTGACCGGAGAAAGGTAAATTGCCATCTCTCGATGGGTGGAGTGCTCCTGCCCCAGGTGGAGGAGTTTAAATATTTTGGGGTCTTGTTCGCAAGTGAGGGAAGACTGGAGCGTGAGATTGACAGGTGGATCGGAGCAGTGTCCGTAGTTATGCGGTTGCTGTACCGGTCTATTGTGGTGAAGAGAGAGCTGAGCCAGAAAGCCCAGTTTACAGATCAGTCTTCGTTCCAATTTTCACCTTTGGTCATGAGCTCTGGGTCCTAACCGAAAGAACGAGAATGCAAACGGCTGAAATTAGTTTCCTCCGTAAGGTGGCTGGGCGCTCCCTTAGAAATAGGGTGAGAAGCTCGGTCACCTACAGAGAGCTTGGAATAGAACCGCTTCTCCTCCACATCGAAAGGAGGCAGTTGAGGTGGCTCGGGCATCTAGTCCAGATGCCTCCATGGAGAGGTGGAAAAAAAACAGAGCTCTTTTCTTATATTAATGTTAGAGTTTTTCTTTCTCCGATACACCTGAATAAGCTGTGCAGAAACCTGATCATGGAAACCTGATCATGAGCCCCAGCCAAGTGAGTCAGCAAAGGTGAAAAGTAAAATATTTTGATATTGACTAATTTGTCAGTGTTGCGTCAATTTCACAACAAGTGATCTCCTTTGAATGCACTCTGTATCCCTGTATCTATCAACACTGGACGCTGTGACAAAACACAGTTTAAAAGTTGAGCTCTGTGAATGTTTCTGTGAGCAAAATTTAGTCAGAAATTATTATTTTTTTGCATGTGAACTATATCCATTCAGTTTCATTAGAAAATTCCACCATTTTTATCAGAAAAGAAGAAAAAAACATTTGTAAAGAGAAATGATTAATCATGGATATACATACTTAACGTTTCGTTAAAGAAAATCACTAATTTTGATTATTTAACCATTTATTCTTGCGGAAATCTTTTTTTCTTTCCTTTTGACCTCAGTACCTTTCCTGTAGAAACAGCCATTTAGCTTAAATGCAGTATGATAATAGAGGACTGCTGCATTTAATCAGAGATTCCATTTATAAGATTGTAGCAACAGTCAATATTTTCCAATTCATTTTCAGACATTTAGTGTTCTATCCGTAAAGGTGTCTGTTCAGTTGGAGCTCAGCAGAATTGTCATTCTCCTTTCATTTCTGAGGTGCTGATGAAGACCAAAATAGAAGATGGGAAGAGGAAGGAGTGAGTAGAGAGGTGTGAAAAAGGGCTAAAGTGAGCCTCTGAAAGAGAATAAGGTGTGTTATTGAAGAGAAACCAGGAAGAGAATACAACCGAAGGCAGGAAGGAAGTTGTGGCAAAGACAAAAAACAAATGGACAAAAAGCCAAGAAACACAAGAAACTATTATAAGACAGGAAGAACTCAGCAGAGGTCTGGTGAAGTTTCCCTGGAAGGCACCACCTGTGTCCAGATATGGTAAAGTTTGCTGTAACAATCTGTTTGTTTCTTTGTTGGTTTTTACATCTAAACGTGAGGGTTTTGCTGTTGCAAACAAGAAAAATGCTGTCCAAAAGTGGAAAAAGAGTACTCTTGATATATACAATTACCTACCGTGATCTGCATATCCCAACTTGATGATCAGAAGTGAAAGAAGAGGCACCAGGACTGTGGGCTCCATGACCGCTGTCATCAGGAAAGTAATAAAAACCCTTTTAAATCCTCCACTCTTTGATTCTCGCTCCTCGCAGCACCACAGCAAACTTAGAAAAATCTGTGAGCGCACAAAGGCTCCACCAATATCTGCATGGCTTAGGGCACTGAGGGAGGAGGGAGTCTGCTCCCCCCACCTCCTTCTATCTCTCTGTCTCCCTTTCTCAACTGCCACGTGTTTGCAGTTCAAAATAGTCAGTGTGCCTGACTCTGCGCCGTGACGCCATCTGACTCAGTCCGACCCACGTAAACTGTGTACTTTGAAACTTTGAAAGAGCATAAATTACTACAGTTTTCATTTCCCCCCAAAAAACCAAACAAATTTGTCTCCTTGACCTCATGTCATTAAGCAACACAGAAGCCTGGAAGAAACCTTCAGCCCTTATCTGGATGTAGTGAAGGAGGATGTGAGGGTGGTTGGTGTGAATGAGGAGGATGCAGAGAACAGCATGAGATGGAGGCAGATGATTCACTCCAAAAGGTAGCTTCCAAGAAAAATAATAAAAAAATAGAATCAGTCTGCCTAATTTTAACTGTTTTTCTATGTATGACAACAATTCTTTGAAAAACCAAGGAGTAATCTACTGAATTGACAAATGGCACAAAAATGTGACATTAGATAACTTGCTTTTTTTTGGGCATCCATGTTGAAATATAAAAAAACTTTCAGTTGAAACTAAATCTACATCATAAATTTACTTGATTTTAAACATTTATTGAAGTAGTACAACCTGGGTTTTTTTCAGATCAGTGTGCTTACATACTTATAGATAATTTTATGATTACACGTGTGAAGCGTTAAATCGTCCATGTGGTGGAGGTGTTGCTCTATTTCTCAAAACCCTACAGAGTAACAAAAGGCTTAGCTCCACAAAATCCACAAAATTAGATGACTGGTGAATCAGGAGTGGATGAAAAAAGGCTGACAAATTAATAAGCTAGCGGGAGAGAGTGTAAACAAAGGGATGATGGGAAATTGAGACAGTCTTACTCCACGCCAACAATTCAGCCCACAATTCAGAGGTGACTTTCTAATGAGCTACTGCCGCTCTGCAGATACTAGTTTCTAAAAAATGACTTGGATCTTTTGACAAAAAACACAACCATAATTAAAAGGCCATTAGGAATGCTTTTACAGTATCAAAAGATGATTGGGGTGGGACTTTAACCCTTGTGCTATCCTAGGCACTTTACCATTGGGAGTTGGGTCATCTAGACCCACTAGACAGTGCTCTGAACCTTTTTTCTTCAATGATTTGTGATCTTCACTGGTGTCCATGGATTACATGAAATCTTTCAGCTTTTATCCACCTTTGTCTTGGTAGGGAGAACACGTCAATGCAAGGGTGGGGTCATCAAAAGTTTTTCCATTGTGGGATTAATAAAGTCATCTATCTATCTATCTATCTATCTATCTATCTATCTATCTATCTATCTATCTATCTATCTATCTATCTATCTATCTATCTATCTATCTATCTATCTATCTATCTATCTATCTATCTATCTATCTATCTATCTATCTATCTATCTAAGATAGCACAAGGGTTAACTCATTTTATATATCCTGAGAACAGGCCCATTTTTTTTGTCTTCTCTAGTTTGTCTTCTGACTCATTTGAGGTTCTCTGCTAAGACCTGATGAGCTTAACCCTGGAGAACCCAACAACAATTTTCTTCAGGAATTTTAAACTTAATTAAACAAATTTGGTTTTGGTTTATTCATTTTGGGAAGCAGCAATTAACAGCAGCCAAAAAATTGAAGATAAAAAATAAAATAGAGAAAATAAAAAAGCAAGGACAAAATTGGAACTTGTGGGTTTCCCAGGGTTAAATAAGGACATCCAACTTTTCCAATGATATATCATGTGTTTGGTGGGATAATGGGAAGTTTGGTTTCCTAAGGAGATAATATAGAGTCTGTAGAAGTCATAAATTAATGGGCTGGCTCTCAGGAGGATAAATTCCTTGTAACTCTAAATCTAGAAGTTCTCCATTTATTCTCAAAGCAGCACACAGTTCACATGTGTCCAGAAACAAGAAAAAAAACTCTATAATAGTACTTAGTTTTACAAAATTTACTGATACTTTCTCTTTATGCTAGGTGTGCAAACAATTAAAAAAAGTTGAGTCATCCCTAAAAATGTATGGACAGCCAAGGACTACTGTGGTATCCATACTCCAAAACTTTTTAAAAGACTGACTTTTGTAGTACGAAATGACAGTCTGGCATTTTTCAGTCAGTCAAGAACAGACGGAATGGAAAATAATGCAAAATTACAACATTTTAAAGTATTGTTGTCTATCATCACACTATACCAACATAGAAAATAGCGTCTAAACTTACAATCTCAATATCTGAAATTGGTGTGGTCTTCCTACACCTCTTGTCGTTCCTGTATGTTAGGCCACAAATTCTCATCCACATCACACCAAATATCCTCTCTTGCAATGCAGCGAAATATGTTTGTCACATTATCACAACTTGGTCAACCATTTTGCAGTTAATGACTTATACAATGAACTAATGACTAGGTGTTTTGAGGAGTAAGACTGTTGCACAGTGAACTATATAATACATTTTGATCAACATGACATAAACAATTGATAATGTAGCAAAGAGCAAAGAATTGTTCATAATCATTTGCATGGATGTATCAAAGCAATTGCAACTTGTTCAAAGAAGTGAGAAACTGCTTATATGATGTGCACAAGTGACATCATGATGTGAAGATTGAACAAATAGTTTTGGGAATTTCATTCTGATCTGAGAATTGTACTAAAGCAACTGAGAAAAACTGTAAAGCAAAATGAAAAATAAATGAATAAAACAAATTAATATTGAAACTTCTCTATATTTATCATCAGTATTTATTTTCCATAAAATGTTTTACAAATAATAATCATTGTTTTTGTTTTTATATCCTCACAGGTTGCACGTTTTTGAAAGTATCTTTTCTGGTTTTCAGGTATGATGACGGAATTTCCCAAAGCGCCTGAACGCAGCAGAAGCGGTGACGAAGGACAGTCAGAAAGCGGCAGGGAGCTGCCCGCATCGTCTCGTTCCGTCGCTGGACAGAAAGGTGCGAGCATGACAGTCGCCCGGGCATCGTAGAGTCAACACAGAAACATCGCATTTAGGTTCTTTTGACTGTCACACTAAACCTTAAAACATAGCGGTCTTTCTTTACCAGGTTTGTGTTGAGGCTGCGTCAAGTTACATTGCTAGCCCGGCTAGCTTAGAGTTAGCCTACTAGCGCTAGCCGTTCCTTTGGCGTTTTAACGTTAGATGTTAGCTTAGGCTAATTTCTGTAAGCTAACGTTAGCTTACCGGTTAGCCTTCCATGCTCTCCATAAGCCAAATTAATAATACCGTAATAACTCAAACATTAAGATGACCGGTGTGTGCATTTCATAGGAATCGCGTTGTTTATTGAGAAAAGAAACGAAAGCTGCGTCTAAACTTGCAGCATTGGTCTAGTTCATCATCTTCTTGTCTTAAATCATTTGACAGCTCCGTATCCGGGAGATATGGAGACGCCGGGGAGAATATCAGCCTCAACGGATCCTCTGGATTTTACCGTGGAAAACGTTGAGAAGGTGAGTTCTCAATATCTGACTTGTTGACATGATAAGGACAGAGTTTCCTATAAGGCACCTTAATGTTGTGTTGGCTATTATTACGTCATTTCATCTTTCACGCGCTTACTTCTTCTGGGTGCTGTTATGTTTTGGGGACTTTTTTTCTCCCCACTTGTATGCGTGAACCCTATTGAACGTAATGTTTATTTGACACGGTTATATTTAAGCCTTTTAGACTGTATTTATGTACTGTAGTGGGATATTAAAAGGACATTTTTTTACCACCTGTTCTGGTTATATATAAGACAGAAGATAGCCAAAATATATAATTTGTATTTTTAAAATGTATATATGTATTTATATATATTCTTCAAAGGTGATGTTGACTGCCAAGTCTTTGCTATGAATCAATGTGAATGTGGCTGCTGACTCATATTAGGGTGAATGGCTGTGCTAGGAAAAGATGAAGGGGGGATGAGACAGGTGCTTTGCTGAAGAGCAGACTTGCTGTGAAGAGTTGAAGATGGTAATAAAGCTAGACAGGCACCAATAAAGAAAGAGGAGAGGTTGGGAAGGTCGGCAGTGTGACACAAATAATTAAAGTCAGCAATGATACAAGAGGTGACCCCCCCTGTAAGGACGCCTGGTTTGCTTTGACACTGATTTTCAAGATAATAGGAAAACAATCTGTGTATTGTCTCATTTGTTTTAGGGTATTGCATTTTTCTGATGAATTTCTATTACTGTAAAGAAATATTTTCATCTTTTTTGGTGGTTTTATTTTTCTAGTTTTCTCCAGGTGTAACTATTATTTTACTTTTTTGGTTATTTGGATAGTAGTACAGTCAAAACAATTGATGCAATAATTAGTGAAGTGTCAAGAACAGTCATTTATTAATTATTTTTCACAAGCACCCCCTGTACAGGAGACCGTGCTGGATTAGTATCTTTTGGACAAGTGTTCAGATTCTGTCTAATTGTTACCTGCAAAAAAACAAACTGACAGATAGAAATGCAACTACCGTTAACAAGATCTAAAGATCTTTGTCGCCCAAAATAGGATTTAGTAAAACAAAACCACTTTTCAGCAATTGCTAAAACACACCTTATATTCACTTCAGAGCTTATACGTGTGATTTAATTCAATCGTGTGGTAACCAGAAGATACCGTGGAGGTCAGGTCAAGAAAACAAAAAGGGGTTTAAAATGGACACATGATTTTCTAACCCACAAAAAAATGTTTACTTCCTTCTGTATCCTCGTTGGGGTTTCCACAGTGAATCTGGGTATTTTCCTTTAGTTCTTCTGACCCTAATTGAGTGATAGATATGTCAATCGCCCAAATTAACCAGTGTTTTGGAGATTAACTGTAATGCGTGAGTTTCCAGTCCCTTTAACTTTATAAGGGTTACTATGTTTAAATGACTGTCAGGCTAATATTTTACTCTGAAAGAGTACTCTTAAGACTCTAGAGTAGACTCTTAAGAGTTGAAATGACGTCATCTGCATAGATCTTATAAATGTAGTGACACAACAGTGAATATAACAATCTCCCACTCTTTCACCTGAAAATGTCAAATATCACATGGGCAACAAAGGGTTTAACATATATATATCGTTTGTGCCAGGATATTTCTCTCTCTAAACTGTTCAAGTTCACTTTTTTTTTTAAAACCAACCTTTGCACAATTAATTATCAGCTAGTACTTCACTAATTTATACAAATATCACATAAATCAAAGTTTTGTTGCTTTCTAAATTTTTATTATCTTAAATATGTTTTTTTTTTTAATTTAATTACAAATATATTTAGGGCGGCATTGGCTAAATATAGCCAGGACATCAGGTGGTTGAACAAGTTGGCCAATGATTGAAGGGTCTTTGGTTCCATCCCCGCTGCCTCTAGCCAACTCTTGCTGTGTCCTTGGGCAGGACACTTCACCCTCCCAGCCTCCAGTGTGGGCCCGGTGATGGTCAGAGGGGTTAGGGCAGCCACCGCCTCTGTCAGCCTGCCCTAGGGCAGCTGTAGCTCACCATCACCAACTATGAATGAGGAGTGAAGGAATAATGAACACATTATAATCGCTTTGCGTGTCTAGAGAAGCGCAGATAAATCGAATCCAATTATAATAATAATAATAATTATTATTATTTATTATTATTAGTAGTAGTAGTAGTAGTAGTGGTAGTAGTAGTAGTATTGTTGTTCTTTTTTTTTCTTATTATTATTATTTGGCATGGAAGAAAACATCTTTTGTTACTTGTCCTAGCTTACTTTTTGTTCATGTTTTTTCAGTTACCTTTTTTAAGTTTTTAAACGTGTGCTGAATTTATATTTTTCTGGTCTTTTCAGACAGGAGACAGGCAAAGATAACTTAGATTAAAAGAGCTTTGTCATACATGTTGTAGAAGGTAACCAAAGGAGAAATTTTGCATTTGCTTTTAAATGATTAAATGTTGAGTATACCATCTTCAACAGAAGAGAATTCTTATTTATCAAAAATATTCCAAGTAAGCATAGTATTCATTTTACATAATATGAACCAACACTTAAGTGATAATATGAACCAACACTTAAGTGAATATGGTATTTTAGTGAGTTAAATCTGTGAGGCAATTAAAGTATAGGACCTCGACACAGCTTGCTAATTCAAAAAGAGGCTGAACTGTCTTATCTGAAGACCAAATGCAATATTTTTCTTATGTATTTTTATATCCAGCTTTTTTTTCTATGTCTTTATTATAATATGCCAACCCAAAGCTGAAGTACAGTTTATCAGTACTTAAAGTGCCACTCTTATCATCTTTTGATCTATTTTAAATGTGTGTTTTTAAAAAATCATGGAGGGGTCTAAAATTTTCATCAAAGGTGCATTTCCACAGTGAGAGACAGAATCTGAAGAAACATTCAGAAATCACGTACGATTTTTTAAAACAATTTATTTGTATATTACTGTGACAAATAAGTATTTGATCACTTGATTATCAGAAAGATTTCTGACCAGCAAAGACCTGCTGTACTGCTTTTAAATAATCCAACTCCACTCTGCTCATGATTTTAAATTAGTGGCACCTGTTTAAGGCCGTTAGCTTGCATAAAGGCACCTGTGCACCCCGCAATCAGTCAGAAGTCTAACTACCAACATGGGCAAAACCAAAGAGCTGTCAAAAGACACGAGACAAAATTGTAGACCTTCACAAAGCTGGAAGTGGCTACGGGGCAATTGCCAAGCAGCTTGGTGAGAAAAGAGCAACTGTTGGAGCAATTTTTAGAAGATGGAAGAGGCTAATGATGACTATCAATGTCCCTCGGACTGGGGCCCCTCGCAAGATCTCACCTGGTGGGGTATCGATGATGCTAAGGAAGGTGAAGAATCAGCCCAGGACTACACGGGAGGAGCTGGTCAATGACCTGAAGAGAGCTGGGACCACTGTTTCCAAGGCTACTATAAGTATTACATTAAAACGTCATGGTTTTAAATCATGTATCGCACGGAAGGTTCCCCTGCTGAAGTCAGCCCATGTCAAGGCCCGTCTGAAGTCTGCCAATGACCATCTTGATGATCCAGAGAAGTCATGGGAGAAAGTCTTGTGGTCAGATGAGACCAAAATAGAACTTTTTGGTCTTAACTCCATTTGGCGTGTTTGGAGGAGGAGGAAGAAGGAGGAGCATCATCCCAAGAACACCATACCTACAATGAAGCACGGGGGTGGAAGCATCATGCTTTGAGGGTGTTTTTCTGCACAGGGGACAGGACGACTGCACCTTATTAAGGAGAGGATGAACGGGGCTCTGTATTGTGAGATATTGGGCAAAAACCTAAGTCAGAGCGTTGAAGATGGGTCGTGGCTGGGTCTTTCAGCGTGACAATGACCCGAAGCACACAACCAAGAAAACCAAGGAGTGGCTCCGTAAGAAGCATATCAAGGTTCTGGAGTGGCCTAGCCAGTCTCCAGACCTAAACCCAATAGAAAATCTTTGGAGGGAGCTGAAACTCTGTGTTGCTCAGCGACAGCCCCGAACCCTGACAGATCTAGAGAAGATCTGTATGGAGGAGTGGGCCAAAATCCCTGCTGCAGTGTGAATGATGAAAATTTTAGACCCCTCCATGTTTTCTAAGTGGGAGAACTTGCTAAATCACAGGGTGATCAAATACTTATTGACCTCACGGTATCTGTCTGCAAGTAGATGCATCGGAATGGAGAGGAGCAGGGAGCTTTATGCTTGTGGCTTGACGATCTTAGTTTGTACATAAAAACTACCAGGTTTTTAGATGACATTTTTCATCTGCTTCTGATTCATCATGATTTGAATAAAGAAATAGTCAGAAACGCATTTTTGATCTCACCTTTCTCACTTTTCTATTTGTCCTCCATCATGAGATAAATACTACAAGAACATGTTAAAAACACCAAAAACACAATTTTCATTGGAGTGGGACATGACATCAAGGACATCCTGTGTGAATGTTGGAATAATTGCAGACACTTACAGTCAGAGAACATAATCTCTGATTATGCTGGGCAGGATGTCGAGCAAATCTGGTCAAAAATGTGTCATTTTGCTGACAATAACTCCATGAGAGGAAGCTTACCGCATTCCGAAATCCAAACATCGTGCTGTCTGATAGCTCAGTTTACAATTTTAAATCTCTTAATTCCTTGGCATTTCAGTTGGAAGGAAATTCAAGGAAGAACAACCCCCTTCAATACAAACTAGAAGATACTAACAATGTCATACTGTGTCAGACCAAATACTAAACAAAAAGCCTTCTGTTGACCATATACAACTACTGGGCCAGTAACCATCATCTCCATCACCATGACTACAGGAGGGACGCAACTCTCCAACTACACTTTGTACTACATTTAAATTTAGATTTCATTAATCACAGCTATTCAAACTTTAAGAGAGCTATTTTTTGTCACGATGTTTGTTTGTGGTTTGAAAACTCATGTGGGAAATCTGTCGCTTTCTCTCTTGAGAATAGAACAACTAACCAGTTTTTACTCTTTTATTTAAAAAAAAAAGATTTAATGTGGCTTGTTTTTCTTTAAAAAAAATCAAAATCTTTACACATAAAAGGCTTCATCCACAACTATTTTTCCAATCTGCATCAATACAGGTAGTTTAAAAAAAGGTGGTATAGACCCACTCCAATGAAATTTGTAGTTTTTTTTTTAGTGTTTTTAACATGTTCTTGTAGCATTTTTCGATGATGGTAAACATATATAAAGAAAATAAAGATTAAATTTGTGTTTCTGAATATTTTTTTATTCATGGTATATCAGGAGAAAACGAAAAATGTCGTTTGAAAAAGCTTGTAGTTGTTACGTACTAACAACCACAGGCTCCCTGCTCCGCTCCATTCGGATGCATACACTTGCAGAAAAATAGATCCACGTATGTCTAAGCTAGCAGGAGAAAGTAGAGGTGGATGATGGGAAGACAGGACAGCTTTTGATGAACCCCTGCTGCTCTGCAGAAACTTGAGTCTGAGGAATTGACACATTTTTTCTTTATTTGGGCTAAAAACATCATAATCCTAATTAAAAGACCACTGGGAACGCTTTTAAGATAGATCAGAAGTTGATTGGAGTGGGTTTTTAGGGGAACCACAGCTGAGTCAAGTTCATTTGTCTCAGAGTTTTATATGATCTTGAAAACTGATGGTAACACTAAAAGATATAAATGGAAGAACAACCCTCATCTATTATCTTTACAGAAATGCTAGTTTGCTTATCCTTGCAGAAATTAATTTAAACCTGAAAAACCTATTTTTATCAAAGTATTTCTTACCATTTGTGTAAGTACAGGGCAGCACTCTTCTATTGTCCTGTATGCAGTGTTATTTCAGTAAAGAGGGGTAATATGTGACCATAGGAAAGCTTATTCTACTGATAATAAACAAATAAAAGGATTGAGACATTTTACCTTATTAATTAAGCACAAATTGGTATTGAAATGTGTTTTGCCTCCTTGTATGTTTAATAATGCAACGTGAACATGGTTTTCTGACTACCTTATCCAGTATAAGGTCATATTTGGAGAATTGATTCTATTTAAAAACAGGAATATAGAAGAGTATAGAACTACACGTGAGTGATAAACTTGGTTTTGATGCCTTCAGGACTTTGTCCACCAGTTGTACAATTTGCTTAATAACAATTTCTCTCCAGTTTTGCACTGAATGTCTGACATGTATATCTAAACTCTTATAGCAGCACAAAGGGTTTTACTGACAATTATCGTGGCTCCACCTGCCATTTTTTCATACAGCATTGTTGCATTTATATTGCAATATATACCCAAAATAAGAATTTGGTGCAGTATACCAAAGAGTATGGTAAATCTTTGGCTGGAAAGACAGTTCAGATACTTATTCAACACAAGTTTGCCACTGACAGTATTATATTTGTACAAATATTACCACATTTTATAGGATAGGTCCCTCTAAAGACTCTCAAGGTCACCGTACAGTAAATACTACACACAGATCAGGGAGGGCAGCATAGTATATTGTTGATATTCAGGAATTAAACAGAAAAATTGTACATTTTTGTTTGTACAAGACAAGTTTATCTAAAAGTTACCTTTTCCTGAATGTATTTTTATTTATAATATGATGTACATTAGACTGGAGTAGTAGTCTTGAGGCTTTATGGAAGATGACTCGATTAATACATTAGAAGGAAAGCAGAGTTAAAACCATAAAGGTCCATGAAGTGCATTTTTGTCCAGCTATCGATCAATATAAGTGGAATACAGCTTTTTATAGTTAACATAATAGACTCACAGATCTAAATGTGACTGTATTTGTTTATGTCAAGTTCATCTCCATGCAAGAACTGAACTCTGTTCCCCTATTCACATATTTATACCCCAATGGCTGCAGAGCTGAAATACGAGGCGGTAACCAAGCCTCTGGGAGTTTTATGGTGTTCAATATCTCAAAAAAGGATAATTTTCTGCTCTTGTACCAGGATTTCTTAACTATTGGAAACATTGTGCTATTAATAATTTTTGTCTTGGCTGTATGCTAATCACCACAACTATAGTTCTTTGTTTTCCCATAAATCCTGGTTTTCTTTCAAGCCTTTGGTTGTGATGTGATGCTGATTTCTTTATTTTACTCTTTGTACTGCGCTACTGCCTCTATAACACCTTTAAGAGTAGCTTTCTTAAGGATGGATGACTTTAAATGTACAACATTCACATGAGCATAACCTCCTATATATGAATACCAAGGTTTCTTTGTCTCTGGTTTTACACTTTAGCCTTTTAGAAGTTAGAGAAAAGGGATTTATGTGATCTTTCTTTCTGAAATAGGAACACTTTTAATGAATTGTTTATCTGTTACTTTATGTTTTTCCAATTTTGTATTCATTAAGCAGTGTAGTGTCTTTTGCTAACAGAGCCTTTGGAATAACAAGAAAGTCATTATGTAATAAGAGCTTAGTTATACCTCAAAGTGGCAAAACTTTTGAAAATACATTTGAAAATGACCCCCCCCCCCCGTCTTTTCTTTGAGAATATCATCCTTATGCAGTTAGAAGAGTCTTTTGCAAGATACTGCCTTCTGTAAATATGCATCTTGTATTGGTTTAGTCGTTAAAAAAAAACACCAGCAGATTTTTATAGTTACCCAAAGTTAGTTTGGAGGGGGCTAATAGTAATCAAAAGCCATTGTTTGTTGAGTTTTAAGGCTGAAACAGAAACAGGCTTTTCATGTCTTGGGCTTTCAGCATCAATGTGGACATGCAACACTGTTTGCAATCGGGTAAGGATTGGTTGGCTGTCACACAGTGGACTACAGTAATGATTTGCTGCTGCTTTGAAGTCTATATCACAACAGCAGAGTAACGCTTCCTAACAACACTAGCCTCTGGCCAAACCCTTTTAGGATCTTAGCATGGCAATGAAAAACATGCCAAATGTTAGCAAAACAGCATTCTTTTTTAGTCCTTTTAGTCTCCCTGATGTTTTTTCTTCTTCTTCAGAACTGCAGACATTGCAGTAGATGTACACACATCTGGTATCTATATTTGAGTTCATTCAGCAAACCTTTCGTTTCTGCTTCTCATAACATACGTGGACCTTGAGCTCTCCTTTCCTGGATGTGTGAATGAATCAGCTCATTAACACCTAGCTAGCTGTTTTAATCTCAGACAGTAAGTGGAGTCAAAAATGCACTAGTGGAAGGTTGGCATGGAGAGAGTATACAACCTGATACTCCTTCTCCTGAAGGAACAGATCGTATTTATATATTTATTCCTCTCTCTTGCTGTAATGTTGTTTTCAAAAGGAGGGGATATGAAAAGGAAATAAAAAAGGACTTACTGGTTTGCTGATATAAACTAGTATCAGGGGTGAAATTTAAGGATCAAATTAGGGCTGTACGATATGAGGAAAACTCGCGATATGCGATATTAGTGATCAACATTGCGATGACGATATAACTCACAATAAATTAACAAATAGCAAAACAACAAAAACATTTCCATTTCACTGCAAAATTTAATTTAAATCAGAGTCAAAATACCTTAAATTATTCTCCAAATGACCCTCATCTAATTAGGAGGGCACCATCTAACATAAAAGCTCCATCCGATTGGTCAACAACGTGAATGGCTCCATCTGATTGGTTCAATGGATAAAGGGATTTATTCAATTCATTAAATAGTTAAAGTTGCCATAAGATTGTTTTTGCACAATTAAGGTTTACCATTTATTGCGATGTTCGCCAACTTTTGCTTTATGGATATTGCACAGCTTGAAATCGCGATAACAATAAATTTGCGATAAATTGTGCAGGCCTAGATGAAATGCTTTTTGACAATTTTTTTTGTATCGTAGCAAATTGTTTTATTTTTCAAAATATGAAAATGTGTATAACTGTCTTCACAGGACAGATAATTTCAAGGTTTTTGTTTGATAGTAGTTTTCATTTTTAAGTCAACATAGACCTTTTTGGCTTGATCCTCTCTTTTTCTCCCCGTGCTCCGTCACTCGAACTACTAAAAGCTGTCTCTTTCAGTGTGCTGTTTTCAGGTCATTGCTTTCTGTCCTCTGCCATCTACTTAGGTTTGGGGGGAATTTGTCCACTGAGTCCGCCCAAAGAACTTTTTTTTTTCCTTGCTGGCCCATTCTGTTCACAGATTGTCTGGCTGTTTTAATATTTTCTTTCTTTTTTCCCCCCAGGCCCTCCACCAGTTGTACTATGATCCCAATATAGAAAACAAGAATTTGGCTCAAAAATGGCTGATGCAAGCCCAAATCTCACCTCAGGCCTGGCAGTTCTGTTGGATTCTACTGAGCCCCGATAAGGTACAGGATCTGCAAATACTCAACTGTACATTTAAAATCAAACAAATTTGTTTAGCTGCTACCCCCCCCCCCCCCCCCCCCCCTTATTACCTTTTCTCACAGGTGCCAGAGATCCAGTATTTTGGTGCTAGTGCACTCCACACCAAAATATCGAGGTACTGGTCAGATATCCCCACAGATCAGTATGAGTCTTTGAAGAGCCAGTTGTTCTCCCAGATCGCCTGCTTCTCCTCTGGCTCCAAGATGGTGCTCACCCGACTGTGTGTGGCGCTGGCTTCTCTGGCACTTAACACGATGCCAGAGGCCTGGCCTGGTGCGGTGGCAGAGATGGTGCGGGTGTTTCAGGAGGAAGCGGGAGGCGTGGATGGACGGGCACGCTGCCTGGCATTGCTGGAGCTGCTCACAGTCCTTCCTGAGGAGTTCCAGACCAGCCGCCTGCCACAGTACCGAAAGGGGCAGGTATGTTTCCAGGCAACAGTTTCATTTGTTCGCCGCGTATTTGCCGTCATAATACAAATGTCTTTAATCTCTTGCTATATTAGGACTAATTTGAACCTATTTTAAATGTAGATATGAATAAGTCTTCATCATAACACTGTGGAAAAGATTTTTTCACCCTATTTTGTGCAAATTACTTATAATTATCTTTATTTTAGTTTTTGTTCAAAGCTAAATCTGAATTTTGTCATTTGAACAAAAAGAATAGCATGTTTCTAAAGCCGTGAAACTGAAAATACACATTTTTGAATGTGATTTGTATACCCCAATTATAATTGCTTGTCTAGGTCCGAGGAGCTCTGGCGAGAGAGTGGGGGTCGGTCTGTCCCCTACTGCAACAACTGCTGAGAAGGACCGATAGCCCCGGGGCAGTTAAGGCTCGCGTGCTGCGCTGTTTGTCATCATGGGTACAGCTCGATGTGCCCCTCAGCGAGAGTGAAGGCCTGGTGCATGACTGTTTTGGTGCGCTGCCTGACCCAGAGCTCTTCGACACAGCAGTAGAGGCCATAGTCAACGCCATTTCACAACCGGACTCCCAAAGGTAATGTGCATTGTTTGCCAGTACACACATGTACAAACTCAACATACAAAGGTTCAGTAGAAAGAGATGAATATGAAGCCATTAAAGGTTACTATTTCTGTCACTAGATGAGTTAAACTGGAGTGACGACAAAGACAAAGGGGAGAAAAATAACTTAATGGAAAAATGCAAGAAAAGTGGTAGTTTTGATGTTGGAAAAGCTTCACGGATGCAGAACAGTGGATAAAAGAAAGAAGAAAAGGATGGATGGAAGAAAGAAGGGAGGCGGGGAGTGAGGGTTTGAAACAGGGCAAGTTGACAGCCGGGGGAGGAGAGCAGCAATTCTCGGTTGCCTGCCGTTTCTATGGTTACGAAGCTAGGGAGAGATGTCATCATGCCCCGGTTGATTCAGACATGGCAAGAGCCCATTACCCCTCCCTTGGAGACAAAGCTGGTGGCAGAGGGAAAATGTATGTGTTAAAAAATTAGACTTTGGTCTGCTCACCTCTGGAGGTGCACTTCTGCCGCCAAATCCGGACATTAGCGTCCAAGCAGCTCTTGTGAATATAATTAACAGTAAATATAAAGATGGAACTTTCTCTGTGGGCTTTCTTCTTAAATTTGTACTTCTTAGACATCTTTATTTGCAAGACCTAATTTCAGTATCTTTTTTCTACTGTGTCAGTGGAAGCTGATCACAGCAATGTACCATATGCGTGTTTGTTGACATGCATTAGTGAGGCTCTTCAAAGGTCCTTATTGTGTCATAAATCACATCCTCAGAGGCTGCAGCAGAGGCACAAATGACTCTTATTCAGGTACATTGGTTGTTTCATGTGTTTATCTCTGATTTAGAATAGAAACATACAGGTCGATTGAAATTTTTGCTCCGTCGTTTTCAGTAAAAATATTGGATCCTTTTTTGTTCCCGTCAACCTTTCTTACATTTCTCAACTCTTAACATCTCTTAGCCCTCTTCCTTGGTCTCCTGTATTCTCTTTCCGTTTAAACGTATTACCGTCAACTCATTTGGGGGTTGTTATTGGTCCAGCTGCATCCTGTTGCCAGGCAACCTATTTCCCCCTCTTTGAGTGTTGCAGTAATTGCAGAGGGAAGCAGAGATGGAGGAGCGTTGGGGGAGGGAGAGGGTGAGACGAGAAAGAGAGGAGTTGCAGGAACGATGGCAGGACAGGAGCAGAAAGAGGGTCGCACGAGTTGTTGAAGAGGAGACGGCATCTGTTGTGCTCTCTAGAATGCTGGGAATGTCATTTCTTATCAGTGGAAACGGGAATATAAATATACAGGCCGTTCATTCAGCTGTTTTTGATCACAGCAGCATCCAAATCAAAGCTTCCTTTCCTGAGCTGAGAGTGCATGACCTCCATCTCAAGGACCCTTGTTAAAAATTAACAATCTTCAGAGTGCATGAATGTACAAGTGCATGCACATTTGCGTGCACATACATTTACTCAGCCGCTAAACTTAAATGCTCCTTCTGGCACTGCTTGTACTGTTGATAAACAGAAGATGTTGCAGAGTACATGTACAGGTGTTGGATTATTAGATATAGGGTGGATTCAATAATATTATACTTCAGTGAGAAGAAGGTTTTTTCAAGGAATGCTCAGAATGCTGAATGAGGAATTTGTATCTCAAATGCGGGACCACTCAACGGTCATTTTAGCTCATACGATGGCCTGCAGGTAAATATTTTAAAAATGTTTTTAAAAAAAGTCATGCAGAAGTCATCTGCTCTATCTTTAGCCTTAAGTCAGAAGGGTTCATATAGCTGAAATATCACCAGTATCTAAAAATAAACCTTATTTCACCATTTAAAATGTCTAAATAAATATAAAAACAATGCCACAAGGAAACATATTATCTGTTGCAATACAATTACATCAAAGAAATTATATAAAAACCTTTTAATCCTGTCGCAAATATTAGATTAGCTTTGTTCCAAATGCTGCTAAGATCTGACAACCTTGCTGTGCCATTGATAAATATTCAAGCAACCTTATTGATATTCGCCTGAGAGATACCACACCTCCTGTATACCACCGAACTCCCCAAAGACAGTATGGTTTGTGTGTGGAGCACTCACATGCACACTTACCTTCTCCATGACATTCAGGAAGTGTGCTCTCTGTCCTTCATCCCTGCACGTTGCTGTCATGAAGCATAACAGGACAAGTGATGGCTTATGTCATCACACGTGCAGATCAAGGCTTCTGTCTGTGTCAGAGAGTGTCTGCAGAGCCTCTTTTATTCACGGAGCGAGAAATATAAAAGGCTGAGACAGCAGGAAGAAGACAAAATAAAATCTGGCAGCAATGTGTTGGTGAGAAAGAGCTGTGAATAGATTTTCTGGTTTCTTTAAAGGTATGTGGAGCTTTTAGGCTGGCTGTGTTGGATCAAAACCTTTGCTGCCTGAGACTCAGATTTGATCTCAAGTCAATGTTTTTTGCACATGAGGGTCTTAATCAGATCATGCTAGTGTGTGATGTGTTTGTGTTGATTCATAGATATGTAAACACTCTGCTGAAACTGGTTCCTCGAGTGCTGGCCCTTCAGGATCAGCTCAGAGCAGCTGTTCAGAATGGAGACATGGAAACCTGCCACGGTATTTGTCGAATTGCTGTCACACTGGGAGAGAACCACTCCAGGTTTGTGTGTGGCTTGGATTTCATAGAAACATAATGAATGTATGCAAAGTTTGAAATATTTATAAACCGTAGTGTCATTATCGACATAGGGGATACAGATTTTATAGAACTTGAAACCTAAAAATGGTAAATGAAGCTTTATTCAGCCCACATTCAGCAATATTACTTTACATCTTTACAAATAAATGGGACATGATATCCCATTTGAAAAAATAAAGTCAGGTGTAAAGTAAGGAAAGCTAGTTTTCAATGCCAAACCAATCAAATGTAGTCGTAAATGTACCTTGTTGGATTGCTCCTCCAATCCTGAATCATACATTTTTTTTTCCATCTCCATAGGACTCTGTTGGAGCAAGTGGATCACTGGCAGAGCTTTCTGGCCTTAGTCAACATGATCATGTTCTGTACTGGTATCCCTGGTCACTATCCAGTCAACGAGACCACCAGCTCCCTCACACTCATTTTTTGGTACACGCTACAAGTAAGACATGTTAAAATATGCCTAAAATATGCTGTCCTTTGTTAAATTCAGTCTATGAAACACCTTCAACATTTAGTTAGGAATTGGGTGACGGTGCTGTGGTCAGATGAGACCAAAACTGAGCTCCTTCGCATAAACTCCACCTGTCATGTTTGGAGAAAAAAAAATACTACCTATGACCCTTAAAGTTGTTCGTGGATGGGTCTTCCAACAGGATAATGACCTTAAAACATACAGCTAAAGCAACCAAAGGTTCAAAAACTTAAATGAAATGCAGATAAATGTTTATAAATTCTTTAAAGTTGATTTCCTGATTTTCATTGTGATTTTCTATCTCTCAATGTTTAAATCAATCTACTGTTAGGATGTCAGGCTATCGAGTTATTTTTCAGAGGGCAAATCTACAAAATCAGCAAGAGATCAAATCAAAGATCAAAGGCTCCACCTTTTGTCATCTTCTCCAGTTTCAAATAGGATATTGTGACAGCTTGGTTTTACCCCAATACTTTACATGATATAGCAATCCATATCAGTGATGTCAGATTTGTCAGTGTGCCAAAAAACACACACGAAATAAATGAATTGTTTGTCAAGTCCATTCTATTATTTTTGTTTTCCCTTTTTTTCAGGATGAGATTATGTCGTTTGAGTCCGAGAAGCAGGCGGTGTACCTTCAGGTCTACAGGCCGGTGTATTTCCAGTTGGTGGATGTTCTCCTCCACAAAGCCCAGTTCCCCTCTGACCAGGAGTACGCCTCCTGGTCTTCTGATGAAAAGGAGCAATTCAGGATTTATAGGTACAGCTGTCATTGTGTGTGAGTCTGTGGACTGCCTGGTAGGTTCTGCTGTGTGTGGTTGTGTTTTCAGTTGCTGCTAAGTGTTTCAGAGATGATATGTTGACAGGATGACTGGTCAGCAAATGAAAGTATCTTTTGCTAATGGACCCTTATCTGGACTGGCAGCTGAGGAGGCAAAATCTCCCTGCCAAACTGATGAACAAATAAGGTTCAAGGATTCATGCCCCTAAGCTTGTCTGTGTGCGGATGTCTGCTTTTCAGGGTGGATATCTCCGACACACTCATGTATGTATACGAGATGCTTGGAGCAGAGCTGCTGAGTAACCTGTATGATAAACTAGGCAGACTGTTGACTAATACGGAGCAGCCGACGTCATGGCAGGTGGGTGAGAGGCACACACTGCAGTTTCAGTTCTTTTACGATACTAAAAGCATAAATCTGGTGGATGCTGAGACTAAAGGCTTTTGTAACCCTTGGGGCTTAACCGGGTTGCCTTTTGACTGAGTGCACAACTGTTCTATAGTGAAAATACATATTAAAACACACACACCCAAAAAACAAAGCGGGAACCATGGGTCCCTATGATTTAATCCACATCTTGAACTTTTTTATTAATAGATTGAACTGATTCCACTGACTAACATGCTGGCCTGGAGCTCAGCTGTTCGCTGAAGCACTGTTATGAAGTCCTATACTGTTACATAAATATGACCTCATGCAAATACGCAATCAACCAATAAAATCTCTCATAAATATATAAAAAGATCATGAAATTGTGAAAAACCTACACACCGATTTTAAATGAGCCACTATATTATCAAATATATTTCATTTTGCTTTAAAATCCTGTTCATTATTTTAAAACAGCATTTTAAAATATTCATTTTAATCATGTTGTATATTATAATTCTGTCTTTTTTCAGAAACTCGGATTTCAAAATCTATATTTTCCAAAGTGACTTTGTTTTTATTTCATGTTGCTGTTTTTCAGAATGACTTATTTCATAATGACCTTTTTCAGCAGAATGAGTCTGTCTGTCAATCAATCAGAGAAAGTGGGCGGGTTCTAAATGCACATTGGCTGATCCCTGGAAATCGACTCGTATTCCTAGATACCCGCTCTGTGGTGTGCCAGTCAGAGAGATGGCATATTTCAGCGATATCTGCACGGCTTTGGATCAAATAGAGATCAACAATCTTTCTGCTGCAGAAGATGCAAACATCTCAGTTTTTGTAGTTTGAGGGTTTGTGTGGACCAAACCACTAAGGAGCTCCGGTCGTCCACATCTTGAAGCCCCCGTTGAAACACTCCTGACTCTCGTTCTCATGCCATTCGTTCATTCTTCTCTGCTCTGCAGCTAACACAGCTATGCTGTCTGTGCTCACAGATCCAGTCTGACGTCACATCGTGCCTTACACTGTGTGGCGGCCAGACAGACAGAGACCGGCTGCAGAAAGAGGAACAAGCCTGCTTGGGGCTCCTGAACCCTATATTTTTCTATTTTCATTGAGACAATGATTATAAATCAGGTCCTGTGATTTTATTTTTCCCTCTCGGGGGGAAAATGTTAAACCCTTCCTGCGATGACTTTCTGACCGTGGTCGGAAAACGCAGCGGAGACCCGGGGTTCGATTTGAGGTTCACTTCCCCGTTCGGACCCTCTGAGCCTCCACAGCGGGTTAATAAAAGAACCAGTCTGTTCATTTGGAGGAAACCTTTTTTTATTATTACTTTTCTGGCGAACTGAGCAACACGCCCTTAACTTGCGCTCACACACACAAACACTATTTCGCTGCACGCTCTGATAGAGATGGACAAAACCGCTGAGACGGCCATCATCAACTATTTCACTGTAGGAGCTGAAGCAGAGACTCTCTGAGAGATGATCTCATGAACTCAAACATGGAAACATTGTTATCATGTAGAACTATTTAAAATAAATACACCTGATCTCTTAACATTCTCCCTGTGCATTGTGCATCCATGCATTGTAAGTGAGATAATCACAGACACCACTCCACGTGTGGCTATCAGGCTAAAAACATTAGCTGGTAGCTCCTCCCCCACGCGGCATGGTGCGTTCATGGATCTCCAGTTCATAGAAGCTTAGTGGAACTCCAACAGCCACCCAGCCTAACTTAGACCACTACTATATTTTCACAAGAAAATGAAAATCGCCGGACCAACCACAAAATCACCCGCATTATGCATACTCGCCCAAAGCCATTTTTATCCACAAATTTAGAACCAAAACTGGCAACACTGGATATGTTGAGGTGCATACCGGCCCTAGTGTTGAGGAATGTGCATTGCGCCGTCACGTTGGCTGAAGCATCTTCTCTCCACTCCTAGTTAGGGTGCTGCTGCTTATCTCTGAGTAAAGGAGTAGCCAATCACAAAAGTGTCCCCGCTTTGTCTGGTTTGATTGACAGACAGACTCGTTCTGCTGGTAAAGGTCTTCATGAACTATAAGTCATTCTGGAAAACAGCAACGTGAAAAAAAACAAAGATACTTTGGAAAATATTGATTTGAAATCCGAGCTTCTGAAAAAAGACAATTATAGTAATATTCAACATGATTTAAAATTAATATTTTAAAATGCTGTTTGAAAATAATGAACAGGTTTTTAAATCAAAAATGAAATAAATTGAATAATATAATGGCTGATTTGAAATCTGTGCGCAGGTTTTTCACAATTTCATGATCTTTTTAAATATTTACGAGAGATTTATTGGTTGATTGTGTATTTGCACGAGGTCATATTTATTTATTTAATTATGAACAACATAGGACTCCATACACTGTTACCCACAGCCATCATTAAATGTTGCTGTGCATCACAGTCCTATTGTGTTGTAAATACAGCAGCTCCGTTCTATTGCCACAAGTAAGATGCCAAAACAGTTTCCCAGCAGTTGGAGAAAAGATTACAAAACGATTACCTGTTGAGTTCACTTATTTTCCTCGTCACCTTTTCTCTTTTGTCACAATCTTTCTTTTTGTTGCTGAACCTCTTCTCCCTCTGCAGCACACCGAAGCTTTACTGTATGGTTTCCAGTCCATCGCAGAGACGATAGATGTGAATTACTCTGACGTAATACCAGGCTTGATAGGACTCATCCCCAGAATCAGCATCAACAATGTCCAGTTAGCAGACACAGTGATGTTCACTATAGGTGAGACATTTTGGATGGTATAAAAGCATTTGTGGTTTGTAGAAGTAGAGTTGTTCATATGATGACGTCTGTGAATGGATGCTCTCCCTCTTAGGTGCCCTTGCTGAATGGCTGGCAGACCACCCGGTTATGCTCAGCAGCGTCTTACCCTTAGTGTTGCAAGCTTTAGGAAACCCAGACCTTTCTGTTTCTTCTGTTTCAACACTCAAGAAAATCTGCAGGGAGTGCAAATATGACCTGCCACCCTACGCAACCAACATAGTAGCAGTTTCTCAGGTTTGTTCACTCTTACACATCACTGCTCTCTATTTTGTGTGATGAAATAAAGAATGAGATAGTAAAGCAGCTTGTTTTTTACACTCACAATAAGAATTCAGTTATCTAATGCTTATTTTTTTCTTATTTTTAGGAGGTTCTCATAAAACAAATCCACAAGGTCAGTGTGTCAGTGTTTTGTTTATATTCAGTTTGTAAATTCAATTTAAACACCCACTCTAATTAAAAAAATGTTTGTTTGGTGGTTTTAACAGGACCTTTTAACATTCTTCCCATGATGAAGGACATATATAAAGAAAATCAAAATGGCATTTCTGAGGATTTCATTATTGAAATTGTTGTGAATCAGTAGCAAATGAAAAAATCCAGATTGGAAAGTTCGTAGCTGTGACATAGGTGCTACAGTCGGCAATACACAAGCTCGCAGACAAATAGATTCATGTTCGTCTTTGTTTTCCTAGTCTGAATTGGTATCTGGCTCAAAACTGTACGGCTGGATAGCTCCAGCCCGCCATTTTTGTTGCACCGCTTACTCTAGGTTTGTGTTGTGCTGTGCTGTAAGCTAGCAGGAGAGCATGTAAACTGATAGATGACAGGAAGTAGAAGTGGGCCGACAGTCACCGGCGAATTTCTGATGAACTGCTGCCGCTCTACAGAAACTATACCCTAGAAAAAGACAATCCTTGGATTTTGGCTAAAACAGCATAATCATAAAGACCACTGGAAATAAAAAAATATGATCAGAGTGGGAAGTAAAGTGGTGAAATGTTGATGTTTTGCTTTAATTTTCTCATTCTAATATGTTTACAGCTTGTAGTTTGGTCTTTGTTGCTAAAATGTCTATTTTATGCAAACATATTTAATGCTTTAAGCTTCATACTTGTCAGAAGAGTTTCTAAATCATCTCGTTCCACAGACAAGTCAATGCATGTGGCTGATGCAGGCCCTCGGCTTCCTGCTCTCTGCTCTCCCTGTGGAAGACATCCTAAGGAACCTCCACTCTCTCATCACCCCCTACATTCAGCAACTGGAGAAGCTAGCAGATGAGACGGTCAGTCCACCAACTGATCAAGAGCACACATGCGCACTCGCACAAACACCGTGCACGCACATTTGGAGCCTGGCCAATAGGAGCAGGCCGTGTGCCGGTGTGGTGTCACTGCAGTGGATCGTTTCTCTGCAGAACCAGATTGGATTTGAACCTATATCACTTGCAAGTGATTTGTGCAGAAGTAGCAACAGTGCAAATGTCACTAAATGGAAGTGTCTTCACAAAATCACTTCTCCATGCCGCTGTGTTTGAGCGGGCAGCCATTTCAAAAGAAATGTCTGAACTCCATGTAAATGTCATATTTTATAGAGCTTGCCTTTTTTGAGTCTGTCAAGTTGGGATCATTTAAATTTGGAGTCGATCTTATCTAAAAATAGTCAGATATTTAGTCTTAGTGGAACAGAGAAGAGTTTCTCCAGCTTTTTTTGTCCTGTTATCCTGGATGGGATGAACACAGACGTCAATTCAGATCAAGCTTGTCATCTCTCCACTTGCCTGTGTTTGTTCATTTCTTTCATTTCACTCTCCTCATAATCAAATGCTATCCTATTCATCTTTGCTTCTTCTTTCATGTGTTTTTTTTTTTAGGATTTATGTGATTGCATTACATCAGACAGAGCAGTCAGGTCCTGTGTTTAAAGATAGTGGCACCTAGTGGAGAAACCTAATTTAATGCTGCATCACGGCTGGTGCCTAATGCGACGGGTTCTGAACACAATTCAATCCACTCTGATTATATTGTTGTGGAGGATTTGTGCATGCTGTGGATGTGTTCAGCTGAGAGAGAGAGACATACTGTGTGAACAGTGCAAGAGACGTGGCCCTCTTAGGGTGTGGCAGTCCTCTCTTCAGCCTTCTGGCCATGTTACAACACCACAGAGATAACACTGTTGAAGCACTGCCAGTAAAGCCTAATTAATCTTTTCACCTTGGGGAATGTGCGCGTGTTTGTCAAAGTAGCATCTTGCAGAACAATACTGATGTCTTGATCCTTAAAAACCTCCTCTAGTGACATCAATTCTTGATATTAAGTTTAAAGTATTTATAGAAGCGCTGTAAGCTTGGCAATATCTCAAAACTGGGCTGGGCTGAGATTTTCAAAATGTCCTTTAAATAAATAGTAAAGGGCAACGACTGCAGTCTTCTTCCCCCTGTGGCTCAAGGGTCGGTGTTCTCTCCATCTCTTCACAGACAAGAATAATCACAGTCCTTGTGACATGATTGGAAATGTCATAGGACTCTGGTTATGCCAACGAAGAAATTTAAAGAAACCTGAATCAATGACCTCTTGCTGTGTAGGAATGATTAAATCATAGTACAAAAATAAATAAGGATCCAACACGGGGGGGTAAAGGTTTTATTTTTAACCGGTCCATATCATACATTTTTTGAAGCCATTCAGAGTAAACTATGTACTATATATATGTACTATATATATTTGATGATATATTACATTTGGCACACGAAAGAACACTTTTTTAATGAAATCTGAGTTATTCTGTCTCTTTTCCTACCTGAAAGTAAGACGACTCAATCTCTGAGGCGCCACCTTTTGTTTTGTGTGGGTCGCTCCTTTAGGAGGGGCTGGTGCTCAAAATACTGCTTTGGTGATCATTTTATTGTGAGAAATTAACATTATAATGCACTGAAAAGCTCATGATACAGCTTGCATGATACAGGCCCTTTAAATGGTAATAAAGCTAAAGATCTGACATGATGATTATTAACATCTAATATTTTTAGTATCCCAAAAACTATCCTTTTAAAGATTTTAGCTTGAGTCGACTATCTTAATACCTGCATATCTGTCAAAGAACATGCTAGTATTATCCTTTCTACAGCTGTCCATAGTTTAGCTACTTACCACTTTCCCCTCGTATTCGGGTAACAAAGATGCCACAAATGTTCAGGTAAAATGAAAGCTTCTGTCAAAATTTATGCCTACAACCAAAATAAGCTGTGGTTATTTTATTTTAGGCACAGGGCACAGATCTATATCTGGTCCAACTGTGTAATTTAAAACCAATGTTCTTTACTTTCCCATTATAATGAAAGATTCAGAATAACAGTGGTTCCCTGCTGGAAAACAGATTAGCAATCAATCTCCTCAGTGTCGTGTCTCCTGTACAGAATGCTTTCAGTTTGCCAAATCGGAAGAAGAATACTTCTGTAATAAAGGCGCCTAGAAATGCAAAGTCTGAGCTCTCAGACATCTTCTGGCCATTGTAAGCTCCAAACTAGCTTGTGTGTCAGTCTGTTTAATTAGCTCAAAAGTAAACCTCAAAACTGGGTTTGTGTTAAAATTTCGGTTTTTATTTTCTTGTTTTTTTTCAGCCTAACCCTGCAAACAAATTGGCAATTATCCACATCTTGGGGCTGCTGTCAAATCTCTTCACTACTCTGGACATCAGCAAGCAGGATGATGAATCAGCAGATGGAACGGCGCCCCCTGCTGAAAAGCCCCCTCCCTCACCTGGACCCAACCCGGTCAGTTACCAAATATCTTTTCTTTGGCTTGGTCTGGAAACTGCATGAACTGCAGAGGAGATAATTCAGTTGTCTGTACATGTTTTACTTTGTAAACATGTACATGTTTTACTTTGTAAACATGTACATGTTTTACTTTGTAAACATGTACATGTTTTACTTTGTAAACATGAGAAACCTGTATGAGGCCCTCATCATAGGCATTGCTGTCTGTGGAGCATTGAAAGCATCCAATAAATGATGTATACAGTAAACCCTTGTTTTTCGCGGGGGTTACGTTCCAGAAAGAACCCGTGATAGGCAAAATCCGTGAAGTAGAAACCTCTATTTTTTTTTAACAATTATTATACAATTAAATACTCTGTTATACATTGAAAAGAAAGAACAAACCATTTTACAGGCTCAAGCATTTGCTTCACAAATCAAACTACTTTAAAAACGTTTTTTTTTTTTCAACAAATAACTTCTGTACTGTCAAATAATAATTTGAATCATCGATGTAAACAGAAGGCTTCAAATCGCGGAGATTAGCCCCGCCCACCGCGACCCGAGAGTAATTGAATTAAACGGGAGAAAATTTAAAATGCTCATGAAAAAAATACAAAGGTATTTTGTAAACGGACAAATAGTGGCTCAGGTGTATTTCAATGCTCTTCAGTCTGAGAAGCTACATCCTGACTCCGCTCTGCAGTGTTTTCTCCTTCTCAAGCCCGCGGTGCAGCTGTGTGTGTTTGTTCGGGAGAAGAACATAGTGATTGACAGTTGGTGTTGCTCTTTTTCTATGGGTTTTAGAGAAACTTGAAATTGCAAGATGATTTGCATGTACGTAATTTGGAAAGCTGATTTACGTACGTGTACATATTAAACTGCAACATTATTGACGCACAGGTAGAGAAGAAGCGGAGTGACTTTTTTAGCCAATCAGAATGCAGAACACAATGCACGATGCAAATCCGTGAAGTAGCGAAACCGTGAAAAGTAAACCGCGTTATAGCAAGGGATCACTGTACATGTGACTTTATTTTCCGTTTTTATTTGACTTTTGAAAGGGACTTTCTCGTTTTTGTTTTTTTTTCTTCAGGTGATTGTGGTTTTGCAGCAGGTGTTTGCTCTCATACAGAAGGTACTGAGCAAGTGGCTCAATGATTCCCAGGTTGTGGAGGTAACATGTCCAGTTAAATCGTTCTATTCTTTCACATCATTCTGTTACTTTATCTGCCCTGTTTTTCAGAGTCTTTAAAATGCATTTTTTCTTTGATGTTCACAGGCAGTCTGTGCCATCTTTGAGAAGTCGGTGAAGACTCTTCTTCACGAGTTTGGCCCCATGGTGTCTCAGCTCAGTGAGATGCTTGGGCAGATGTACAGCACGATTCCCCAGGCCTCAGCCCTCGATCTCACACGACAGGTCAACTTTCAGACTGTGCACATAAACACAGGGCTTTGTCAAAATCCTATATCTAACATAACTGAACCAGAGTGAAAGCTGATAATCATAAACTGTGATCTATTTGCTTCATTTCTTTAGTTTTTAGCTTGTTTGTCTGATATTTTCTTTGCATTTGAAGTTGGGTATTTACCCCATCTATTCTGCAGCGATCTTACAACCATAGGTTGTGCACGCAGTCCTCTTCAAGAAAAACAAAACAAAACAGAGTCACTGTTTAAGGTTGCACTCTGATTATCCTTTGATCTATTGTAAAATCGCTCCCAGTGGTCTTTTAATTATGATTGTGCAGTTCTTAGCCTAAAAACAAAAAAAGCTGTGTCGTTTTCGAGGACATAGTTTCTACAGAGCAGCTCTAGTTAATTCGAATTTACCTCTGAGTTGTGGGCAAAAAAGTTGACGAGGAGTCAACCTTTCCATATTTCCCATGATACCTTGTTTACTCTCTCTCCCGCTAGCTTAAAGCCTCCAGCAACTCCAAGCTAACTTTTGCGGTGCAACTAAAATGGGGAGCAATATCAGAGCTATCCAGCTTTAGAGTTTTCAGCCAGAGGCCAGCTCAGTCCAGGACAGTGAAGACGTACACAGATCTATTTGTCTACAAGTGAATTCATCGGAGTGGAGCAGAGAAGGGGGCGTTTGGCCTGCCGATTGAAGGTTCTACATCACAGCTAGAGTTTGCTCCTGATTCGGTTTAAACAAAGAAATAATTTTCTTTACATATGTCCTCTATCATGAGAAACAAATGCCACAAGACCATGTTCAAAATACCAAAACACCATTTTCATTGGATTGGGTCTTTAAGAGCCAAATCGTCAGGCCTTAAAATTCTTAAAGAAAACTCCAAAATATTTTATTGTTGTTAGTTTTCCTTTTGTTTTGCAGTGAATTAGAAAATTCCAACTTTCAAATTCCAACTCTGCTTCTCTTTTTTTCTATGAAAATGTCATGAGTGACATGTGTGATCTGTTCAAAGTTTGTCATTCTAAGAAAGTTCTTGCACTTAATACTAATTAATATTGTTCAAATAGTAGTGCTGTCATGCGATTTAATGTTTTTGCGTGATTTATTTTTATTTGTGACTTGTAATCAATTAATCAATCAAATTAATCTATTTTTAATCTATTCTAATAATTGCTTTGATTTATGACATTATCATTATGAGACATTATGGTACAGTAAACTATACAACTGAAAAAGATGCCTAAAAAGTTTTTCCAGCATAACAGACTCCAACCTTTACTTTTACACTTACAAGGGTTATTTTTCTCAAAATTAAACAACTAAGAAAATAATAAACAAAACATCAGGTCCAGAGTGCATTATTTTTTTCTAAAGCAATCCAAATCCACAGTATTTTTATGATAACGAACGCCTCGTCAGGCTTTTTGCCTTGCATAATAGATGATAGCTGTGGCACCTTGATGACATCACAGCAGCAACACACCGCTTACAGGGACATCAAGACGTGCACTGAGAGCGATATAAGATACATTTTCAGTCAAGTTCAGATAAAATGTTCATGCAACTAAACAGCTGGACCCTTGTTTTCTGTAATAGTTATAGATTAAAAATGAGATGAACCTGATAAAAACAATTATGCATTTATTTGTCTGTATTTAATTAATCGCGATAAACACGATTGTTAGACACCCCCATACAATTTGGCCTTCAGTGAAGTGGGTTGTGTAACATTTGTGGTGTTTTTGTTTCAGATGGTCCATATCTTTGCCAGTGAGGTGGACCATTTCCCACCAATCAAGGCTCTGTTTGAACTGGTTACCTCGGTAACACTGTCCATCTTCCAGCAAGGTAGGTGTTGAAATGAGGAACGGTTCTGCTCAACGTTTTCTAAACATATTTTATTTCAGATGAGTCCAAAAGTTTGGTGTTGTTGAAGTGAAGCAAATAAAGTGCAAGGAGAAGAAATATTCAAAAATATATTTATGAAGTGGAATTCCAATTTTCGATGTCTATGATTTCTTGGGATATTTATCTTCATTTGCTGCCAAAAGGCTTTTCTTCAAACAAGAAAATTCTAAAAGGATAAAAATGACTGAACTCTCAGCGGGTCAGTCAGAGTTTGCTCTCATTACACATTAAATGGAGCCTCGATGTTTTTATGTCTTTTGTTGTATCAAAGTCTCTGTTGTGGTATATGTCAATGCAAACCTTTGCAATCCACATGCTGTTGAATATTTTCATTTTTGTCAGTATTGTTTGCTTATTCCATGTTAGTTTCTACACAGCTGCTTTCTATAAAACTAAGTTAATGTTAAGACTGAGTTGAATGATGCAGATGTTTAAATTGCATGAAGATGCTTTTTTCCCCCCTTTATAACAAGAATGTTTGTCAACGCTAGAGCATCGCTTCAGTCAGCATTTGCTGACACTGACTGTATTATGGGGCTTTAATGGGTCACTCAAGTGGACTCTGGGTATTTGTCTGACGCTCCCCTCCCTTTGTGTCGTCTCCTTTACTTTCTCTCCCCCCTCTCCTCCGTTTTGACTGGTTATGTGATGGCTGTCACGGCTCTCCTCCTGCTTCTGAGCACTTTTTTCTTTCGCTTTTTTCGGTGCCCATCAGTAGTCAGTATCAGAACAAGACAGTCCTATCACAGACACCCGCAGCTTAACTGACAGAGAGGTCCTGCTCAATACGTCTGCAGCCACTGCCTTGCCCTCTGAACCAGCCCTGGATGCTGGTGACAGGCGCCACGTTGGAGGGTTGGATGGGCGTATTGAGCAGGGATCCTCAGCTGGGAACTCGCAACAGACATTTTGTTCAGTTTCTCTCTAAATCTCCTGCTAAAGCCCCTCCAGCAGAAATCAGAATGAAACACAAAGTCTGGGATCTCACAGTGGATTCACTGGTTTGGAGGTTTTTACAGGAGATCGTCTATTAATAAATATCATGTAGTCTGTGTTGTAGTGGCCCCTTTGCTCTAATCCCTTTGTCTGATAAACTTGTTTAAGTCTGAGAAGTTGTTTTGTGTTGGGACAAAGGGGGGAAGGACGGCCGCTTCAGGTTTGGTGTTTTCCTTCAAACTGGAACAGTAACAGAGGTGCCTCCTGGGTTCCCACTCCAAAGCCACCTTTGCTTTATTTCTTTTTTTAGGTTTCTTCTTTTTCTCTCCTTACTTCTCTTTGAGTTTATTTCCAAACAGACCCATGTCTCTGTCTTCTGCCTGTTGTTTGTTTTTGGTTGGTCTCCTCCTCCAAGACTCTGCCAAAGCTTCATATTGCCCTCCGCCCTTCCTCTTTGTTCCTTACTCACGTGTAAATTCTTTCAAAGAAATATTTTTGAGTTCTCTTTATTTTCCACATGACTGTTGAATCTATTAAGTTGCTGTTTGTATATTATTCCTATTCTCTTATGATTTCTTAAGTTTCATCTTTATTATATTATAGGACCCAGGGATCATCCTGATATTGTTGATTCATTTATGCAACTCCAAGCTCAGGTGTGTTTTTGGTTTCTTATTTCATTCACTTTGGGTTTCTCTCTCTTTTTCTAGTTTCTCCCTGTTTCTCTGTCCTTCTCTATTACTCTTTATTCTTCTTTTCTTTTATTGGTTAATGGCCCCTCGGGTATTCTGTCACACGTGTGAGGCAGTGGAATGAAGCACTTGAGGGGAACGTTTGAAACCGGGACGTTTGTCTCGCCTCAAACACTTGACTCTAACAGTCGCCTTCCACAAACAGTCCCAAGTCTGCGAATTTACCAGATAAAAACAATCCAAACCAAAAGAGAAGCAATAGTTTTTTTAACACAAAGATCTTAGGTCTTGACTGATTTTTTAATGTAAAACCCTCACCCGATTGTTGAGGTTAGCCTGTGATGTAATCCTAAAGCCGCCCTCTGCAACACGCGTTCAAGTCTGCATAAGTCCCGGGCTTCTGTTGCTGCACAAGTTTCTACAACCGTTTTTGGGCTCCAAAACCCACCAAATCCTTCATATGTTGGAACAGAACTGAGGAAGAAAGAACCTGGAGTAAGATTTAGAAGAATTCCACCGCATCAACATTTCACACCGAGCTTCTTCTAACTGTAGGGGCTGGACATGCGCTGGTAAACAGTAAAAAAATAAATAAATAAGTAAAAGAAGAAGAAGAAATTGCCCCTCCCTGCTTGTCCTGTAGGAACATGTATCGAACACGCCTTCAAGGATGTACGTCATATGCTCAGCGTGAACGTAGCATAACAGAAACTGCAATCAGATCAGAAGGAAATGCTTATTTTTTTTAAAAAGGTATCATAAGTATTCTTATTTTTTGGAGAGTTGTGTACTTTCTCAGTCATGATCCTTGAATTTTTCTAAATGCACATTTGTGAGAAGTTCAATTTGGAACCCGTTCATCCTTTGTGTAAATCCGATTCTTTTCAGTTGTTGCTACTCGAGATGAAACGGCAACAACAGTGTGGCACCAGGTGACTGCTTAACCTCTGAGCCCAAGCCTCCTCTGAAGTCATTCCAGCCCAGAGCCAATCAGAGCCCACATGCATTAATATTCTACTAATATTAATCAGTTGAACAAATTGGCTGATGGCTCTTTTATTTTTTTAATTTTATTTTTTTTGTCTTTTGTCTTCATTCTTCCCTTGTTTTCTATCTTTGGATAGATCTGACTTCATCTCTTTTCCTCTCTCCTCTCCTCCATCCTGAATGAGTTCATTATTATGAAATGAGTTGTCTTTCTCTTTATCTGCACATGTTAATTACACACTTCTGTTGCATATTCTGTCTAGTCAACCAAAAACAAGAAAAGTCTCAAACGATAATGATTTGGAAGAAGAAAAAAAAAACAGACAAAATCACTGTTGCCCGCAGCTTTATATAATTAGCAAATCCTTTCTGAGTTTGAGTTTTTTGCAGTATGTTTGTTATTGCTGCTCAGTTCTGCACTGAAGTATCTCTGGACGAGTTTGGGTTTAGCTTTTCCTAAACCGATGGAGAGAGCACCACAGCCTGGTAGGCAGATCTGGTCATCTGTTGGTACCAGATCTGGTTACCAGGCTTAGCAGGTATAGTTGATACCTGAGGGGGAGCGTATGCAGTGGAATGTGCTGAAGCAGGACCAGCTGGGTCAATCTGACAGAAGCATGCTCTGTTTAATGGCTTCATCTGCCTCGCAGGCCCTCAAACGGAAACCCGACTTGTTCTTGTCTGAGAGTCTAGATGTGAAAGCGGTGTTCCACTGTGGTAAGTGCACGCCAGATCTGCACAGATACCTTCTCCTTCCCTGTTCGTTTGTTCAAATTTCTGACCGAAGTACAGTCTGGAAATCTGCTGCTGCAGCACTCAGGAGCTCCTTTCGTTTTTTTTATTCTCTGTCTAGGAATTCTGTCACTCAAATTTCCTGAAGCTCCAACCGTCAAGTCGACGTGCTTGTTCTTTGTAAGCACTCTCAATTTGAAACACTGCAGGTATTTTTGAGTGGTTTGTCTCTAAACTTGTTTATGTTTCTACCCAAGACCGAACTGTTGCCCCATTGCTCAGATGTGCCTCCAGTCGCCAGAGTGATGCAGGAAGACGGTAAACTGTTGATACAAGCTGTGTTGGAGGTGAGGAGCATCAATGCATCCATGGATCTGCAGGCCGCAGTGCTTTGTGGGACTGTTGTAGCTTAAAATGCTCAAATCTGCTTGTGATTTCCTTAATTCAGCCTGCACTTCCATGAGTGAAGGGCAGTGTCTGGGCTCAAATCCAGTTCAGATTAAAGTGAATGAAAAGACAGATTGTAAACTTGAAATAGACATTTTATATTTGAAGAAAAAAAAGTATTGGAAAAATGTCTTTTAGTCTAAAGTAAACTGTCTGTGGGGCTGTAAAAAAAGATAAAAATAAGACTGCCAGACAGCAGTAATAATGCTTTCCCAAAGTTTGGTTCATCTGATGACACAGGCAGCGCAAACAGCAGACGCTGTTCTTTAACGGAAATGACATAATCTTCATGTCAACCATGTCCCGTTATCCAAGGGGCTCAAAGCCCCACCCAAATAAAACATTAGTAGGTTCAACACCAAAAAGAAAAACGGAAACCGTTAATTGAGGACTAAAAATAAGTACTCCACAAGCCGGGGATTAATAAAGTCCTATCTTATCTATTTTATCTTAAAACCTGGCAAAAAACAGAAATTAAAACTACAAAACAGCCGCTATTACAACTTAGCTTTTTTTTCTCTGTTGGTTACAGTCTAAGGTTTAACATTGTTTTTTTATTTAGGTTTTCAGTATTTCTTCAAATTTATAATTTTCTTTTTCAAATTTTCAATATTTCCTTCAAGTTTGCAATGTGTACTTTTGAGTTTAAAATAGAGTTAAATATTTAACCTTATTTATTTATTTATTTATTTTCCCAGTTTTGCCATGTCTATTTTTCAAAAATTAAAATTTAGTTTTTTTAAATTCCCCTGAAGGACACAAACCGATCATCTTTTGATCTATTTTCAAAGCGTTTCTTTATATATGACCTACATCATCAGAAAAATGCCACAAGAACATGTTAAAAACACCAAAAACCCATTTTTCATTGGAGTGGGCCTCTAAGCTGATCCTAATTTGACCTCATAGCGGTGCATCCTCTTTGAACTTTCTCTCTCACCTCTCTAGGGAATTGGAGGCGGAGCTTCTCGGAGTCTCATGGACCAGTTTGCAGAAGTGCTGTTTAGCCTGAACAAGCACTGCTTCTCCCTGCTGGCTGTGTGGCTGAAAGAAGTGCTGCAGCCTCCTGGATTCCCATCATCACGCATCACCACTGAGCAGAAAGTCAACTTCTCCCAGCAGATACTCAGGTAGCTCAGCAGAATCCTTGTTCACTTGATTCAGTACCAATGGCTGTGTCCAAATTCGAGGGCTGCATCCTTCGACGGCCGAAGCCTTTACGGGCGACGTTGGCCCGGTCCTTCGTCGAGCGGGTTGACCGGATGTTAACGGCTGTGAAATTGGACGAGTCTAGTTTGATAAATCCAGCCGTTATATTGGCGAATGTCATGTCGCCTAGTCCTCTGTGAGTCCCAAACACAGAGGACTAGTAAACCAGGCATGGAGCTCAAAATGTTCCTGGCTTATTTGATCCAACTTTAAATCTTGGAGGTGTAATTCTAAAAATGTTTAATTAATTAATTATCTCCAACTCCGGGTTCCGCTTCACAGTCCACCATTATTGTCAGAAAATCTCCACGTTTGACACAAATGCATCTTCTATATGGACAGCACAGAGGGATACACCAGACCAATCCTTAAAATCGGGGAAAACGAAGGCCGTATTCGTTGGCCGCAGTCGTTGAATTTGGACAGCACTTGTCGCGCCGCGGTGACGTAAGCAGCCTTCAAATACAGCCCAGGAGGAAAGCAGCTCTCAAATTTGGACACAACCAACTTCTCAGGCTTGTGGCAGCAGGTTCATGGGTGTAGTGGTAACGGTTTGCTTTCCTCTACCTCAAGCAGAGAACGGGTGAACAAGAGGAGGGTGAAGGACATAGTAAAGGAGTTCACACTACTGTGCAGAGGTCTCCACGGTACAGAGTACGCTGCCGATTACTGAAACTCGCTCCTGGAAACTCTCACCTGCGACCTCTGATCTCAGCGCAAAGCAAGTGGACGCCACAGCCAAACGATTCGATCCCCACGATCCACCATGAAATGATTGTAACGATGATCCACCCAGCCGCTGGACCAAGTATGGAACCATTCCAGCACAGACCTGCCATTAGAACAACAGACGCTCAACCCCAGGTTGCTCCAGAGCAGCCACCTTCTCTCCTGCAATTGTTTTCCCCTGATAAGAGCTACTCCCTCTTTTCCGTCTTTGAAGAGGTTTTGCTGGAAGAGCTTTGAGCAGCAGACCCAGCATGTACCTTACAGCTCCCCCCCTTACTCCCGACTCTTTCTGCCTGTCTAAATCTTCCTGTGGTTCCTAGGTTGTTTCCTGGTGTTTAGCATCCATTTGAAATGGTAGTAATATTGTACGTAGATACTTAACATTAATTTCAATGGTAAACAAAGTACATTATATAAACGTATATGTATGCACATACAGAAAGACAGTGGTTCTTAGTCCTGCTGCTGCTAAAAGGGGGGGGGTGAAGGAACAATGGTTAGGAGAGGAGTCCGCTGTTCAAAATTAGTCAAATACTGTTAATTCCCATTTATGGCCATGTGATCTCAGCATTTGCCAAAATATGTGGGTTTTTTTGGTGAACTTTTAGGTATTTTTTAAAAGAGGACCCTTTGGTGTAAGAATCAAAGAAGATGACAACATTTGGACTAATCCAAGTACAAACCGAACTCTGCGTAAGGAACTGTAGATCACCGATTTCAAACTGCAGACTCCTTGCGTCGGAGAAGCTCCCTAAGGCGAAGCAGGACTGCCTGGAGCGACGCCTGAGGGGAAACGGAGCAATCCCAGTAATTGACAGGGAGAGGAGAAAGAGCTGAGCTTCTGGACGGATCGGTTCACTTGGCAGTGGACCGCTTAGTCACTGTAATTGTGCAAAAATATTAATCAACTTGTGCATATTAACAGTTATTGCTGAACACTTTGTGTATATGAGTGTATGAATGCTTGTATGTGTGAGAGCAAATGTGGCTCTTTTTTTTCCCACTTCTTCAGTGCACTTATAATGGACCTACCAGAACCAATGCATCTTCTTCCTCTCTTCTTTTGTTGAAGCATCTTGTTTATTTCCTCGCCGCAAAGTGAGTCGGCACATTCAGCCGCAGCGATCCACAGCGTCGTGTGGGTAAAATCTTTGACCTCCAGGCTTTCTGTTATTGATGGCACTGATAACAAAATCCCTGTGATGAGCCACCCAGGTTTCCCTTCGCCCATTTCAGTCACTGTCTTTGAGAAGAGCAAGAGTTGAGGGAGAACCTTCCTAGAGCCCACGGTCCCCACCCTTCAGTTCTCATTCATTTCACCTGAGACTGTAATATACACTGTTTAGTGAATCAGCAGAAACGGCTGACGACGTGTAACACTCAGCGCTGACGTTACTTTACAGCTCCAGAGATCACTGTTCTCAGCTTAACCCTTCTGTCTTATCCAAGGTGCCTGCAGACATGTAGCATGTATGTGTTAGTGGTGGGTGGGGCTAAAGGGACAAATGAACTCAGACTGGACAGAAGTACCAAAAGACTCCACGCAAAACCCAACACCTGAGGCAGGAGTCCAGTCTGAAGTGAGCCGTGCGGCTCCATTCTGAATCTATGAATGTCCTGATGTTCACCACTGGTCCTCAAATCTGTTCTGTGGTTCTAGCTTGCAACGAGAAACTGACCAGTGTTTGTCTAAGATATATGGAAGAACTGTGTGGGAGGAACAAAATGTACAATTTTTTGTTTTTGTTTTTTGTACCTTGACTTTAATTTATTAAATATATCCAAGACTGTGTGTCAGATTTGTTGTTGATTTAGTTTAGATTACATATTTATGTTTTAAAAAAACAAAATAATTACAAGGATCTAGGGAAAGATTATTCAGAGATCTGCATGAAACAACACACTTCAACAAAAATAAGATGAATTTGATAAGTGCAGGGGGACCTAACTAAATAGTTTAAACTTTAGTTACAGATATTGACCGTCTGAATTACATCTTACCCATTATGGGGCCATCACTTAGCAAATGTTAGTACACTTAATTTTATTTTTTGAATAAATGTGAATATAGCAAGTTTACTATAGACCAGGTGTCTGCGACCTTATGCTTTGGAGCCACATGTGGCTCCCTGATCCATTTTGGCTCTTTGGCTTTAAACAAATGTTTGAATTAAAAAATAGATTTGTAGTTTTGGTTGATTTGTCTTAGTTAATTAAGATTAACTTAAGTTAATTGTTTTTAGATGTTTAACATGTTTAATTACTGAGCAAAATGATTGTTAAAGGGTTAATTCTTCTGTCCCAGTGGTTTATTATAAGAATAAGTACATTTTATAATGCCTGCTGCACAACAGTGTCTTGTTGCCACTCAGAGGCAAATCTCTTGAAATAAAATTATATTTACACGTATGGAGTGTACGTAGTGAGTGTTTATGTTCTAAAATGGATGATGGAATGTAAAAGACCCCACACCAAGACCCCCACTGCAGCAGCAGCCAGAATCCCCCCAACACCCACACAGCAGCAGATAGAGAACAAGCGCCCCCCGGGCGATCACATCTGCCACCCAGGCCAGGGCCAGCAGGACTACCACGGGGGGCCCCAAAGCCAGAGAGCAGGGAGGCATGGGGGAGACAGAGAGTGCATGCTCCTGCCCAACCAGGAGAGCAGCCCCCCACCGCGCTGGAAGGGCCCAACGCGGGACCACACCCCAGAAGATCGCCCACAGACAAGCCCCCTTATCACCACCCAGGAGTTCTGGGCATCCCCCAACCCCAGGTACGAACCAGGACCCCCCCAAGGGAGACCCGCCCCGCGCTCCAGGCAGCCACCCACCCGGCCCACGGTTTTTCCAGGAGTGAGCAAGGCAGGGACCAGCCATCCCTGCCCAGGAGGAGGACACCCAGGGGAAGAGGGGGTCTAGAAGAAGTGTTGTAAACATGGCTCGACCAGGCTCGCCCACAGTTGGAAATTTGGCGAGGCCCAGCGCTCAGGGGCAGGGACCAGAACCCACACCACATGGAAACGGACACCCCCGGCTCAGATGTGGTGTGATCCCCGGCTCTTGGTCTTGCCGGAGAACTCAGGGATCTCTCTCCCTGAGTGGAGAGAGGTCTGCCGGGCGCAGGAAGCCAGCACCCAGGGGACATGGCCGTCGTTGCCAAGGGCCCAGTACCCCCTACCAAGGATGGGGTTGGGGACATATGGTCCAAGGTCCCACATTCCTTGTGAAATGCATGCGTGTATGTTTGTGAGGGTCGGTGTGTGCATGCATGTGTGTTTGTGTTAGGGTGTATTTTTTTAGCGGTAAAGGGTGTGTGTACTAAAGGGAATGCTGTTAAAATTGGCGGGTAGGGCCCTTAGAGGACATCTACTGATTACTCACAGTGATGTCCCATCACCCTCCCCACCAAGAGGCCATAAATGTCTACGGTGCTGTTAAAATTGGTGGTTAGGGCGCTAAAAGGGCATCTGCTGCTTGCTGGCAGTGATGTCCAAGGACCCCTCCTGGCCAAGGCACCACCCCTGGGAGAGCTCTAGTCAGAGCTAGACAGGACTGAGGCAACCAACCACGCGGGGTTGAACGCCCATTGCCTCAGCCCCCACCCGTCAACCCCCCACCCCCAGGACAGGGCCAACAAGCTGGGGCTGCTTTGCTGCATCTGGCACAGGGTGTCTTGAAGTTGTGCAAGGTCAAATGAAATCTCCAGATTATCAAGGCTTTCTGGATAGAAATGTGCTGCCTAGTGTCAGAAAGCTTGGTCTCAGTCGCAGGTCATGGGTCTTCCAACAGGACAACGATCCAAAACACACAGCCAAAAACCCCCAAGAAATGCTCAGAGAAAAGCATTGGACTATTCTGAAGTGGCCTTCTATGAACCCAGATCTGAATCCCATTGAACATCTGTGGAAGGAGCTGAAACATGCCATTTGGAGAAGGCAGCATCAAACCTGAGACAACTGGAGCAGTTTGCACACGAGGAGTGGGCCAAAATACCTGTCGACAGGTGCAGAAGGCTCATTCACAAATACAGAAACCGTTTCATTGCAGTGATTGCCTCAAAAGGTTGTGCAACAAAATATTAAGTTATGGGTACCATCATTTTTGTCCAGCCCTATTTCATTGGTTTGTTTTTTTAAATAATTCTCTTAATCAACAACTCAAAAGTAATGGCTGACTTTGATTTTTAATTTTCAATAAATTTTAATTTATTGTTATTTTTGAACGTTTCAAGTCATTTCAGTGAGCATTGTGGACTTTCTTTCTTTAACTGAGGGGTACCAACAATTTTGTCCATATTGTTTTTTTGAGAAAAGAATATAAACCCAGAAGTTAGAATGGGAGAAAAAGGTCCTATTTTACTTGGTTGTCTTTTACTTTTCTTTTTACATTTACTGTTGTAAAAAAAGTTAAAATTGTTAAATATAGATTAGAAGATTTCACTGTTTCAATTAAGTCATTGAAATATTTTAGAACTACTTGTTACAAATTAATAGCTTAGTAACCCAAAAACCTCAATAAAGTGTATATTTCTACACTGTGAATTTTGCAGCTCCCGGTAGGTTTTGCTCAGTAAAAAAATCAAATCAACTGGCTCTTTAAGGTCCACTCTGATCATCTTTGATATATTGTAAAAGGTTCCCAGTGGTCTTTTGATTACGACTTTTGGCGAATATCTAAAAAATCTGTGTCATTTTCTAGGACTTAGTTTCTGCAGAGTGGCAGTAGTTTATTAGGAATTCACCTCTGACCTGTGGGCGGGTGTGAAAGTACGCTGCTGCTTATTTCCCATCATGCCTTTGTTTAAACTCACTCCCGCTATCAACGGTGCAACAAAAATGGCGAGCAATATCAGAGATATCCAGCCAGACACTTTAGAGACAGATTCCATCTCATACAAAAAAACAAAAACATACATGAATTTATTTTTTGTAAGTGGATGCATCAGAATAGAAAGGAGCAGGGAGGTTGTGACTTGCAGTAGAAACTTCCATGTCACACCTACAAGCTTTGTCTAATGGCATTTTTCATCTGCTTCTGATTCACAACGATTTGAATAAAGAAATACTCGCAAATGCAATTTGTGCTTAATTTTCTTTACAAACTTTCTCCCTCATAAGAAACGTACAGGTTTTGCACATCGCAACCAGCACATTAGCATCAGAGGTTTAAGTTTTATCTAGGTATTTATTTATTTGTATATTTTAGATAGTTGGTAAGTTAGTGTTTTACAGCCACTCGTGAAAATCTCCCAAATGAAATCAATCAGCTTGCACTATCGTACGGTTCTCTCGTGATGCGTTCAAGGTCTTCCTAAATTTATTAGACCGAAAGTTAGGAACCCTCCCAAACGATCCCTAGTTGCGCATGCGCCAGGAGGGCTGCATGCATTACTTTGAAGGTCCATCCATCCCCGTCCTATCGGACTGCAGACCCAACAAGTCCAGAAACTCCTGAGCGTCCAGGTGCAGCAGAGCTTTGACGGGAGTCCAGAGTCGAGAGTCAGCTCAACAAACTTCAGAGGGAGTCGCGTGCTGGAGCCAGGAGCTGCGCGTGAGTTAGCTTTCTGCTAAGTTGTGTCTTTAGCTTCCATGCAGCCAGAGGAGGAGACGACAACTGACCCTTTGGAGATTAACCTGGGCTGTTTCATTAATAATTTCCACTTTCCTCAAAGTTTCTGAGTGGGTGTGTATCTCCACACTGCATGAGAGCATGCAGAACCATCTATGGCACAAGTTATTTCTTAAAAAAAATAAAAAAAAATAACAGTGATTCGGAATCTTTTAAAGTTGTTTTCTCTCCAAAATAAAACCCCAGTTTTAAACGCACGTGCTCCAGGTAACAAAGCAGCTGTTTTTGTTTTTAAAACCATTATAAAACATTTGATTTTAGACTCATTCTTCCATTCAAATGGAAACTAAAATAAAAGCATCATTATTAATCCGATGGCTTAAAATAGGGATGTAACAAATCATCAGCTCAATCACTGAATGGATTTATATTCTTACGATGCAACCACATCAATCTGGACTTATACCATTATAAAAAACATTTTCAATATAAAATTAATCGACTACATCGATATGGAAAATGACATTTGGATCATTTTATCATTCCAGTCTAATGGAAACACTTTGAATTAAGCAAAGACATGTTCTAAGAATGATCCCTTTGGATTCTTTGGATGTGGAAAAAGAACAGTGGGCTGAATTTTAGGAAACTAAAATGTGAATGGATTTGACATTATTTTTTTTTTTAGTTCTTGTTTACTCCTTTGTTTGAACACATATTTAATTTACACTTGATTATCGCAGTAGTAGGTTTAAAAGTTGTCATCTGGAACCTACTACAACATTTAAACCCACTGTTGCGATGGAATCAACGTGGATCCATTTTAGGTCAGTCATTCAGATTCTTTCTTAATGAACCAATATCAATTCTGAATCGTCAACCACAAAATAAATGAATGGAATCATCGTTTAATTAATTGTTACACCCCTAGATTAAAGACACTGCTTTCCTTCACTACATTTTCATGACAACAATCTCCTCGTGCTTTAGGCATCCTAATCAAACAAAGGTCAGCTGAAGTCAGAAAACATGATCAGCTCTGACCTTTGGCCTCCAGCATGAGCTGCTCGTTAGTTAAAGCATTGTTTTTTTTCACCAATAATGGGCTAACATGATCGCTGTGAATGTGTCGAGCAGACATGGCGGTGGTGAGGTTTTACAGCAGCGAAGCTCCGGACGGACGGGCCTTGCAGAGAGCAGCAAAACTCTTCCCACATCTGTCCCTCACAACAGAGCTGTGCTACAATGTGGAGCTGACAGGTGAGACGGCGCTGTCAGAATGGATCCGGACGGTGGGATTTCTCTCTGATTCCTGCCTTCAGTTTTTTTTTTTTTTTTTACTCTCTCCTTTACTCGTCTGGTGTTCACTGCAGGTCGTGAGAGTCTCAGTGCTGAGGAGAAGGAGGTTCTCCTCTGGTTGTTTCGTCCTCCCCTGCAGGCTGAGCCGCTGTCGGAGAACCCAACCCTCACAGAGAGCAGTGAGGAGAAGCTGGTGGAGATTGGACCCAGGTGCTGTTTCTGTACTTTCTCCTCCGGATCGTTAAAGCTTTGATGTAAATCTTAAATTTCAAAATAAAAGCACCCTTTATTTTTTAACACAGTTCATAAAGTTTTTGAAAAAGAATAACTGTGAAACATCTAAAGTATACATTTCTTCAAAACACTAGAGAGATGTTTGAGAAGAACATCAATGTGTTTTTCCACCTTCAGGTTGAACTTCTCCACAGCCTGGTCCACCAACGCCGTGTCCATCTGCCGCAGCGCCGGCCTCACTAACGTCACCCGAGTTGAGGTGTCTCGCAGGTTTCTCGTCAAGGTCTGAGAACCCGCAGATAATCAACCGTGACACCTCCAGATCAGAGGTTATTTTGATAAACGCCGTGTCGTCCGTGTCCTTTTTCAGCCCAAGAATGGAAAAGGAGCAGGAGAGCTTAGTGGCGACATGAAGAAACTGATCGACTGTCTGCATGACAGCATGACGGAGTGTGTCTACCATCGTCCCATCACCTCCTTTGCTGTGGAAACCAAACGGCAACCTGTGTTTGAGGTGGACATCCTGGCAAAAGGTCGTGCTGCCTTGGAGAAGGCCAACGACGACCTGGGTGAGACTCGCCTGCACTCCTCAACCTCTGTCACAGTTTTTATTTTTATTTTTTTGGCATCTTCACAGAAACCAAGCCTCTTCTATTAATGTAACATCTATGCTTGTCTTTTTTCTCTTTTCCTCGTAGTCTTGCAGCTTTCTGTGAGTACACTGTGTGTGCCGATGGAGGCTGAAATGTCACATGATGCATGGCACGCTTTGAGTTAGTTGAGGTCACAGGACTGCGATGATGCTGCTCATTTCCAGACGCATGCGTGTCTGCGTGTGTGCGTTTTTAGTGGAACTCAAAAAGTTCTCAGAGTGAAGATTAAACCCTGAGAAAACAGATCACCAAATCCAAGATTTCATGATTCCATCCAAAAGATTCTAAGCACATAAAAAGAGGTTAAAAGTCATTTATAAAATATTTTCCAATGAAAATTTGTGTTTTTGGTGTGTTTAACATGCACTTCTCTGATGACGGAGGACATATACTAAGAAAATTCAGCTTAAAAGTGAATTTCTGAGTATTCCTTTATTCAAACCATTGAGAATTAGGGGCAGATGTAAAAATGTCGTTGGAAAAAGACCTTTCTTGTGACATAAAAGCAGGGGCGGGCTACCAGCTTCCTGTTTAACTCCATTCTGCTTTTAGACAAATGGATCCATGAACGTCTTTGTTTTCCTCGTGAGGTTGGGGGTGTGAGGGGCTGTAAAATAGCAGGAGACCATGGGTGATAAGAGGTGGGGAGGTCTTACCCTGCACCAACAAGTCAGAGGTTTCTGCCGCTCTGGAGAAACTATATCCTAGAAGCAACACAGTTTTTTTTATTAATGACTAAAAAATGAATAATCCTACTTAAAAGACCACTGTGAATGCTTTTATAATAGAGCAAAAGATAGTCTGAGTGGGATTTTAATTTGAAATAACTCATTTTGGTTTAAATTACTGATTAAGCTGCATATTTTCTGCATAGGACAATCTTCTTTAAATTAATTTTTATATTTTATTACAGAAAATATAGCTCTTGCAAATATTTCTATTGATTCCCCTCTACTCTTATTATTACAATTATTGTATTTTATTTTCCAATAGTAATTCTCCCTTCAAAATGAATCAAAATCGTGTATATCTTTAGTTCACTTGCTATGTTTAGGTGTGTAAATGACTTTTTTTCAACTTGCATGCATAAACACACACATTACATCCTCAGTGTAACCTATTGAAATTCTTCCACTCTGTCACACCTGCTCAAGCTGGACTGATGAAAATAATGATTAATTATGGTGTTTGTTTGTGTAGATTCCCGTTCATCCAAATAGATTCCATTCAAATGTAAAAAACCATCAAGCTTTTTTTTTTCTTTACCTGTGAGGCCAAACTACTGTATTAAAAGAGAATCCAAGACCAGCTGACGTTTTTTTTTTACCAACCTCTTTGATAGACGGGGGAAGAAATTATTCAACACGTCAAGCTGTGCTGTTGTGTGTGTGTGGCAGGTCTGGCCTTTGACTCCTGGGATTTGGACTACTACACATCAATGTTCCAGCGAATTCAAAGGAACCCCACCAGTGTGGAGTGTTTTGACCTGGCGCAGTCCAACAGGTGAGGTGGACTCTAAAGAGTAAAGTGGCTGGGCTGCTCTGTGTGTCCTCAGTTTCTGTTTTTTTTCTCTCTCTTTCAAACACGACGTCCCAGCGAGCACAGCCGGCACTGGTTCTTCCGCGGGCGCATGCTGATCGACGGGCAGGAGCAGAAGGAGACTCTTTTCAGCCTCATAATGGACACCCAGCAGCACAGCAACCCCAACAACGTCATCAAGTTCTGCGACAACAGCAGGTGGTGCTACAACGTGCACGGATGCCAGGGGCGAGATTCTGTCTGTACTCACTGCTTCTGTGTGTGTGCGCATGTGTGTGTGTGCAGTGGTATTAAAGGTGTGGAGATTGAGTGTGTTTACCCTAAAGATCCTTCCAGAGCAAGTCCATACGAGACCCGACTCTCATTAAGACACGTCATTTTCACAGCAGAGACGCACAACTTCCCAACAGGTCAGCACAAACACACACACACACACACACACAATCACACATTTATTGTTCAAAAAATGCAAGTTATTGGGTCATGTCAACCAGACAGAGCTGCATAAAATACTAGAGTGGATGCACACTTGGTACAGTTTGTGTTGCGTTTGTCATTTTTCAAGGTCAAAGGTCATACCAGTTTATTATTAATATCTTAAAGGGTTATTGCGAGTTACGGAGTGTTGCATCCATTTAAAAAAAAAAAGTCAGACTTTGATGAGATTCTTTTTTATGAATATTGATCGGATTTGTATAAATAAATGGACACAGAGCAGCAAGACTATGCCCTGGACTTGGAGGATGAAGTTTTTGGGGATAGTGTCATATTGCATCACAAATCTCCACAGGTTTCATTTCTAAAGACCCCCTCCGATTAAATGTTTTTCTTTTTTTTGGTGCTTTAATGTACTTGTAGCATTTTTCTAATGATGGTGGACTTATACTCAAAAGGATTAAGCCTAAAGTTGCATTCCTGAGTATTTCTTTATTCAAATGGATGTGAATCAGGAGTAGCAGAAAAAAAAAAGCTGTTTAAAAAATGTGTATTTGTTACAGAAAATACAATGGGTGGGCCACAGTCTCCGCGCGCTGCTCCATTCTGATGCATCCACTTGCAGACAAATAGATCCATGAACGTCATGGTTTTCCTCGTCTGAGATGGAATCTGAATCAAAACTGTTTGGATTGATAACTCCAATATTCCTCGCTATTTTTGTTCATGCATCCCTTCTTTGTGTGAGGTGCTGTAAGCTAGTAGGAGAGAGTGTAAACAGATGGATGACAGGAAGTAGGGGTGGGATTGCCAATGGTTCCACCTTTGACTCAGAACCCAATTTCTAATGAACCCCTGCCGCTCTGCAAAAGCTTTGTCCTAGAAAACGACACGTTTTTTAATTTTAGCAAAAATGATCATAATCATAATTTAAAAAACAGTGGGATAGATTTTTAAAAAATAAATAAAAAGATGATTTCAGTAGGACTTAAAGATAAAAGGCAGATTTATTCAGCGTATGTTACAATTCAGGTAGAATACCTAGAGAGCACGAAAATTAAAGTAGAAAATAAGGCCTATTGGCTTCTGAGTCTGTCTTTAAAAGTTTTAAACATGTTTTCTCATATGAAACTACATCAGTTCTATAAAGAAATGATTAGTATTACCCAACAAGTAAAAATGTTCATAGAAATAATTAAGTGACCCTCTTAACTGATATTTACATGGACTGTTGAATACATGTTTACTTTTGTAAGACTATGACCTGCGGCTGATCATAAGTTTGTAAACTGACCTTGTAGGCGTGGCTCCATTTAGCGGTGCCACCACCGGAACTGGCGGCCGCATCAGAGACGTTCAGAGCGCCGGGCGAGGAGGACACGTCATCGCTGGAACTGCAGGATATTGCTTTGGAAATCTGCACATACCAGGTCAGACTGTTACAATGACCTGAAAGTGTAAGACCGTTTTAACAGGATATATTTTGAGGCAGCACCTGGACAGACTTTTTTTTTTAAATGACCCCAATGATGGAGCCAAATTAAGGAAAAATGGATGCTTTTTCTGAAGTGTTCTTCACCGTTTGAGTTATTTCTCCATTTTCTAGGGTATGAACTCCCCTGGGAGTCTGCAGGAGAGGAATGGGAGTATCCCTCCAGCTTCGCCCCTCCCCTGCAGGTGGCCATCGAGGCCAGCGATGGCGCCTCAGACTATGGCAACAAGTTTGGAGAGCCTGTCCTATCAGGCAAGAGCGCTCACTGCCACACTTATGGCTCTGTTATGAGAATATAAGGCAGTAGATTCATTCCCACCTGATGACATATGTATATATATATTGTTGTTGTTTTTTTTTAAGGTTTTGCCCGCTCTTTCGGCATGCGCTTGCCGAACGGGGAGCGGCGCGAGTGGATAAAGCCAATCATGTTCAGTGGCGGCCTCGGGTCCATTGAAGACTCGCACGTTAAGAAAGGAGAGGCCAGTCCCGGTGAGGCTTCAGCTCAGCGTCCAAACCAAGCATGATCAATTCTGTGCTAGATTTAAATGTTCCAATCGATGACTCGCACCGCTTTTCTCCGTCAGGAATGGAGGTGGTGAAGATTGGAGGGCCGGTGTACCGGATTGGTGTGGGTGGAGGAGCGGCTTCCTCCGTTCAAGTATGGACTGCACAGTTAATGACTGGGAGTTTTGTGCCGGTTTTACCCAGTATGTGGGAACAAGTCTTTGCTCTTAGGTCCAAGGGGACAACTGCAGTGAGCGGGATCTGGGCGCCGTCCAGAGAGGAGATGCTGAGATGGAGCAGAAGATGAATCGAGCTCTCAGGGCGTGCTTGGAAAGAAGTGATGGAAACCCCATCTGCAGCATCCATGATCAGGGGGCAGGGGGAAATGGTACCCAAACTTAGAATGTGAAGGATGTGCATCTACCCAATTAATGAAGGAAAGTAACGACATGCATCATTTTTAGGTAATGTGCTGAAGGAGCTCAGTGAGCCAGCCGGCGCTGTGATCTATAGTAGTAGATTTAAGGTAATTTTTTTTTTTTTAAAAAAGGTTTATTTTTGTAGCTGTTTAAATCTGTGAATTTGAGTCTAACCTCAGCTTTTCTTGCTCTTTTGGTGTAGAAAGGTGACCCCACACTGAGCGTGCTGGAGCTGTGGGGGGCGGAGTACCAGGAGAGCAACGCTCTGCTGCTGCGCCCGTTGGACAGGTCCTTCCTGGAGAGCGTGTGCCAGAGGGAGAAGTGTCCCGTTGACTTTGTGGGAAACATCACCGGAGACGGAAAAGTACCCACATTTACATCAGCAACTTAATTAGTTATTGATTGGACCAAACTGCAGGGAAAACTGCAGGGAACGCTCCTCTACACAATCTCTTTTTTTTTCTTTTTTTTAATATGTTGATGAATTTTTATTCTAGTTTTTTGTTTTAGCATTTTTATCTTCCTAATTTTATGTCCGGGTTATTTTTGGAATAATAATGTACTTTTCTGGTTTATTAACTCTGATCATCTTTTGATCTATTGTAAAAGTGTTCCCAGTGGTCTATTAATCACAATTATGCCATTTTTAGCCAAAATAAAAAACCTGTGTCGTTTTCTAGCACATTGTTTCTGCAGAGCAGTATGAGATCATTAGATATTCGATACTTGTGGACGGGACAGTTTGACCCACTTCCCATCATCCATTTGTTTAAACGCTCTCCTGCTAGGTCACAGCCCCTCACAACCCCAACCTAACATTAGCGGTGCAGCAGAAATGGTTAGCAATATTTCAATTTCATGCTTAAATATCTTTATATATGTCCTCTATCATCAGAAAAATGCTACAAGAGCATTTTAGAAACACCAAAAACCCCATTTTCATCAGAGTGAGTCTTTGAAGGTTCATTGAAAGCAGCAGGACTCCTTAGCCTGTCTATAATCTTCTCTGCAGATTGTGCTGGTGGATGATGAGGGTGGCAGCAATGATCAGGTGGACTCTGTCCGCCATCCCGTCGACCTGCAGCTGGAGTGGGTTCTGGGGAAAATGCCGCAGAAGGAGTTCAGGCTGGAACGAGTGGCTCTCGCGTGTCAGCCTTTGAGGCTTCCTGCTGGCCTGTCAGTCAGAAACGCTCTACAGAGGGTTTTGCGTTTGCCCTCCGTGGCCTCCAAACGCTACCTGACCAACAAGGTCTTGTCCTGCATTTCAGCATTACAGTGCTTTTGTGTGCAGAGAAAAAAAACAGGTAGATAATGAGCTCTCTCCCTCTGTTCCTGCGTCAGGTGGACCGGTCTGTGACTGGGTTGGTTGCCCAGCAACAGTGCGTCGGTCCTCTTCACACTCCATTGGCCGACGTGGCCGTTGTTGCTCTGTCACCGTTCAGTCTGGAGGGAGCAGCGACGGCCATAGGGGAGCAGCCAATTAAAGGACTGGTGTGTCCTGCAGCTGGGGCTCGTATGGCTGTCGGAGAGGCTCTGACTAACCTGATGTTCGCTAGAGTCACAGCACTGAAGGTGTTGAATAGAAAACACACATTTTTATGAAGTTTGAACAGTTGTGCTACTAAAATCCTCTGTAGAGGATACTTGGCACAGAGTGCTGAGATCATAACTGTATTCCCGTCACGATAGGACGTGAAGTGCAGCGGTAACTGGATGTGGGCTGCCAAACTGCACGGTGAAGGAGCATATCTGTGGGAGGCTTGCAAAGCCATGTGCCAGGTGATGAGTGAGCTGGGGGTCGCCATCGACGGGGGCAAAGACTCTCTGAGCATGGCGGCGAGAGTCGGAAAGGAGACGGTCAAGGCTCCAGGTGCTTGTGTGTTTATGAGTGCGTTTGCACTCGTTTCTGTGCACGTGGTAAAGATCTGGCTTTTGCTCCGCCCCTTTCAGGTGCCCTGGTGATCTCAGCATATGCCGTTTGTCCTGACATCTCTGCCACCGTCACGCCTGATCTTGAGGATCCCGATGGAAAAGGTTTGACACTCCCGCACTGATTCTCAGAATTCATCCCCGACCTGGCATCTGAACCTCTTCTTTGGTCTGCAGGGGTGCTTCTGTGGGTACCGCTCAGTCCAGGTAACCATCGCCTGGGAGGCTCCGCCCTCGCTCAATGCTACGGGCAGCTGGCAGACTGCTCCCCTGACCTGGACCATGCCGAACTGTTGACTGCCTGCTTTAGCACAACTCAGACACTCCTGCAGGGTTAGTTTTCAGTCGCAGGAAGACCAGAGGTTGTTTTGAAAACACAGAGGAAATTTGACAGTTTGTAACTTTTAACTCAGTTTTCTATAGTTTTATTTTTTTCAACCCCCTTTCATCTCTTTATGCTTTGCACTGTGGCTAATCTGCCATCTAGTGGTGTTACTCTGTATTGCATCGGTTATATTTTTTGCCAAATTTGAATGTTCATTCCATTAAATAAGTTGACTAAGAAAACTTCCTGAAACAAGGACTATTTAACAGATTTTCTTTTGTTCTCCCAGATTGTATAGTGAGTGCTGGACATGACATAAGTGATGGAGGTCTCATTTCCTGCTTGCTAGAGATGGCATTTGCTGGAAACCGTGGAATTGACATTGAGCTGTCCTCACAAGGAAGTGAAGGTTTGTGAATTAGGCCCAATCTTAATCTGCCTGGGATTCATCAGCATTTTAAAGCCAAAACTCTGTTTGTTTGCGTTTTGTTGCCTTCTGTGCAGTCATGGAGCTGCTGTTTAGCGAGGAGCTTGGTGTGGTCCTGGAGGTTTCAGAGTGTGATGTTGAGGCTGTTTGTCAGAGATACAGCGATGCAGGTGTGCAGTGTCATAGAATTGGCAGGACCTGCGGCTTTGGACCAAAGGCTGAAGTGAGACATAGTCCTCGGCTCAAACTGTGAGGTCTTTTTTTGTTTTGTTTTGTTCTTCTGATCTGTGGTGGTTTGTTGTCTTCTGTGTCTTACTTGGCTTCTAGGTCAGAGTCTGTGTGGATGGACAGGAGGTCCTTAAGGAGTCCCTGCCTGAGCTCAGAGCAGCATGGGAGGAGACAAGCTTCCAGCTGGAGTGCCTCCAAGCCAATGAGCTGTGTGTTAAACAGGAAGAGGAGGGGCTTGCCAAGAGGACACAGCCGTACTTTCAACTGAATTTTGACCCATCTGAAAGTCCCAGCGTTCGCCGGCTTGGTGAGAGTATACAAAGTGAAGCTGTTATAGATATTGTGTGTTCTAATAGTAGAGAATCTATGCGATGGTTGTGTCTTTCAGCTGGTGGGCCTCCACGTGTAGCTGTGATCAGGGAGGAGGGCAGCAATGGAGATCGAGAGATGTCAGCCTCTCTTTATATGGCCGACTTTGAGGTTGGATGCTAGCTTCTTTGTAGGTGCTCATTTTTAACCTCTGCAGTATTTAACCCGAATGATCTATTTGCAGGTTTGGGACGTCACCATGCAGGATTTGTGCTGTGGTTCCTTAACGCTTGAGCTTTTCAAAGCTGTCGTATTTGTTGGTGGATTCAGCTACGCAGATGTTCTCGGATCAGCTAAAGGTCAATAAAAACCTGCTTGTAAATGCAGCCGGTGAGGATTATCACATGTGTATACTTAAAGGTGGTGTAATTCTGTGGTTTTAACACTAAGGTTGGGCTGCAGCTGCTACTTACAACGCCAAAGCTAAAGCTGAGTTTGATCGGTTTCAACAAAGAGAAGACACTCTGAGTCTGGGCGTGTGTAACGGCTGTCAGCTACTCGCCCTTTTAGGATGGGTGGGGGAGACAGCGGATGGAGCAGGTAAGGGCAAAAAAAAAAAAAAGGTGTTACTGAAATATCAAATTAAAGCTTTCTTTTTTTTTGCTCTTGTTAATATTTGACATTTTTCTTCTTTTGGCTCAGGCTCTGAGGTGGTACTGACCCATAATCGCTCCGGCAGGTTTGAGTCGCGGTTTGTGAGTGTTGGGATTCAGGAGTCTCCGTCCATCTGGCTCAGAGGCATGGAGGGCTCCGCTCTGGGAGTCTGGGTCGCTCATGGAGAAGGTAAAGTCAGAGCAGTCTGTATAGCAGGTAATGCAGCCCTAAAGCTGTGTTCACACCAACATGTGATAGGTGTTCGAAAACACGCTAAATGTTTCAGCATTTGGTGCTCCCGCTAGACGGTGTTCACACTTCTTCTACCGTTTACTTGCGCATGCCCAACATCTACAGTTGGAGGAGGCTTGGTGCGAAACATGGAAGCAATACAAGTCTCGTGAATCTATCCCCACGCTTTGTCTTTCACAGTTCTATTCCGATACAGTGGGGCAAAAAGTCAGCCACCAATTGTCCAAGTTCTCCCACTTAAAAAGATGAGAGAAACCTGTAATTTTCATCATAGGTATATTGCAACTATGACATTTACATAAATCTTTCAATGGATTATGCTGCACACCTATTATACTGCACTTTATTACACCTTAACATTATTCTATTCTATTTTTTTCATACATAGATAGATAGATAGATAGATAGATAGATAGATAGATAGATAGACAACCTTATTTATCCATTTGGGAGGTTCCCGCATGGAAATTGACATCTCCATCGCATACAGCACTGCTTGACATACATATACTTGAAACAGTTTAAATATCTGCAAAGCAGCATTTACAGAAAACAAAGTCATTCAGGGCCTTTCCCTTTCCTTTTCTGTCCCCCTCCCCTCTCCTAAGTGGTGGTTAAAGAGTTTGATGGCACGGGGGACAAAGGAGTTCCTCAGTCTATTAGTCCTGCGGGAGGAGCAGCCTCTTGCTGAAGGTGCTTCTCTGGCTACTGATGGTCGTGTGCAGAGGGTCGGTGGCATTGTCCAGGATACACGTTAGTTTTTTTAGTGTCCTTCTCTCTGCCACAGTAGGCAGAGTGTCCAGCCTTGTGCCAACCACAGAACCAGCCTGCCTGATCAGCTTCTCCAGCCTGGAGAAGTCTGTCTTTGAGGTCCTCCCCCCCAGCACACCACAGCGTAGGTTAGAGCGCTGGCGACCACAGACTGTTAGAAGATCCCCAGGAGCTTATCTTAACCTCCTCAAGAAGTACATCCTGCTCTGGGCCTTCTTGTACAGCTGCCTCGTGTTGCTCGTCCAGTCCAGCTTGTTATCCAGCCACAGCCCCAAGATATGTATAGGTCTGCCCTCCTCCACACCTATCAGAACTGGTCTGGGGTTGAGTCTGTCCCTCCCAACCCCAGACTTGTATTTTATTGGTTCTTGTACATTTTTTAATTAGATTAATAGTATTTACCACACCAAGGCTGCTACAATTTTGTTGTATTATTATGTACAATGACAATAAAGGATTCTGATTCTGATGCGGTTGAACGTGTGTTACTGAGGGCAGCGTAAACATAGCTCAAGTCTGATGTACATTCTAAAACCATTCCAGGTCAATAATACGCAAGTTTGATATTTCTATATATGCAACAGTTGTATATTCAGATTTCAAGTATCAGAATACTTTGTAACCTGCAGCTTCTTTATTGTTGTTTTTGTCCCATCTCTCCTCATTTAGGTCTAATGCAATTCCGGAGCTCCATGGCACAAGACCTGATCATTTCCGGTGGACTTGCTCCTCTCCGCTACCTGGATGAGCAGGGATTCCCCACCGAGGAGTATCCCCTGAACCCCAACGGCTCCCCGCAGGGTGTGGCAGGGCTCTGCTCCAGGGATGGGCGGCACCTGGCGATGATGCCTCACCCTGAGCGCTGCACCCTGAGCTGGCAGTGGCCCTGGGCCCCAAGGGAGCTTCGGCCTTCTCTGGTGCCGTCGCCGTGGCTTCGCATGTTTAAAAATGCAGCCGCGTGGTGCAGCAACACAGATGGATAATGCTGGATTTACATTAACTAAATGCTGTGAAAGTGTAATGTAATCGTGAGGATTATTCAATACACTTTTTAAAAATGGTGTTGTCTTTTACTTTGAAGTCTTTTTAAAGGCTGGAAACTCTACAAATATTTGTTGTATGCTTAGTAAAACCACAGTCATCGGTCATAACTTTGTAAGGCTTGACTAAAAACAACTATTAGAACTATAAATATTTATTTCAACCATAAAAACTATATCACATATTTACAGGAATGTTAGCATCACTATGCCAACACTGAGTTAAGAAAAAAAATACATTCATTTTATGCTGACAGGCAACAGCTGGGGAACTTCTCTATCTGTAACCAGCTCTCTTCATATTGATCATGTTTGCATAACTCTTGTAAACACTTGACAAGAAGTCCTGGAGTCCAGTCTGTGCAGCTTCAATGCACCGACATGAGTTCATTTCATTGACAGTAGCTGCATCCTTGTCACTCCAAGTCAGGCTGTCACTTCAGCAGAGTGTCCCTCGTCAGGCACAATTTGCTGGTTGACATTGATGACGCAGACGAGCAGCAGGAAGACCACAACCACGTCGTCCAGGACGCCTAGCAGTCCTCCGAGGGAGGGATCCGTTTCCAGCGAATTAGATGATGGCGCCACATGGTCCTCAAGGGGGACAGAGATGGACACAACTGTCCCCACGCAGCACAAGGCCACCCTGAACAGAAACAGCCCCACGAGTCCTCCCATGGCGCCGAGGCCTCGGGCCAGCAGCTGCAGAACAAGGGGGACATCGCAGAGGTAGTCCTTCATCTGAAAGAAGTAGAATGCATTAAATCAGAAATGGGGCACACTTAAGAGCACATTTACAGATCCTTTAAAATAGGCATGTCCAAAGTCCGGCCTGAGGGCCAAATGCTGTCCTTATTGAAATTCTCTTTGGCTCCTTTGAAAAAATCAATAATATTTGTCCCCCAGCACTTTCTTAACCCTTGTGATATCCCAGGCCCTTTAACATTGGGAGTTGGGTCATCTAGACCCACTAGACAGTGTGCTGAACCTTTTTTCTTCAATGATTTTTTATCTTCACTGGTTTCCATGGATTACATGAAATCCTTTTCACCTTTATCCCCCATTGTCATGGTAGGAATAACACGTTAATGTAAGGATCGGGCCATCTGGACCCCTTAGGATAGCACAAGGGTTCTAAGTTTGTGTACAATTTTTAAATTTCGTCTCGATAAATCACGTTTTAAGCAATCGTGAACTTGTGACATCACTCTCATTTGACCCTTCCAGGTCCTTTCTAAAATGTCAACTGGACAAAAAAAAAGGAAAGCTAACAATGATGGTTAACGTTGTATTTGTGTTCTGAGTGAAGCTATGAAAAGTGTGCCAGTGCAATAAAAGGTTTATTATGGGGCGGCCGTGGTGCAGCGGTAGGGCGGTCGACCCCATTATCGTAATGTTTCAGGTTTGATTCCCGCCTTGCACACCCATGAGTCAAAGTATCCTTGGGCAAGACACTGAACCGCACCTTGCCTCTGGTGGTGGGCAGGCGCCTGTGTTTGGCAGCGGAGCCGCCACCAGTGTCTGAATGTGTGAGTGAATGTGTGTGTGACTGGGTGAATGGGTCTGTGACTGTAAAGCGCTTTGTCCTTGTAGGAAGAAAGGCGCTATATAAGTATACGCCATTTACCATTTATTAAATAGTTGATTTGCATGTAATCTTATTAAAATAGCACAAAGAATGTCAGGCTGAATGGTTGACCCTCACACATTTTCACCTCGCCACATCTGACACCCCTGTTTTAAAATGATGTTAAAGAACAGCAAAACTGGTAACAAGGATTTATCATAAACTGTGTGTGTGTCAGAAGAGCTTTAGGGGGTTAAACATGTTTGTCAGACTAATCGAGGCCATATTTTGTCTAAGATTAAATGTCTCAAAGGGTGCTCAGCTCAGAGGGATGTATAACAGGTATTCGGTTTACACATTCTTCTGTAAAAAAAAGAACAATTTCATTTTTCATTCTGTTCTAATGTTAAATAAACCGTAGAATTTGGATTTCTCCCACTTAGTTCAGGCAGACGGCGACATTCGAGTTGTAGTGCTGACCTTTCGTGGGGCTCCAGAGTAACGTCTGTTGTAGTCTGTGATTTCCCCCAGAACGTGTTGCGACTGCTGGTCGGATTGGCTCTCATAAAACATGTTACAAAGCACGCTGACCTGCACAATTACAAGCATTCGAAGTCATGTTGACACTTGTAGCCCGATTCCGATTTACAGAGGAGTTGTGCCGCACCTTCTGTCTGCAGAGGGGACAGTTGATTGCATCTAACCATGATCCATGTCTCCAGTAGGTCAGCAGACAGGGAGCTGCAGAGAGGCAAATGTTTAAGTCCCTATCAAAGCAGCTTAACGGAGATGTATTTTACAACATTTAAAGTAAACTTGTGTTTACGGCCCAGATTTAACGAGCGACTAGTGTTCAAGGGTTCAAAAGGCCCCCAGTGTGAAGGACTGATAAGATACAGATGCAGAGGTAACTGACTTAAACTCAGACCTTCTTTGTACATGCTCCAGGAGAAAAAAACATTTAATTGGTAACCAATATTGTCAATGTTAAACTGAGGTGTCATTGCACAATAACTATTAACCGCAGAACAGAGATACAAATAAACATCTGATTGTAAATTTTAAAAAAAGGGCAGCTGTCCCGTCTCGGCCTTCAACGCTTTTCAAACCTTTGCAAGGTAAAGTCAATTCCATGATTATTGCTGACTTTGAAGTAAAACAGATTTACAAGTGTTCCTGTCTACAAACCTAAAGTAATTTTGTAGATAGCCAACACCAACACACTACCTGGACTTCAGTGTTTCCTTAAGCAGACATTGACTGAACAAAGAGTAAAGACAGGAGATAAATTCTGTTAAGCAACTCACTTCTGCACATCTGCTGGACAAGTTTTGCTTCTATTTTTTATGTATTCATTTTTTTTTGATTTGCTGGAGTTGGGAAATCAGACCTGAAGGTGGTGAGCACCCTCACAGCTGAATTCCATTAATGCTACAGCCCTCAGTGAATGAATAACTGAGGTATAATGCAAAACGCGAACCCAGTTTAAAGGAAAAACAGGAAAATAAAGCCAATGGTAGCGTGGTGCAACGCATTTACAAAGTCTGTGATGTGGGTTGATGGGTGTGTTTGGGTGTGTGAGCTCATACCACAGAATAAGTGGCTGCAGTTGGTCTGGACGGGAAATCTGGGCGTTTGCAGGCAGACTGGACATTGCCAGTCCTGTGTGTTTGTGGACAGACATGGTGGCGAGGACTCCTGAGGAGGTGAGAATAGGAGAAACTTTGTCAAAAAGTATAAGATAAAACTTAAAAAAAGTGAAAAATATCAAAGAATTCGATATACTTTGGTTTGGAGATTGAAAAAGTACGTTTATAGTAAGTGCCTATTTTGTTTAGTTTGGCCATGTTTTTTCATGTAAATGAATCGAGGGACAGGCGTAACTGACTCTAATAAAGCCATGACTTTTATGCCAGGAGGTGAACAGAATTAGGAGTCCATTGCATATTGGACACAATAAAATCATCAGACACAGAAGCACTTGCAGAATTTGTTGGTGGCTGACTGTTGCACTCACTTTATGGCAACTTGTATGCATTGATCTTGATTTATAGCAGGTGTCTTGAGTGATGACTCCAGGTGATGTTGGCCTGATGAAACTTCAGATTAGGGAGGGTCCAGACTGGAAAGTAAGGTAGCAATAGGAAACATGACTAACAATATTTCAGACAAGGCTCGGGGAACTTTTGTCTCTGGTTCACTCATGATGTCCTGACTACAAAGGTATTCATTAAAAAATGTAAATCATTACAAAATTACAAATAATAAAAAAGTTATTAAGGAAAAAATATTTTCCTTCTTGTATCTCAATATTTACAGTATTCTAGAACAAAATCAGAGATCCAACCACTTCCTTATAATTTTCCAAACAGGATTTAAATAAAAAAAACAAAAAACAAATTTTGCCTAAGGTGTCATACAAAATCTGTTTGAGCAATAATAGTAAAACAATTTCCCCAAACCAGAGGCAATGTAAAGTCACTAAATAACGTGCACAACCTGAGAACATCTACTTACCTTCACCGAGATGACAGGAGCAAAACTGTTATCGGAGCAGCTCTATCCCAATGAGAGGCACTCTCTGTTTCCTGCTGGGAAGTGAAGCGCTGCCTTATAGCATCCCTCAACAAAATAAACTCAGGCTGCTGGTTACTGATTAACTACACCCTCTAATATCAGCTGAAGCAATTTTTCCTTTAAAGGAGCAGCGCTCCTCTAACCTAAAACACACTCTTTACACATCAAAAAAGACACATTTCAAAGTAAAAGTCTGCAGATGAGCTCATTAACACATTTGTCTTCAGGTTACAGCCTCATGGTGTGGGTCACCAAACCAAATCAAAGCCAGAAAGGTTACCTAACAAGCTCCCCTTGCTTGTAAGATCTGAAGTGGGTAAATCATTGACTCAAAGTTTACTTTACCAAAACCCTGACCACATGATCTTTTACTCACCATGACCTACCTGTTAGTTATGAAATCAATCCAGTCATTTGGTAATAGCAGAGGATTTTACTGCAGTATTAGTAAGGGTCCCTTTTAATATTACAGAGCTGCGTTTCATATTATTACCTATTTTACATCTTACTGTTTAAAAAACTAGAAGCAGCAGTCCAGCAGAATGGCAGAACAGAGGATGGATAGATCACTGGCACAGGCTGTTGGATTGTACAGCAAAGCAAATAAATAAGGAGTTTTACCGTCACCAATGTACTACATTTAAAATGTTAGTCTTCAGTAATCAACACAGACAAATTTTGTAAAAAAATAAACCAAAAGGGGAATAAGAACATATGTTTAGTGTTTTTTTAATACCACCTTTATTATTTTTTACTAAAAGTTTAATTTTTTAAAGAAGCATATGTAAGTAGATCAAAACAAAAAAAATAGATTATATGAGATTTATTCTCTGGAGGTGGCGAAAAATCTAGTAGGAAAAAAAAAATATTTCAGCATTTTTCAAGACAGTTTTTTGAGACGATCCAACAGAAAACATATGCATTTGCAATTGGCAAATAAATTTGCAGCTGCCATCGTCATATTGGGAATTTTTCCTCCTAAAGTAGCGGGCAAAGATGTGACAACCCTCACATAGTTCACCAAGTCATGTGGTACAGAAATATGCTGACAAATATTTAACCTGGCACTTTTGAAGCAAGAAAGTCGGGATGGTTCAGGTCATCTAAAAATAGTCGCCGCGTATCAGTGAAGGTCAGCTTCTCCGGGTTACAGAAATCAGACGATAAACTTATAAGCTTCACACATGAATAAGGACCTCATAGTCCATTTAAATGTGTCATGCATCCTGACTGGGTCCAGCGTTTCTCAGTTTTGAACTTGGCTTTTTCTTGTAAATAATGCAATCCCACCTGCAGACATGTAATTTTTCACGTATAGGATCTTATCTGAGAGTGACCTGAAACAGTCAACTGAGATTCTGATGTGAGTGACACACCCTTTGACATGGCCTGCATTCATCAATGATTTACCGTCACCAAATGTTGGCATTTAACCAGGAATTTATGAGCTGATTGTGGGTGTTTGAAAAGTTTTCTTCAAGACTATTATTTATTAAATTAGTTCTAAACATGTTAATATTTAAATTACAATTCTTATGAGGCTGAAACTCATAGATGATAACAATAATATTAGCTACAACAACAATAACTTAACAACGAAACAAAATACGTTTTAAAAGGTGCAGGCTCCGATTTGGCACCACTTTGCTTACTGTAGCCTACCCTAAACAACAAAACAAAAAAGAAAAAACTACTACTACTACTGGACCTAATGCTGCTACTAATACTACTACTACTAGTACTTCTACTAGAAATAATAATAACATAAAAATAAAACAAAGCAAAACAAAACAGAAGGCTGTTGGTAAATGATCCGTGATATAACATATGAATGGGCCACTAGTTATGTGATATGTCATCATTTTAATAGACACTATCGATAATTTTGGCGCTGTTTAATGCTATTCTACTGCAAATGAAGGCACCTGTTGTCTTTTGTTTCATTGGGTTATCTAGATCAGTGTTTTTCAACCTTTTTTGAGCCACGGCACACTTTAACCTTGACAAAAATCCCGCGGCACACCAGCATCCAAACAAATAGATAAATAAAAGAAAAAGAAAAAGCTCAGTCTGTATTGATCTACAGCCGCTCTGCAATCTCACATGCATTTTTGTGATAATTGTTGCAGAAAAAGCTGGAAGCTGCCGCTGTTTTTTTCTAAAAGATGTATTAAAAATTAAGTCAAAATATTAAAAACTGTTTGATGTGTGTTCGTTGTTTGAAGACGTTAAGAGGAGAGACTCATTGTGCGCTAAAACAGTCACTTTACTGCATCATGGGAGATTTAATGCCGATAATCCGCCGACCGCAGAAAGACCAGCGTCTCTGAGCTTCATGGTTTTGTACACTTGTTCCACGGTCTGATACCAGATTCTGTGGAAAGCTACACCGCTAAAGACCAGCTTTAGCTGGTATTTTTGTTAGAACAGAGAGACTTTTTTGCGTTAAATCGAAACAAGGAAGTGAATACTTTAACCACTTCTGATTGGTCAGACTGATGGCATGTGATTCAGCCTTTAAGAATGATTGGTGGAGACAGTTAAAGGGGCGGGACTTTTCCTTACACAGTTATAGCTGCAGCTAAATCGCGGTATCCCGTTATTCTTATCAAAATGTCTTTAATAGAATCATATAAACAGAAAGAAAAATTTTTTTATGATATTTCATATTCTTAACTTATCAGTGTTTTATCAGGGCCTGTTTGGATGAACAAAGAGCTGATTTCCTGGAGATGGTAATTGCTTTTAGATCAGTTAATGAGGGCAATTTCTCACGGCACACTTGGCCATCTCCCACGGCACACTAGTGTGCCGCAGCACACTGGTTGAAAAACACTGATCTAGATCAATGTTAAAGTTCCCACATCTATGTACTCACTTGACTAATATGTTAAACTTATAGTTTTTTTTTTTTTTTAAGGGAGCAGAACTGACTGGAAAACACTCGCATACATATCATTTATTCAACCCTGGCATAAAACTTAAAAATTATTATTTTTTGTAATACATCTGTCATTGCATTTTGTAAATAAAAACTAAATATTTAAACAAAATCCTCGCAATTATCGTTGTTCATGCTTAATAAATAAAAAATGAAAGTGCTGTATTCCTAATGCTGCATTCAGGTGCACTGGCAGTTTCTAGCCAACACAAACACACTCACTTCTGGCAGCATGGCACTGCAACTCTTTGAAATGACAAGACTCGCAACTGAATATATGCTGTTTTTTCTATGCATGATATTTTTGGAAAAACAACAACAACAAAACTAAAGTACCTGTAATGACTTTATTGTTAATCACTAGTGTTAATCTTAATGGAAGTATATTGAATTAAATTTAAGATGAGTGGTCTTCTTTTGTAATTGAATGCAATACGCTTCTATAAAACATACAAATATATCAGAAATCATTATAAACTACACCTTGAAAAACACCCTGCTTGCACAAAGTTGACCACATCCATGTCCAGCAGGTCTCCCACGGACTTTACTGATTTGTGCCCAATATTGATGTCGGCATTGACTCAACACAGAAAAAAATAAACAGTTCAACCTGGTCAATGTTTAATACTTCCCCAACGTTTTGCTGTAATATTTAGAAAGTAAGTTGATGCTTTAGAGAAATGTATGTGTTCTTTAAAAAGTTCCAAGGTCAGAAGTGTATTTTGTACAAATAAAATTACATTTCTGTAATGTTATAAAACCTGACATAAGATGGCACTTTCAATAATTGTTAGTGTTTTGTTTTTGCAAGAGAAGAATCATCAACTAAAACTTCATAAATTAAGGGAATAGCTGTTTTGCTTTTAAATACATTAAAAATTAAAATAAATGTTAGGCTTGTAGGAATCTAATTTGACTTGTAGACTTTGGATCTTATTGACCGACCCCCTAGTAACCAATACAGATAAACACGTGCAAACGATCAAATTATCTTCTTTCATATCTGTAACTATTCTTAATTTTAAGCACAAATTAACTTTGACTTTAGCTGCACAATTCTGCATTCATGTCGCTTTTAATATTATTTCCTTCTTATTTCAAAGAGCAATCCAAATGCAGCATTTTGATTGGTCTGTAAGCAGTTAAACCACTATCAATCATTGATCTCCTTTCTGATTGGCTCGGACATGTATCCATCCGCCTACCTTCAGCCCAACCCTCTACGCTAGAGATGCGACGTAAAATGCGACTCCGAGCTGCCCCATTCCCGTATGCTTTACGTTTGTTAATGACGGAAAGGAATACGTGTCTCCTCACGTTACGTTTTCATCGTAAGAAAAATACCTTTGGCAGCAGGTGAGGTCAAATGCGGAGGAAAGGAGCGGAAGAGGTTTGCTGACAGGTAAAAGGGGACTATTTAACCCTACTGCTAAGAGGGGGATACATGGAAGACAGCAGAAGTGCGTTGGTCGAGAGCCTTATAATATGGGTGAGTTCATGAAACCGATTTATTATCATTATTATTTTTATTTTTAGAAGGCTCGCGCTCGATATATGTCTTTGGTTTCGGACTTCAGAGTCAGGAGGAGGAAGCGCCGTAGTGAACGCATAGCTCGGAGAAAGATTTCCTCTCACGAGCGGGTCCCCGCAGGAGCAGCATCCGTAATAACAGCGATATTCGCAGGGGGTTGTGGAGGAGTCGAAATGTCCTCGCGCCCATCGGCACGAGCCGTACTCTGTAACTTAACACCCAGCCGACACAAAGGCAGCTATGTCCTCCACTTCTAATCCAATTAGGAGGGATATATGCGGAATGTTGCTCTTTGCAATAATATGGTGGAGCAGATTAAACAAGGAAAGTGGTGAAATACAAACGCTGATGCTGATGGGGCTCTTTAAAGTAAAAGTAAACCATTCTAACTATTTATATTTCTCGAACCCTGCAAAAAGAGCACAAAAACAAATCAGTGGTTAGTGTCAGAGTGATTTCAAATGTTTTTTTTTTAAATGCCCTGATCATAATTGCTTCTTTTCTCCTCTTCCCATCATGTTGTTGACCTCGTGATGCTGCGCAGCTGCAGACCTTCAACACTCCCGCACCCTGCATAACAGTGGAGGAGCTCACCACTGGAGCCGCAATGTCCCAAGCCCTGCATCAGATGTAAGTGGGCACCTCAGCACTACGCACCTGAAACTGGGTTTGTCATTTCAGTCTTTGCAGTTAGGAAGCATTTGAAAGCAAAATGGATGTAAACAAGTATTAGTTGGGGTGTCAGGATTAATCGCTTTTTATTCCTGTGATCAAACCAGACCGATCTGTCTCAGGTAAGTTGAGTTATACCATTATAAAGTCATTTCAAAATGACATAAATAAATTATATTGATCTTTGCAAACCAAACCAGTATTCCAGACCAATGTATGGAAACACTTTGAATTTAGCAAAGTCATGTGACCATCCAGTGTGCCAGAATGTTCTAATAATGCTCCATTTAGATTATTTTGGAAAAACAACAATGGGCTGAACCTTAGGAAGCTAGAATGTAAATGTATCCGACATTCATTTTATTGTCTACTTGTTTGTTTGTACACATATTTAATTTACACTTGAAAATCTTGCAAAAAATTCAAGGAATCTGGAAAACTTCTCCTGCACTGATCAGTATCAGGAAATTATCTCTGAATCACACTGGTTGAAGGTTTGGTTAACAATGTTCTGGATCCATTTTAGGTCAGTGAATCAGATCTTTCAAAATGAACCAATATCAATTATGAATCGTATAGAAAACCACAAATTATGATATGAATCGAATTGTTAAAATGAAACGTTGAACCCCTAAGCGTTAGACTAGATACAAACTTTTATTGATCAATTCGCCTCCTTTCGGGGTTAGTAAGTGAAGACTTGATTGTTGTTTTTTTGCCCGATGATCCACATGAGGAACTCATGTGGACGCACTACCTACAGTAGGTAATGCAGGGCTGCGTTGCTGTGGGAATCTTGAGCAATCCAGTTCAGGATATCTAAACTGGAGTGTAAGCTTGTCTTGATACCAGCTTGATTAAACCAAGATTGGTTTTAGCTACGTTGATCTGTAAATTCCCTTAGGAGCTGCTCTGAATGTGACTTTGAATTTTGGGTGAAACCCCTCATGCTTCTCACTATGTTCACATTTTTAATATTATGTACTAAATCTAAAACACTTTCTAGGTTTAAGTAGATCCACCTCAGGAATTTGAAAATTGGATAAATGTAAGAAGTCATGAAAGCAGATCCATACATTTTTTTGCTATATTTGCTGCAGAGACCCTGCATGGTTCAACGAGGGATGGCTCAGTCGCATCAAAACAGACGTGGAGGACAACTGGAGGCTGAAGGTGCCAAACACTCCTATGCTCTGCTTGCTGTCTCATTTGACTCTACATATTTTGCTCCATCTCTGTGTTTGTGACACTGACAGCTGCTTCAGTGGCGCTGCCTCTGACTTCTGACTGCAATCTCACTATCTGAATGTGTTCATGTGGGTGTTTTTTTTGACATTTGTCAGCTGTTCAGGTCTCTTTATTCCCCCTGTGATTCCCAAGTTTAAATAAAGGTTTTATTCTGTTCTCAGATGAGCAACCTGAAGAAGATCCTTCAGATGGTTGTTGACTATTATAAAGAGGTAGGAAATACGTTGCATCCATGTCTACGCATCGTCCTGCTTCATACTGGGGACTCTTAAACGATCAAGTCTCTTTAAATGCATCTCACAGATTTCTGTTTGTGAACCACCAGGTTTTATCCCAGGACATCTCAGACTTTCCTGTACCTGATTTGTCCCTGGTGGCTGAGCACGCCGACCCGGTGGAGCTGGGGAGGTTGCTGCAGCTCATACTGGGCTGTGCTGTCAGATGTGAGCGGAAACAAGGTATGACTGCGTTACAAATTGTCCACAAAAGCAAAGAGCAAACACATCTGCTTACTGTTTGCAGTGTTGCAGAAAAGTCAGAATCCAGTCTCTTTTGCATTATGAAGTTACACACGCTTGATTTTTTTTTCAGAATACATTCAGATCATCATGACTTTGGAGGAGTCTGTGCAACATGTTGTCATGACAGCCATCCAAGAGGTCAGTCACTCAGATTGGAGCTGACACAGAGGAGCTTTTCTGAAGATGATAGTGAACATTTGCATGCAGCAAAACTGCTTTTTTTTCTCTTCAGCTCATGAGTAAAGAAACCCCCAGTCCATTTGCAGCAGAGCTGTCAGGGGACTTGGAACAGCAGGTCAGTATTGTTGTCACATTTATGGAGACACAGAACAGGCAGATAGTGGACAAGTCATCTTCAATGAAGGAGCAACCTTTATCCAACACCTTCTCCGCAGCATTCCTCATGGCAGGCCCCCTTCATCTTTATCTTTTTAGTGGAAGATAAACCACTTTACACATGTAGCCAATCAGGTCATGTTCAGAAAAAGGCATGAAATGATGGAAATGCAGGGCTGCTCTGTGGCACAGTGGTTAGCGCTCTGGCATCACCGATAGAAGGCCCTTCTTCAAATCCCTGTGGCAATATTTCTGTGTGGAGGTTGCATTTTCTCCCTATGCATGTGTGGATTTTCTGCGGGCACTCCGGCTTCCTCCCACAGTCCGAAAACAGGCTTCAGACGTTGATTGGTTACTCTAAAAGCAGGGTTCGCACGGTCATGAAAAAAAAAACTGGAAAAGTTTGGGAAATTAAAAAAAGCAATAGGTCCTTGAAAAGTTTGTGAAGAACGACATCTTCTGTAAAGTTTTGTCAAAGTCGTGAAATTTTAATATTACGGATGGAAAAATACATTAGGAAATAGAAGAGTTTAACATGAGATTGAAATGTAAATTGCGGTGAACGTTCAACCTCATGCTATCGGGGATGGGAGTTAACGTTGGCCTAAAGCAGGTCGAATTGTCATCAGTTTACCGCATGATGCTTTACACTTGCTGTTGGATTGAGAAATGCTACAAAATGTAGCTTTAACAACAAGTGGCTTTTCAAGGAGAGGTATCAGATGTGGCAACTGAAAGACCCTGACCACAAATGAGCAAATATGCAGACTTTGCTCCAAGTCCTTCGACATCAGCACCATGAGAGAAGCGGGGCGGATGAGGGGAAGAAACAGCAACAGTTAATGATGGCGTTACTTTGGAAGCATGTAGCATTCAATTGAAAAAAAGAAGAAAAAGGGTGATCTTCTTTATAATTTTCTTGTGTATTAAAAACAAACACCTATGAGGGATCTTTGTTCTAATATTTTGAAGAACCACAAAAGCAAAGAACTCCAAACAGGCTGGGCTCTAACCTCATCTGCTCATCAAAACTATGTTTTGTTCTAATCATTTTATCCACAAACATTACAGAGAAAAACATTGGGGAAGGAATAAATATTGATATTGATATCAATTTTTTTTCTAGTTTAAATAAGAACTGACAGATCTTTTTTAATTTCAGGCACTTTAAGATTTTTTCTGTTTTAGACTATAACAGGGTTTCTGTGTGGCAAAATAAAGTTAATATTTGTTGAAAGTGGATTTATATTGCTTTTTTCTTATGTAAATGTTAAAAGATACAATTTTAGATATACTTACACAATTTTTATAGAAACTAACCTAATATATTGTCAGCGAATGTGTGTGTGTTTGGGTGAGGGGTGGCCGTTAGGGGTGGCGCGAAACATTTTCTTTTTCCTGGGGGGGGGGCTTGCAAAAAATAATTGAGAAGCACTGCCATACACTAAAAGAAACAGTTCAAGTAGTTAAAGGTAAAGTCCCACTATCTGTCACACACCTAGGTGTGTGAAGTTTGTTCTCCGCAACTGACCCATCCCCTGGGGGGGCAGTGAGCTGCAGGCACAGCCGCGCTCAGGAACCATTTGGTGGTTCAACCCCCCAATCCAACCCCTTAATGATGAGTGTCAAGCAGGGAGGCATTGGGTCCCACTTTTTAAGTCTTTGGTATGACTCGGCCTTGGTTTGAACTCACGACCTTCCAGTTCTAGTTGCTTATAGTTTTCATGAGCAGATGAGGTCAGTTAGTTTGTAGTTCTTTTAAATTTTAGAACGAAAATCACAAAAAAAATGTGTTTTACGGCAGCTGCAATTTTAACGGCAAGCCAGATAAACTTAGATGCTTCAGTACGTGTCTTGTTTTGATTTAGCGGCACTGACTGCAATAGTCTGTCTGCAATAGGGTTTATTTTTTGTTTCTGAAATGATGAGGAAAGTTATGGAAACATTTAGGAAAAATTACGGAAAACCATTGATAAAAAAGTGTACAAACCCTGTAAAAGTGTGTCTAGGTGTGAGTGGGAATGAATGTGTGGCCTGCGACAGATTGACCTGGCCAGGGTTAACCCCGCCTCCACCAAACAGGAGCTGGGATAGGCTCCAGCATCCCTGTGACCCCAAAAGAAATTGAGCGTGTTAAGAAAATGGATGGATGGATGGATGCATGTGCAATCAAAAGCTGCACCAAGAAAAAAATACATGTTTTTGTGAAGTGGTATCAATTTTTTGTTCAGCTTCATTCAGTTGTCACACATAAATATGTGCAAAATGAGATTAAAGAAACCTCAAATTACTGCAGAGCTTGTACATTTCAAATTTTCTAGAACTTGCCAATAAATAAGTCTTCAATTCCACTTCTTATTTGTGTTTACAGCTTAAAAAAGCACTGGAGGAGCTGACTGAACTTCTTTCAGAAAAGGAGGCCCTTACCCAGCGCTGTCAAGAGCTAGACATGCAGGTAGAGACACCGTTTGTACACACTCGTCCAAACTCCAAAGTAAGATCACCGACTCTCACTGTTAGCGAGCTCTCCGTGTCGGCTCACACATTTGTCCCTGGCGCAGTCTAAACAGGAGTTGTGTAACTCTGTAGTGCTTGGGTTCATTGTCTGGAGCTGCTGTGGCAGAATGAGTGTGAGCTTACAGTCTGAGCTCACTGGGCCACCAAGCCAGAAGGTCTGTTTCAGCAGTGTGCAGACAGGCTAACCCACACACTGATCAAATGTTAACTGCATTCTTGACAGACCTTTGTGATCACTTCCGTCTGCAAAGAGAGGTAAGTCCAACTGCTGGGGAGGAACTTAACACCTCCAAACCAGCTGCTCACACATGTGTTCTAACTCTGCTAACATGTGGCTACGAACCATTTCTATCCAGGACAAGTCATGATGTTCTGCTTTTTATTAACTTCTGGTAATTACATCTGTCTGCCAAAACAACAGTTTGGTCCTCTGAGTCAGTAACATTGTTTTAAAGGGGCATGTTTAGTTTCTGAGAAATAAACAAAAGCTGTAAACTAGACAAAGAAACACATGCTAGCACACAACCATGCTCCCATATCCAGTTTTTTTCTTAAATGAAAACTACAATTATTGTTTCATTCGTGACTGTTGGCTTGTTAGATCAGATTATTGTGATTAGCAAGATTCAAACAAAAAGGCAATTTGAAATAAAGGAAAGAGGGATTTTTTAATAAAGTAGTGTTTTAGTTTACCCCGAAAATACAAAAAAAAAAAAAAAACCACAACTGAGCTTTAGCGCAAGGCCTGTAAAAGAGATCAACAAATCTGTACTCAAACTTTTGTTTTAAGCACTAATTGACAACCTAACCCAAAGGGGTTTATATGTGTTTTGATTAAACGCGTCAAACATAAAGGGGTTCACAAAGACAACCAACATTGAAGGGACTAAGCCGTGATAACCCCCCTCACATCAGACAGGCACATGGTACGGTCTAACGAGTTGACTTCAGCATTTAAGTCAGCTGCACCTTTGGCTGCAGTGTTTGCTTCCTGAAGAAGAACACATACAGGTAACAGAAATTATCGACAACATTACAGATAATTGTAAATGAACAATTATGGACACATGCTAAAATAATGCATTAAAAATGTGTTTTTTTTTAATAAAAGACACTTCTAAAATATTAATGAATTTTAGTACAGTAAGATGTACAAACCATGGTTAGATTTAGCATTGGGTTAAGTGGAGCTCAACGTATTCTGTACTGTACAGGAGACATGGCACAGACGATTTTGATTGAAATGATCAACAGCTGATCAGGATGCAGAACACAACGTGCTGTACTAAAAAAAAGGATGCAAAAATGAAAAACAAATCAGCAAAAGGACTATTTGCGGTTTAGTAGGGAACAATGGTAAACATTATTTGTAGAAGCTTTAAAAATGCTCTGCCAATAAACGGTGATTATTAGTCACTAATCAGAAAAAGCATAAAGTTTAATGTAGGGAGAGAAAAAAAGGGGGACAAAATGACATTTCATGCTGGAAATAATTTTGTTGTTTGTTTTGGGGAATTGTGGATGACATTTTCAAATCAATAAGACTGTCAAATTGTTGCCGTTCATTGAACTATAATGCTACAGTGGATGAAAACAACCCGACGGTTCGGAACGGCTAGTGACGTAATGGAACATCACGGTCATGTGACCTCCCCGGTTTAATCAGAGCTCGGAACAATGTTTAAAAACAGAAGTTCTACGCAAGCTCGATTTTTACCATCACTACTGTTTATGTTATGATGGGATGGTAGGATCCAATCACAAACTGGCTCGTGTGAGCTTTCTGAGCTCTGCTGGATTAATATAAAAACTAGAACAGGTATATTGGCTCCAAACTGCTGAGTAATAAGATGTGGGTCTTAAAATATGTTTTATTTAAAACTGAATGTCGGTGTTTGATTTGAGAACAGTAGCAGTGTTATCGGTTCTCCTGGTTCTGCAGCAGCTCCATAACAGTTGTCGGTCGTGGAAGAACAGTCAGCTGGTGATAAAGGCAGGAATCAACGTTGGAACATTTTTTTGGGGGGGACCTGGCTTCTCCATGTTTGTCCCATACAGATGACATGATTCTTAACCTAAGTCCCTGTACAGTCTTTAGTGGTATATCTCAAGAAGCTTCTAAAATAGACTCTTCTTTAATAATTAATGGTATTAATATTCTAAATAACAAGTGCAATAACAAATATATGCGTAATACTTAAAGTGAAAAAAGAAACATTACACCCAAAGGAGAAATCTTTTGGAAAAATCTTTTAAATGATATAAATTGGAAAAAAGCATGGTTACTGCCAGATACATTTTTTATAAATAACAAAATTAAAGAAATGCATACAAAAAAGTCTACATAACATTTACCCCACAAATATGTTTATATCCAAATTCTCAAATATAGAAAATAATTGTAGTTTTGGCAACAATTTCCCTGAATCAGTTCTTCACCTTTTTTCTAATTTCTCCCGTGAATTTTAAAACAAATTAGAACGCTTCGTAAACATCAAATTTAATTGTAAAATTATTATAAATTTCAAACACATCCTCAGATATTTCAATTCTGATGATAAAAAAAAGTAGAAAATAGTATTTATGTGTTACTTCTCCAATCTAAATTTTACATACATAAGTGCAGAATAAAAAAACAAATCCCAATTTAACTGTATTTAAGTTAAAGATGTTTCAATTTTATGAATTCATTAAAAAGATTAACATACCCTGGAATAATTTGTGCTCTTTTGTTTGATAATTAATCCCCTCCTCTAAGAAAATTTTGTTTTGTAAATATTTTTTTTTGGTAATCTTTTTATATATTTTTAGCTATTTTATTTTCTTATCAGTAAGCTCTATTATTGATATGTTCCTGCTATGTCTATTACTTAATGTGATTGAATAAGTTTGAAATGATTACAGTGGTTATTGCGGCTAATGACCTATTTGATTCCTTCATGTTGTGTTTTGTACTTTAATATTCTGTTCAATAAAGCTGAAAAAAAAGTCTTTTGTGGTATAACCCAAGCTCAAACCATTCACCAGAGCAAAGTTAAAACGAGAGTCCAATCTGTTCTTTTATTACCCTAAATGTAGGGGTTATGCATTAAGATGTATTTCTGTATTAACCATCAAAGCGGGTGAAACAGGCCTATAAATTAGACTGCTGGCTGAACAAGCTAACCTGTTATTAACTTGTTTGCTTGACCTTTGTTGGTGCTCTGCATGAATTAATTGCCATTTGTTTGAACTGCCTGGGGAAGAAAACCACTTAATTGCACAGTTAAAGACAGTTTTCTATTCTATGCTTTGCATGGGACATTTAACTTCATGTTGTTGTTTTTTTTTCCCCTACTGACTTTAATCAGCCTAACTTTTGAGTCGAAACTCCTCAGGAGAGCGGTTCTCACTCGCCTTTGTTGTGGTCAGGTAACTGCTCTTCAGGAGGAACGAAACAGCTTATTGGCTGAGAATGATGTGCTAACAGACCGAGCCAATCAGCTGGACACGTTTGATGACCCGAGCACACCCTCAGGAAAAAAACACAGTCAGCTGCAGCTGCAGTTTGAAGCATTGCAGGAAGAAAACTTCAGGTGTGTTACCTTCATGTAGCCAAAATTTCATCCAGAAAAAACTGTGAAACAACATGTTTATTTATTTATGTATTTTAGGTTGGAGGCTGCCAAGGATGATTACCGAATCCACTGTGAGGAGCTGGAAAAGCAGCTGATAGAACTTCAGCACCGCAATGATGAGCTCACCAGCCTGGCAGAGGAATCCCGGGCTCTTAAAGATGAACTGGACGTCCTGAGGTCCACACTTCTGCCTTGTTCCTGTTCCAAACGCATAACCTCTGTCCGTCTCTGAACACCAGAACACCCACTGAAGATGCATCTGTTTCAGGAACTGCTCGGATCGGGTGGTGATGCTGGAGGCCTCGGTGGAGACGTACAAGCGTAAGTTGGAGAATCTCGGTGACCTAAAGAGGCAGATGAAACTGCTGGAAGAAAATAATATGACCTACATGCAAAACACCGTCAGTCTGGAGGAAGAGCTTCGCAAAGCAAACGCTGCCCGTGCACAGCTTGAAACATACAAACGACAGGTAAATAAAGCTACAATTGAAAAGCTACAAGCGAAAATAAAGCTACAATTCAAAGCTAATTGATTTGGAACATTAACATGGGATATGCTGACAGGGACTGATGTTTCGTTCCAGGTTCAGGAGCTTCACAAAAAAATGTCTGAAGAGTCGAGGCGAGCAGATAACCTCGCTTTTGAGATGAAGAAGTTGGAGGAGAAACACGAAGCTACGCTGAAGGAGAAGGAGGTTGGAAAAAAATGTTCAACTCAATTAGTAGCAATAGATCTTTTGAACTATTCTATTCTTGAAAACTTCTGACCAACAATTTTCCAATAGAGGGTCATCGTTGAAAGAGATTCTCTCAAGGAAATCAATGAAGAACTGCGATGCGCTCAGGCCCAGCAGCACCAGCTCTCTCAAGCAGGTAGCTCATGTCACACTTTTGAC